>CALYLX010000097.1:0-555237 GCA_944990035.1 Clitopilus passeckerianus
TCGACTCAAGCGCATCAAGGTAGCAGCTGTTCGCAATGATCGGCTAGGAAGTGCTAGAAGGCAACCACACGAAAGCCACAAACATGAGGTCTCGGCTCCCCGGGGTGGCGATATTGTAACGGTACTGACTATGGGTAAACGTGGCAAGGGCTTTCAAGTCTTTGGTGAGTTTTGCGTGGTACACGGTCGATCGAGACGGAGGACACGGATCGGCATTCGGATAGTTTCCACCTGAAGGATCGTCGAAATGTCTTTATTTGGGCAAACCTGGCAAGGTACAAAAATTACAATAGTTTTGAGGATGTTCATGAGAACGAAGATAGCACAACACGATAGCACGTAAAGCAAGTAAGAGATAATTACAAGGCAGGAAAACAAATGCGAATCTATCTTATCCCCACCTAGTAGATCCACTCTCGCGGTTTGAGCTGCTACTTGCATACGAAGATCGACCATGATTGCCACCACCTCCCATTGGTTCCGAACCGTAAGGTTGGAACCGACTCTTCCTTCCGAGAGCAGTACCGGCTGATTTCTCGCCGCTTCGGTTTTTGGACGATGAGGAGGTGAAGTCGATTTGTGAACGTTTTCCGGGGCTTGGGTGCTGGCTTGTTGTTCGTATCGGGTTTTCTGGGCTGTAGCTTTGGGAGTCGTGGAATCCGTGGAGTGGTGTTGGCATTTTTTGGAGAAGAAGGAGAGAGCAGTAGGAGAGGCAAGGTGAGAAGTGCGTTCTCAAAAGTAAATTTGAAAACGTACCAATTTTATCTGCGAACCAATTTTCCTGGACGTTATCTGATCCCAGATATGTTTCGGGAAATTCGTCGTCCGCTCGTCTACGTCGACAAAATCCACCAACTGGGCGTAGAGGTGTGGGTTTCGAAAGGAACGGTTTGACATCAATGTGTCGTTGAAATGCCTGGGATTTTGTAGGTCCTTCTTGAGTGTGGAATTGAGTGAGCTTGGTCTAGGCGGGATTTGTGAGCGAGGGTATCAGGGCGAGGATTGGTGCAAACACTCACGAGTAAAGCGGGATCTGGGGCTTCAGTCGACTCAGGCGGAATACCCCAATCTTCGAGGCCAGGTATAGGAGGAGGTCGTAGAGCGGTTCTTATCCTTGCTAGCTCATCCCGAGGTTCATCGAGAGTCATTTCTTGGAATTCTTGGGTGCCAGATTGGTCGTCGGGTTGCCGAGACGTCGAAGCCGTAGCCTGTTCGTCTCTTCGTTGAGGTGTGCACGGACATGTCCTTTATGCGGCTGCAGCGGGTTTCTTGATGATAACTTGTGATTTGTTCACCGAACGTCTGGCTATTTTTCGGAAAGGATCAGGCTTTTATAATGACGGTGAGAGTCAATTGTAGCTCACGTTCTGCAGAGGCATTCGTTCGCGAGTTCAGTGATTTATCCTACCGAGGCAGAAACGACAGCCAGCAAAGAGGGAAACAGGAGGAATCAGGACTGCAGTTAAGCCTCTCACATGCGTTCTAAATGTCCTTGAGGAGGGTTGTGGTTCGGAATCGCTGTGCGATTCATCGTCGTATTCAACAAGACCTATTGGTGCTCATAAGTCAGAAATCTCATGCGAAGCCGCCGACAACGTACCGTTCATAGCCAAAGTACCGAGTTGATCGTGACCGTTCGCGTCAAAGCTTGAGATTGAGGAAATTCTGAACTCCGCCTCTCTCCAGTCTCCAGCTCGACGTCGGACGCGGCAGCCCAATGTTGCTGCCTTCACTGCTTCATTTATACCTATTCATCTCCAGCTGGTTCTTGGGGATATTTGCCACAGATGGCGGGCAAGAAGAGGCAGTCAAGAATTTCTTCAACAAGCTAATGCAAATGATGGCGCTGCTGGCGGGTCGACACATACGAATAACTGGGCGGTGTTAGTTTGTGCTTCGAGATATTGGTTCAATTATAGGGTATGTCTATGCCGCTTTAGTAGGGTTTCAGTATTTATGGAGTTGTTTCAGCATATGGCGAATGCACTTGGAATGTGAGGACCCTGACCACTGCAAACCCCTGACCTCACTAATCAACCTGTAGGTATCGAACCGTAAACGGCTTGGAATCCCAGACTCGAACATCATCCTCATGCTTGCAGATGATGTCGCATGCAACACCCGTAACAAGTTCGCCGGCACCGTTTATGCCAATCCAGGCCGTATGCTTGATTTGTACGGCGAGAATATTGAGGTGGACTACCGCGGTTATGACGTTACTGTAGAGAACTTCATTCGGGTGCTTACTGGTAAGTCTGAAAAGATTTCATGAGCTGTAATGCTATCTCTAATGACTATGTTGGATTAGGTCGTCATGAGTCCTCAGTCCCTCGTTCAAAGCGTTTGCTATCAGACGATAGGTCCAACATCTTCGTGTACATGACTGGGCATGGCGGCAACGAGTTCCTGAAGTTTCAGGATAATGAAGAAATAAGCGCCTTTGACATTGCCGATGCTTTCGAGCAAATGTACCAGAAGAAGAGGTCGGTCAGCTTATCCTTTCTCCCTGTTCATCTTTCTGAATACCGCTTCCTGTTCAGATACAATGAGATCTTCTTTATGATTGATACCTGCCAGGCCAATACCATGTACTCCAAATTCTACTCTCCGAATATCCTTGCCACCGGATCCTCAGAGCTGGGAGAGAATTCATACTCGGTACCTCCGTGTTTTCCCATCCACGTCCTGCGCTCATGGCTCTCTTCAGCATTCCAATTCCAACGACCACGACCTCGGCGTGTCTCTCATTGACGCCTACACTCACTATGTCCTGGAATACATGGAAGGCATCAACAAGACAAGCCACCTGACTATGGCTGACCTGGTACGTGATTCAGTGCCTTTTTCAAGCAACTTGCTAAGCCTGCTCTGCCCTTAGTTCGACACATATGACCCGGTCAAAATCAAATCACATCCTGGCATCCGCAGCGACCTGTTCAGACGACCACTGTCAAGTGCACGCATAACCGACTTTTTCGGGAGCGTAGCTCAGGTCGAAGTCACCTCAAGTCCACCTGATCATCCACCGTCGTCAATTGACTCCGATACCCCCGACCTAGCCTCTTCTAGCTCAGGAGAAGGTCCGGCAGCACAATCACCACCGCAGCCAGGAGTAACTCAACCGTCACCAATTCAGAATCGGGGTGCGGAATTGAATTCGCCCCGTTGGAGAGCTCGAACGTGGGGTTCACTGGGAGTGCTGGGATTCCTAATTGTGTTTGTTTCTACAAGGACTTGATATTTCCGAATGCGGCTCACCACCTTAGCGAACATAGCCTTTGTTGTAACAACAGCTTAATTCAATTCAATTTCCTTATTACTTGCAGCCCAAGCGATTCCGGATCGTGTTCCACAGGCGGTAATTAATCGACGAGTCACACCAGCAATACAAAAGCCTGGCCTTTGGTGTCGTCTTTCATAGGAGCTCGTTATTCCGATCGGGACATACAATTGACTTTCAAATGACTCAATTGCAAGCCATTCGAAGCCTAACCGTAGCCAGGCCAAAATGATTCTGCCTCCGCGCACTCGCTCCGCCAATGATGTTCCGATCCGTGATCTAAGACCGTGACTGGAGCAGTCTGAGGTGTATTCGACGTCATCGGGTGCCCCTCTAGCCCTTGCCCTGCCGAGGAAGGTATATAAAATCCCTGCTGGAGTGTCTCATTGAGTTCTTCAGTCTTCATTCAACGCTTGATTAGACCCCCTCAGCTGAATTGAAACTCCCTAACAAGAAGACAGACGCGATGGCAACTGATTGTACTTGTCAGACTAATTGCGGGTGAGTGGGTTTTGTTTGTCGAAGACCGGGAGGGTGTTGACGTGTGCCTGCGTTAGCGCTTGCGGCCCTCAGGGAACTGGTTGTGCGTGCCCTAAGGGGAAGTGCAACTGTAATAACTGCGGGAACAAGAAGCATACTGAGAACGTGAGTTATGGCAAATGTATCTCGTCTTCATGGTGCTAATTTTGCTTGGGAATGTAGTGCACTTGCGGTGGTTCGGGCGACAAGTGCGGCTGCACTACTAGCGACAAGGCTTGCAACTGTTGAATACTCAATTTTGCATCATGAAATTATGATCACTATGGACATCCTGGTCCTATTCTACTCAACCCCATGTAATTCTATCGATGTACAATTAACTTCATGCAATCATTATCTTCAAATGGTTTGATTCGCCCCCAAGGTCCTTAGACTTTCAATAAATGTTACACTGAGTTCATTTCCTGACTGCATTGATGGTCGGACTGTCAAACAGGCGAGTTTTGCAGAGAGGCAGTTCAGACCAATTAACGTCGTCGCGAAAACATGAGCAAGCCACAATCAGATCTACTCCTCTTAACTTTAAGATACATTCCTCGGACCCAGCAGAAAGTTTAAAGCTGGATGTGTTTTGAGCAGCATGATTCAACCCCAGAACGCGCCCAAGCAATTCTGCTGATCAAGGTATCAAACGGCGTCCGGAAGGAACCGGCGGCAGTCCTGGAGGTCAGGATCGGGCGCCTGTCGAGCTCCAACTCATGATGTACGCCCAAGATTCTCCAACGAATGTTCCCAAAAGTCCGTCGGTCGTGCTATTCTATCTCAGTTCGAAGAAGTCGATCATACCACCTTCCAGCCTTGCCAGTTCTTTCTGCTCTGCCATGGGCGGCCATCAATGATCATCGGCTGATCACCCACTGGTTTTCGGCCTTCAAAACGAAGGTTAGCTGGCATGTGCTCTTTATCGACTATCATCCTCATGAAATCATTCGGTCCCAGCTCATTGGTTTGACTTATGCAATCTGTCAACTCAACTGGCACAATCACAATCATGTTTTCCTCGAAGCTAACTGAACGGGTATGGTCTCATCACGCTGAATTGCCAGGGTTTGAGCAGATGACCCAGGCGTTGCGGAGCTAGCACAATTTTACCGGGGTAAGGTGGAGTTAAGATGATGCTGGAGCTGCTGGCTTCTAAGTACCTGGATCTTTGCCGACTAGAACACCTCCCCAGTGTCCCAGCCACCCGGCGGTCTCGTTGGTTCTTGTCGACTGCGTAACAGAAGGGACTTCCCGGTTCCTCCCAAAAACAACGTAAATTTGCAAATTACCCTTGATTTTCTCTCGACGATTTTCTCGTGATTTCCCAAAACTGCATTGAATTCGAAGTCTCCAGCCCTCACCATCCTTTTAGGCCATGCTCTGATGCCCGGTCATCCTCCCCGAGTCATAATCTCCCTGACAGAACACCTAGTGTGGTGCCGGCCTCCAACAGGCGGGCTAGCCACTGAGCCCATGCTTATCGATTGTGAACCCTCCGGTATCATCTGAAGGAGGAGGCGAAGCACCGAGGCGGTGATTCATCCGCAAAGATTTAACATACAAGTAAGAGGTATGACGTCCGAAACTCCAGGTGGCAAGCTTCCGTCAAGGAACATTTCTCCATCGAGACCTGGGTATTCAGAACCTGTCAAAATGCATGAAACACCGCCAAAGCACGCTGATCTTTATATATACCCCGCTTGGTTCGATTCGTGGAGATTTTCTTCTTCATGTATTGAACGTCCTCTGCGCTCTCCTCGACGGTGTCGAATCGGATTCCTTAGAACACGCTCTTCTGGAACGGCTTCAAAACTACTACACGCTGGCGAACTGTAAAGGGTAGCTGTTGAGCATGCTTATCATCGCGCCTGACGCCTCATTGGACCCTTACCACGATAACTTGTATCAGTGAGTTCACGCTCCACTCAATTCGGACGCTGGCTAATGATCGTTCATGGATAAGATTTGAAACGAATGTGGGTTCATATTCACTTCTGTGTGCTTCTTCAGCTGACGATGGGCCAACAACAGTGCGTCGCATTCGCAGGGTTTACAGTGCTAGTATGGGACCATATTGTCACCTTCCATGACGAGATAGAATATATTTGGAAGGGGGATAAAGACTGAGTACGTGCTTCGATCTCTATACCCAAGCCAAATTCTAACATCCTACTCAAAGTCGTATGGCTTTTTCTGATTGTACGACCATTGGCATTCCATCTATCATCGACGAGAACATGCACTCATTTCGACTTCAGAATCGCTACATAACACCATTTGGCTTTGTGCTGAACTTCTTCGGTACGACCTACATTCTGATGCAGATATTCATTTGCTAATCTTTAACCGCCACCAGCGTACCTCTCCCCGTGGTGGACACCAGAGAGATGTCGCAGGTTCGTCCAATATGAGGGTGCCATGACCGTGGTGGGAATAGAAATTGTCGGTAAGCCCACCTCTTGTCCGTGTCGCATCCTTCCCAGCTGAATTCGCATCCATAGCCTTAATGATGTTGATTCGCATTCGGGGCCTCTACTATCACCAACCCTGGGTACAGTGGTTTCTGGGAGGTGTCTTTGCAATCATGACTGCTGTCAACGCCTATCTAATGTCGAGGACGACAAGTGAGTATTTCCTCTAGAATATTTTGAGAGATTATTCTAATTGTTACATTCCTCAGATGTGCCACATTTACCTGACTCCGGGGTAACGGGTTGCTCAATGCTCTTCGATCCTAAAATGTGCGTTGTGATCTGCAGTGATTTAGACTGTGCCGTACTAACCTCGCATGCAGAAGCGCTTTAGCGTCGTCGTCCGCGTGGCTCCCTCTGCTCTACGACACCATCGTCTTTTCCTTCACGTTCTGGAAGACATATCCCCCATCCGAAAACGAGAACCATCATACATCGCAAAAGGCTATTTGAGGATGGCTTGCTATATTACAGCGTTATCGTCAGCATCACTCTGGTGCTCACCATAATGATTGCGGTCGCACCTGACGGTATCAAGAATATAACCGCACAGTGAGTATTCGGTGTCTCGACGGGCGAATCATAACTAACGAATTCATAGGTTTGAGCTACTATTGACGGCAAGTTGCTCCACACTCATGTACGGGCAAATGCTGATGATCAAAACGTTTACAGGTCGCCATGATGTCAGAATAACACTAAATCTTCGTAAATCGGTCCACAAGCAAGAGAAGGCCTCATGATCCAAGATAAGCTCTTCGAGGACATCGGTCATGACTGGCCTCCACAATTCCCAAATGCTATTCACGCCCTCGAGGCACATCGCTCTCCTGAAGAATCCCAAGCATCATCCTTTGCAAGTCCTGCAAATATTCTAATACCCAGAGCTTTGGTGACACGGCCGATAAATGGGAACGTCATCAACATGCACCTACATCGACCAATACCCCAGCGTCACCGGCAGGAACAAAGACCAGAGGAGATTGCTTAATTTAACGCCCGCTATGTACTCTTAATCTGATTTGTATTCTATAGTAACGATTGTAATGCCACACAACTTTGAAAACCACCACCTATTGGCTTAGGATCTGGATTGGGCATTGTTGGCCTTGGTGGGGTGCTAGCGGAGCTAATTGAACTCGGGGCCAGGAAGTCTCTTTGGCAGATTGAGTCAGGACGGAAGGGAGCCGAAGGAAATCATATAAAAAGAACGACTAGCGCCATATCGTGCCCACCCAACGAATCGGCCTGACCATAATCAACATGTTAAATGAGCTCATAAGAATCTCCTGTATCGTCGCCATCTGTTACGCATGGCACATCGCCAGTTCAAATCCATCCCGGGGAAAGGGCAAGATTACCGGAAAGCGGGCGGACGTGAAGCCAACTTGGACAGACAAAATCTTCTGGATCCTTTTCCTGGATGGGTACATGGCTAAGGTGCCGGCCTCTCCAATAGTTAAACGCATGGGTGGCTCGCTGAACATTCACCTTGCAGGTTCCCTTCTGGTTACTCGGCATCGCTGAGATAGTTGCCATCCTTCGCAAGCAGCCAACCACTGTGCAAACAATTATGACGCTAAGAGCTTCAATCGGATTTCTCCTGTGTACCTTCGGAGGCTTGCTCAGGCAGTGGTCCTACGATTCGATGGGTAGCAACTTCACTTTTGTCGTAATGATCCGGGATAACCACACCCTCATCACGCATGGCCCGTATGCCTGGGTCCGACACCCGGGATACTCAGCGGGAGTCCTTTTGCAATTGGGTGCGTGGATATGGCACACCTCCCCAGGTTCCTGGATGAGGGAGTCCGTTTTCGGGAAAGTGGCTTTGGCACCAATACTCGTCTGTTTATACGCAGCATTCATGGCTCGCCTGTTGGCGTTGGCCCTTCGTCGAGTACCCCTGGAAGATAGGATCCTCAAAGAGCATTTTGGGAGGGAGTGGGAAGATTACGCGAAACGTGTTCCATATCGTATCATACCTGGTGTCTTCTAGCTTTGTAGTACTTTCCGCTCCGAGTAATGTCATCTCAAGCTCTGGGGGTCTGCGTCCATTCTTGTCGGCGACCAAGATGAAAAGCGGGGGGTGAAACATTCGACATTATTGTCCAAGCACCACAAAAACAGTCTGTCACTGATGTCCAGCAGCGCAATACCGCTTCTTCAGACCCTCGACCACACACGGGTCCCGCCATGCCTTCTGGGCTGATAAAAATACTATGCATACTACTCATGTATTGGGCATGGCATACCTCCTATACGGCCCCCCATCGAATCAACAAAAGTGAACGAACGTACCAGCTCAACTGGACGGAGAGATGGATTGGGCCCGCCCTGCGGCAGGGCCTCCTAATAAAGGTATTCCTCATGTCCATGCTATTCACGTACCAAGATAACTAGACGTACAGAAGGGTCCATACTGTGTTATCAGCCTCGTCGAAATCATAGCCATCATCCGGGGAAGCCTAAGACGATCAGCACCAGCCTAAACGTCCAATCCGCACTCGGCTGCGCCTTGTGCCTCTTAGGAGGCTTGCTCAGAAAGTACAGCTTCAAAACACTAGGCAGAAACTTTACGTTTGACCTGATGATCAGAGAGAACCATACCCTCATCACCGAAGGCCTTTACGGCTACGTGCGCCACCCATCCTACCTTGCACTCCACTTCCTTCACATTGGAGTTGCCCTCTGGCAGACGTCACCAGGATCCTGGTTCAGGGAGTCAGGAATATTCAATAGCGTCTCGCTGGCATCTCTGTGTATTGTAGCATTTATATGGTTGATGATACATATCCTAGTTATGTTGTACTTTGGAAGGATTCCAGACGAGGAGAGGGTTTTGAAAGCTCATTTTGGGAAGGAATGGGAGGAATATACGAAGAGGGTTCAATATGCTGTGTTGCCTGGAGTATATTGACGGATTTGATATAACATACGGTCATCGCGGAATCTTTGAGAATTCAGTATGTTTACCAGGCTCGATGGCCACCGTCGACGATAATGCTGAAAATATTGAGCATTGTAGACATGGAAACCGAAACAGATACTCACTCGCTTCCTGTACAAAACGTTGATGCAGAGCTCGCAAGCCAAAGAACAACGCCTGTTAGCTCATGTGGACGTCCGAGTCTGCCAAGAGGGTTTTGAGAGGACCATTCCTCCGTTAGATTAGGATGGGAGTCCAGGAATTGTTGTGTCATCCTGGATGACCCATTGTTGAGCAAACGTTTGCATGAGGATCCAAATTACGCACTGCGTATAGATATACCCAGGACTAATGGTGTTGACACGTATGCCTTTCGGACCAAGCTCGCATGCCATCGAGCGTGCCATCTGCACCACAGCGGATTTGCTAGTGTTGTAAGCCACCCAGTGCTGGTCCTAGGTAATAGAATTGAGTTGGAGGAGTGATTCTGCCTTTGATAAATGGGCAATTCTTACCTTATTCGCGATACCGCCGCTCATACTTGCAGTCATAATGATACTGCCTTTGTTCTCTAGTCGCGCCATTTGTCGCCCAGCTGCTTGTGCAGTGTAAAAGACCCCATCTACATTGACGTCAATGATCTATAGACCAGCGCCTTGTCAGTAGCATTCCTGTGGCCGAGCGGGTACAAACCTTCCTGAAGTCCTTCGCAGGATAGTCCAAGCACTCTGCACCAGCCAGGATACCAGCGTTGGCCACGCAGATATCAAGCCTTCCCTCTTTCTTTGCAATCTCTTCAACTAGCTTCCACATCCCCTCCTGGCTTGTAACATCTCCACTCCTATATTCCAAGCGTCCCTTCTTCGTATGTTCTTCAGAGAATAAACCGGGTAACTTGTTCGCATATTCTTGGACTTTCAGCCAAACTTGGTTCGGTTCGGCGGGTAAGTCGATGCAGTAGACGATAGCGCCAGCTTCTGCCATGGCAAGGGCCATTTCTAAACCAATCCCTCGCTGAGCGCCGGTGACGATGGCGACATGGTCAACGAGATGGAATTGGGTAAGTGCAGTTCGGACGGGCGATGAGGCGGCGAGAGCTGCTGCAACTCCTACGAGGGGTTCCTTGGGAGACATGGTGCTCTGGTTGGATAGACTTGGCCATTGGAGTCAGATGTTTAAGAACGCAAAGCGTGAGATACCAAGGTGGTCGAAAATGGACATGACGAAGATGATCGAGAGAATCGAGAGGTGCCGCGGGCAAGGGATTACGTCGAATGATAACGTTCACGTCGTCGGTGTGGGTACGATTCCGTGCAGTAGCTCCTTCTCTCGAGTTAGGAAGTCATCACAGAACTCGCAAGTTGCTTTCCAGTGAATTGAATCAGTCTCTCAGTGCATTCAGCAGTTGGGCCAACTAGAATTCCCTGAACCAAAAACAAATCGGGAAGAGCTCGGCGCTCAGAAGCAGACCGGGGCTCGATGATGACGAAAGAAGGAGGGCGCTTGTGATCAGCCAGCTGACAATGATGTGGATTGGATATTTCCGCGTTTTGAACGCCATCAATCGCGGCGAGGGCTGTGGCCTGGCTCAAGGATATAGAATATGGGAACGAGAGTCTAAGTGTATAGAAGACTAGAAATACGTGTTAGAACAAATAATTACAGGATTTTCTTCCAGTCGTACTGCGATAAGAACAAAGGACGTTTTCAGAGCAGATCTACTGTTACAAGCGGGAAAAGTTTAACGCCTCAGGGGCCCGGCGTCCTCCTCTTCAGACTCTTCTTCTTCTGAGTGAGATTGGGTGGGTGTATCGTCGTCTTCGTCGCTCGATAGTTGATGATTTGGATTCCGAACAAGGAGATCTTCCGGCTCATCGTCATCAACATCTATTAAACTAGTCAGCATCTAGCGGAGGTCAAGAAGTAGCTATGTACCTTTTTTTCTTCGAGACTCCTCGTAATTTCGTTCGAGATCTTCCATGATCTTGTCCTGCATGGAGCTGATCTCTGCTGCAGTCGTGCAGGTTTTATATTGCTTGAGATATGGCCTAGAGGGTAGCCAGCTATCAAGCTCTCCACGTAATCAAAGAAACATGCGACATACTCGTTGACTTTCCAGAACGAACCTCCCCAACCAAAACCACTGAGCAACTTTTCTGCATAGGCGTCAAAGCCTGTGATGTAGAATGCTGCAGCAAGTGCCTCCACGCAATTCAGTCGCCAGGGTTTGCCGTAATTCGTCGGATTGGTGGCCATAAGGTACGGAACTATGATGCATTTATCAAGATCAACGAGAGGGTGAAAGGCTAACTGCACATACGTAGCCGTTCATGTGGACTTGCGATCTTGTTGAATGGGACTTCATCCAACTTTGCCCAAGAGCATTCCACGACGGCTAGGCCTCCAACCAGCACAATTTCTCGATCGGATGGGCTAATAATCTGTGTACCCTTTGGCCTGTATTGACAAAGTCAGCCAAGAGTTAAAGGAATGTAATCAAATTCATACGAAACAACAATACCTCGAAATCGTGAGCCAACTTTCAGCTCTTTGATCAAACCCAGCCTCGAAAGCTTCTTCCCTGAACATCGTCTGGGGTCACAGTGATCAAAGTCCTATCACAAATTGCATATGAGGTCGACATAGAAAGCATTGGTAGATGATGGTTCTCACCCACATTGCAACTGGGACGTCAATCTTGACTTCGCTTTCTGTGGTAGATGGGATGAGTGTTGAATAGAAGGACTTTGACAAGATGTTCTACCTGATATTTCTTCCTCTGAACCTTCCTCACCTTGTACTGCTTCCACCTCATCGACAGCGCTGTCAGGCCTCACTTCATCGAGGTCAATATCCTCAACCGCCTCGCCAGTGCTCCCGTCCCTTTCTGTGATCGGCCTCTTCCAGCCCCGCGGCTGGACCCCTTCCTCTTCCTCTACCCTAGTAGCGGGTCTTGGGCCGTCTTCAGAGTTCTTCCTGCCCATAGCCGTGGATTTTCCGGGATCGGTGCTCGTAGAAAGTTATGGGTCAAGATCAAGGGTAGACCTGTGAGAAACACCTTCCACTTTCGACTTATGACTAATCCCGGTTCCCGAGCCGACTTGACGGTTTTCTCTTTCCCTCGGCTCGACGAATAACGCTGGTGCTGGCTGAGCTGGACAACGAAGGCGTCAATACTCTAAGCTAAAGTCATGTTTGCTACACTTGCTCGGATGTCAAAGGCCTCGAGGCGGCCACTGTCAGCTAAGAGGGCCAATAAGGATTATTACAAAGGTGTGTGACATTATTTCTATGGCAATGACTGCAAGAGCTCATGGATTGTCGGTGGTTTTTGTGAACAGGCAACAGGCAGGCTTTTCTGCCCGGAGGACATCGTACTGGTGCACCAGGAAAGCATGTCATACGTGGCAAGGCAAAGTACAGACTTGACGACGAGAAAGTTCGTGTATTTGTTGCACCTCCGATAGAGGAAATCAACAACACTCCTGTGAGTTCCTACTGCAGGCATTAGCCCCAAGAGTCATTCTTGAATTCCTATTCATGACTGGCTTGGGTTGGGCTGCTTGCAACATCTACCTTGCCCCTTGCCATGCTAACACCTCTTATTGCTGCAGCTCAAACCGTATGTCTCCCTTGAAGCCCGGTATGACAAGGAAGAACGCAAAGTCTTCCCGAAATTCGACGGAACTCTGGGCATGACACCCCAGTATTACTTAAAAATGGCACGGAGACATGCCGCCCAAAATGAAGCCGCTATAAGTAGCACACCTTCCATTGACTCTCCCTCAGGTTCGTTCTAGCCTCTCTTTATGGACCCTATTCTCCTTACTGACCGCCACCACCCTTCTAGAAGGTAGCAAACCAAGGGTGCTAGAAGTTCTAGCGAGCGGTACGGAAGCGGAGAGTAAAGTGGTCGCCGAGAAGCAGGAGGTGGTGAGGACATGAGGGCTTTAATCGGGTGTCAATCATACCTTATCCCATGCTATTTCGTTTGGACCTCATACACGCGTAAAAGGTGTGTTTTGTTCTCTGGTGACATCCTCCGTCTTCCTCCCTCCTTGCGGTAACATGCGGCTGACATCTGAATAGTTTTTTGCTTCTAGATTTTTGTATCATATGCCTAATACACCTCGTCACTTCTCTGTCATCACCCTCGGTGCCAATACAAGCAATTTCAGCTCGACGGACTGTTGCACACAAAGATACAACATAAGGTTTGCGGTCGCATTGCCTCAGGCAACGTCGATCACCGATGATCATTCACGGGATGCCGTTGTTGCCCCTCGGGCATGTGCTCTCTGTATGAGCCTTCTCCCGAGGTCGTGATGCACCTGCTCGCGAGATAGACAAGCTGTGCACGTATATGAGGCTTGGCCTGCCAGGCGTGCCCGTTTGGCCAGACCTATTCTTCATTGGCGAAATTCTCAACCCCGCCACCGTCTCTGCTTCAATATTGATCCTTCCGTGCGCACGGCGCCTAGTTCCCCTGGCCGAGAATGCGGTCAATGCATGTTCTATATGTCCTTCTTTTCAGCTGATTCTCGTTATGGTCGCCCAGGCCGGCGCTATTCAGCCACAGAACCTTCGACATGCTTCTTCCAAACACCCCTCATTCCTATGGCGTTGAATGGAATGTCACAACATGGAAGTTTCCGACCACGTAGTGAAAGAACCCATTGAAATATTTTCCCTGGAATCTCAAAAATGGTAATGGATGGGTTTTTGACTCATGTGGCGCTTCTTTAGAATTGGGCAATGTGGGTCCTTACTCGACTGACGTAGTCGCCGTGTCATAGCTTGTCACTCGTCCTCGCACCCCGTTTCGGATCGGAAACGAACCTTCCATCCCTGCAGACTTGCTTCTCGCTTTACGAGAGCTTTTGAGACTCTTCTTCGTGTGAGAGTGCACATAACTCGTCACTCCGTTCCCGTATCTGACGGAAATGCAGGGTCAAACCCAAATGAAAATTTCACTTACAAAGTAGGTAATTGTCGATGTACATAAGCCGCCGGCTTTCTCCCACTTGGGATCACGCATCTATCCATGCACCTCGTTTCCGACGAGATGCACTGCTGATGCCCGGATGAGTGAAATGTGTTGGAACGAGGGCCAAGAAGGCAGAAGAGTCTGGAGACCCTCATGCTCGCTCTCAATGTGTGCGATCGCATCGATGATTTCGAGTATGGATGTGCAGAAAGCATTTGCGGCCTTGTATGGAATCACACCTTCCTCATACCGGTCCGTTTCGGGAGGTTCCCTTTCATTCGAGCCTTTCAATGAGACTCGGCCTCAGGCTTATACCTCCGCTCATCGGAGCTCCGACAAAAGGCTGTTGGAGGGGGAAATACCAGATTTGTCGTCTCCAGGAAGTACGGTCCGTTTCTCCCTTTGACTGAATTGTCCACAAGCAGGGACGGTGTCCACCAGGCAGTCCGCCGATATCTTGCACGGCGTTCGTCGAGGAGAAATGCAAATTGTCCCTGCTGCCCTCCAAGGACCTGTGCTTCGATCTCGGTCCCATATGGTTCAATACATACCGCCGCATTGTTGGACTACGGCGACCAAAGTACAAGTGTTTCATGATAAAGACCGGTGAAAAATAACGAAAACTTCTTTGAGCAGTGGGGAGCAAAAACCTTGCAAAGACCCTGATTAAACTGGCTGCGCAGTTTTGTATAACAAACCTTCCAGCCCTGGCGACCATTTATGGAGAGCAAGGTCGTCGAGTCGCAATAGTGAGGGTGCAAGGGTTTGGAATACCGGTTTGATTACCGCGATCAATCTGCCTAATTTACCGACGGCGAAGAGAATTTTAAACACCGAGAGCGGCGCTTGAAAATGCCTCCTGTCGATTTTAATCCTGTGTTGACATCGGATAGACGCCTTACCAAGATATCTGTCAGATCTGTCAGAAGATGACAGCTGAATCTCGACTGTATTTTTATTTATTTTCCTTTGGTGCATAGCCGGGAGACCGGAGCGCCCGCTTCTCAGCCGATTCTCTCCCTGTCCCTTGAATCAGTTACGCGGGTTGACAAGCATATGTAGGAGGAAGGCGGAGAGTGCGTGCCGAAGGGACTGCTTGGTGGTCAATCGGGTATTTCGGACTCTATAACAATGTTTAAAAGGTAGGGTCGCCTGGTGTAGCAGACAAGCCGACAATCAGAAGGCCTGCCTTGCGATGGCCTCGTGATCATTTTGGGGAGCGAGGTTGAACGACACACGATGTATGCAGAGGACAGGTTTGGGATAGTTTTGTCCTCCGAATGCAAATCAATAGTTACAGATATCAAATACTCATTAAGAAGCATCAACCAAATCAGGCAGAAAGACGTATGGGTTACAAAGTTGGCAGATGGGACCGGCTGCATGGCCTGACCTAGTCAATCTAGATCGCTATTGAACGGCGGTTTGGATGATGGGGACTGAAGGGAAGCGCCTATGGATCGAACATTTATTCAGTGAAGCGCCTGAGGAATCATTTCCGGGTGACGGAGAGAAAGCTCCGAGAAGTCAATCCCACATACAACTGTACGCGGGTTGATAGGATGTTGGCAGACAGCCATGAGAAACTGAGTGAACTTGCATCACCTCGATTGTTACCGCAATCAGTAGTTCTCTGCTCACGGGTCCAGTAAGCTGTTCGTGGTGATGATCGATCGTGGGATAAAGATGAGCTCTGGAATGGTGCAAATCTTTGGAATATTCGTCAGAAATCAATGCCTTCAAGTTCGTCCACGAAGATCATGGTGGTTTGAACACTCTCGCGTGTGAGTTGGCACCCCTAAGGATCTACTTCAGGATCCTGCTTCAGGCTCGGATGACCCGAGAAGTTCGCCGTGGTGGAAGATTCCCACATCCAAATCCACCCGTTTCGACATCGATGTCATTGTATTTTGGGTTAAATCATACCGCCGTAAGCGCATGATGACACCCCTTTCAGGGTCCATTGTTCAGTATCTGTGAGGAGTTCCATGGTGATAAGCAACGAACCCAAGAGAAAATAGCCATTCGCCACAGAAAGAAACACGGTATTCTAGATCACCAGATCTTCTACCAAGGCAACATTCAGGTCCCAAAAAAGTGGGTACACGCACAATCAGATGAGCGGTCAGTTGAGAGTTTTGATGAATGTGGAGTAAGGTTTGGTTATAACCGGCAATCCAAATGATCGCCCGGATTAGGGCGTCTAGGGAATCGAAGACCTGTCAAATTGGACAGCACACAAGGTACACAGCAATCGAGGGGGTCTCACACTAACGGTAAGCCAAGTAACTCCGCGAGACTCGTTAGACAACACGGGAACTCCAGTGCGACGACGGGTTTTCATAACCTAATCGGTCAATCTCTCCGGAACAATTTCTGTGCGTTTTCTTATATAAACCAACGCAATCCATCAACTCCAGCCTTTTTCCCCTTCACCACCGCTTGGCCCTCGCACTCTATAATTGTCACTTTAAAGCATGTCTGCCAATGGTGCCTATAATGTATGTCCTGACATTCTGCTACCCTGAATCGACGACGCCCACGCCCGTCATTCATACTCGTACCCACGTGGCTTTCAGTACTAACTTTTCCTTTCAGCATAGGACGGTGCCCAACAGCAGGGGAATACGATTTAGTGAGGCTGTAGACGTTGTTAAGCGCGAGTTCGAGCTCCTTTCCAATGAACGAGACGACCTTAGGGCTCAGACAGAAGAATATGAATCACGAAGTAGGTGGCCCTTCCCTTGTCTCTTTGTCTCCTACTCACCAAGTTGGCAGTGAAACTACAGCTCAACGACATCAACGCCGTACGCCGCTCACTCACGGAGCTCGAGAACAAGCAATCAGCCCTACGTTCACAATATGAAGGGGAGATACGTCGACTTCGCTCGGAACTCACAACGTTGACTCGCCCTGCCTCGCACGGCCCACCAGGCATACCTGGTTTCAATCCCCTGACAACTCCTCGGCTTGGACCTGCGCCACCCCCTCACCCAGGTGTAGCCGAGGGTTATGGTCCAGGTGCAGGCGCTCGCGACCCCAGAGGCGCCACCGCCACCGCCCTCATAGATCGAGGGAAAGACAGCCGGGATAAGCCTCGGGGGCTCACACCACCTGATAGCGAAAATGAATGGGAGAGGAGGCAGAAGGTGGTTCGGGAGAGGGCGAATAGCTTTAGAGATAATGACAGACTGGTGGATACGAGAGATGCGAAGAGACTGAAGTCTGACAGTGGTGTGTAGTACCTTCGTTTATTGTATTTCAGTGGGCGCTCATGCTTTTTATAGGAACACCATATTCTGGGCCGGCCACGATTCCCTCGAGAGAACAGCCTCGAGAAGCTTCATCTTCGAGAGGAGACTATCAAGTTACTCTTCCACCAATCAATACGAACCTTTCTGGCCCAGCCACTGGCAGCCCACATCGACCACCACAAATCCATATTCCCGGTTCAGTACCCCCTCCTGTAGAAGACCTCAACTTACAGTCGGTGGGACCAGAGTACAGGAAAGAAGCTAGCGACTGGTTCGTTGTCTTCAACCCGAGGGTCAAGAGGTCGTTGGACATCAATTTGATGCATAACTTGATGCATTCGAGGTGAGCCTTCTCTGGCTTTCATTAATGCTCTTCCTCTAAGCTTTTCGATCTAGCGTTGTGTGCTGCGTCCAGTTCTCCTCGGATGGCAAGTATCTTGCCACAGGCTGCAACCGTACTGCGCAAATTTTCGACGTCAAGACTGGTAACAAAATCACGTAAGTACTCAATTCCTTTCTCGAAAGAGCTAGTACTAACGAAACCTCAGTGTTCTCGACGATCCTACAGTCGGTCAGGGCGGTGATCTGTACATCCGCAGTGTGCGTTTTAGTCCAGATGGCAAGCTTCTCGCTACTGGCGCAGAAGATAGGGTGATCAGGGTACGTTTATATCTTCATGGCTTCCTCGCCACTATCTCACCTTCCACCCCTTAGATTTGGGACATCCAGAAGAAACACATCATCACAACCTTCGACGGCCATCAGCAGGAGATATACTCCCTTGACTTCTCCTCGTCAGGCCATATTCTTGCCTCGGGCTCAGGGGACCGTACCGCCAGAATCTGGAATATCAAAGACGGATCCTGCAAAGTCCTAACTATCACCGATTCCGATGAGGGCCTCAATCCTAATAACCCCTCCGGCGCGGCAGGGGCGCAGATGCAGGAGTTACATCAGTCGCGATCTCTCCGGATGGGCGGTACGTCGCTGCGGGGTCGCTGGACACCATTGTCCGGATATGGGATGTCATCACGGGCAAGCTGGTCGAGAGACTTGTTGGTCACAAGGATAGTGTGTATAGCGTTGGGTTCACCCCAGACGGAAGGGGTTGGTCAGCGGAAGCTTGGACAAGACGTTGAAGTACTGGGATGTCAGCGGATTGGTCGTGGATGCAGGACGAGGAAAGAGGGACAGCTTAGATGTGGGCAAGAAGTTTGGCAGTGGCAGTTCGTCGCCTTGTGTGATGGATTTCGCTGGACATAAAGACTATGTCCTGAGCGTTGCGGTCTCCAAGGACGGCCACTGGGTCGTTTCAGGATCAAAGGACCGATGTGTACAGTTCTGGGACTCGAGGAACGCCGCGCTCCAGTTCATGCTCCAAGGCCACAAAAATTCAGGTTTGTTCATCGGCTTATCTACGCGCGTGTTCCCCTCGACTAAACCTCGCTTGACTAGTCATTTCACTCGACATTAACTCTGCTGGGATGCAACCTGGGAATGGGATCTTGGCTACGGGAAGTGGTGACAACTTGGCGCGCATCTGTAAGTGCTACCCATTGGTCATTTGCCACCCCCTTATTGACGTTCATGACTGCAGGGCAATACAACGTGATATAGGCGCAGTGCCCACGTTCCCCGTCATTTTCATCATCCATTTACTTGCACAGCTTCATGTACGAAAGAACCACTCTTTTACGATTCACATCTCATATAGTACTATGAGTATTTATTAAATGGCATAAGTAACCATGTATACTAGTATATACACATCCTCGCTTTCTTTGCTGCATGTTGCACGATTATCCAAGCTCCCACTCATGACATTGCCATACCCTTTACTATACCCTTTTGAATAACCTTCGATCCTGTCCCCGTATTAACAAAGATTTGAATTACACAGTCCCACAACCTGCCGAGCTCCTATAGAGGCGCACAACCTGCCGTCTGAGGGTGCATTTCCAACCTCCATCACTAGTATACAGAGGTCAGCCGACCTCCGGCGATAAGGGAAAGTTGGAGCGTGGTGGTCCCTTATTGCTATACTCTGAAGCGCTTGTACCTTAACCTGCAGTCCGGCCAAGGTAGCCTGTCGGGTCAGAGAGCACGAGACGAGTTTCAAAGGCACTCAGACACTAGGTTCACAACCGAGATAATGTGCTTCCATTCCCCATTATCCAATTCAATCGGTTACAGAGGAAGTCCTCGAGTGCCGCAATTATGCGACTGAATATAGCTGAGGCCACATGCGGGGCTGAATGGGGTTTACTCGATCTTTGCCTAGAATAGCTGATAATGAATCCAATATAGGTTGAACCAACTACAGAGGGCTAGGCCTAAATAATATACATACAACTCGACATATAGATACATAGATCTCGAACCGGATACAGAATTTGTTACACTAGAAGTCCATTCATTTCCGGATTCTTAGAGAGAAACTACTCCCTGATGTCGACTCACCCATTATTCGGGTCAAGAACAGTGCCATTCTTATCAGTGCACCATTCAATAACCTGACAAGGAGGCTGGGTGCCCTTCGGTTCATCGCCGGCATCTTTCAGGAGCAGAGCAACGACACCATGACCTGGAACCTGCTTCGCGGTGAAGCTACGAACGGCAGTGCCGTTGTCCGTGTGCGCCCACAAGTCCTGAAGACAACGAGGTTGTCAACCTTATTCTACAGTAGAAAGGAGGAAACCACAAACCCGAACAGCATATTGACGCCCAGCACGAAGCCAAGGGGACTCCGTCAGCTGGAAGGTCAAATCGGCAGGTCCATCCAATGTATTGAGCTACGTCACCGTCGGTTCATAAGAAATCTGACATGAACTTTCTAGAAACGCTTACGAGCATAATGACAGTGCCATTCTGGCTCTCACCACTCCAGTATTGAGCCGGATGTGTGGCATTGGGAGTCCAGTTTGGCTACCGATCGTTAGTACCGGGTGGCTTGATCATATGGAGCACGATACATACATTGATACCCCATCGGAACGGTGTAATGGATGTGCCAACAACGGGATCTTGGTTGATTGCAATAATCTCTTCGTTGGTCAGAATTTCCAGGGTCTCTTTGGTCACCCTGGACAGCTGCGGGATCGTTGTCAGTTGAGTGTTTAAGCCCCAGATGTAATCGACATACGTCAGTTGACTGAAAGCATGAATCGATAATACGGAGTTTAATAGATGCCGGAACATTGACAGGGAATGAGAACAAACAATGAGGAGCGGGGACTTCATTAGTGCCCAAGCGGTGAAATGTGACTTCGCTTCTTCATAGGAGAGATCTCCGTTGCCGCTGTAGACATGTCAGGATAGCAATAACCGATCTTATGAACAAAAACTTACACTTCGAGCTGTGGGAGACGAGTGAGTAATGAAGATATGCAGGAACTTGAAAGGCACTCACAATGTCCATGTCGTTGCGCCCGTAGAAGTCGGAGGCCCAAGAAATGAAAGAGTTCCTAGAGGAGAATGAATGTCAACTTCGACGGAGAAGAGCGGAGATATGAGCGCTTACTGATTGATAATGCTAGCCAAAGAATTCCAATAGGGACCTGAGAGAATATAGATGTGAGTTCGCATAGATTCAAAGATCAGGCGCCTGACCAATGTCATCAGTCGTCTGTGCATATATCGATCAGCAGGTCATTCTCAAGCGTACGCAACACTAGCTGACTTACCCTCCATGATTGGCCTAGCCGTTTTGCCCACAACCAAGGTTGTTGCTACCGGTAAGAAATGAGCGAATCCTGCCGGCTTCGAGGCACAGCGATAGTTGGTACGTACTCTGCCCCATTCACAGAGAGAAAACAGGATGGGTTCCTTGCCGGTGTTCTTCGCGAGGTCGGCAATCGCGTTGGACATTCGAACATATTCTAGAAAGCTCTCTATGAATCCCGAACCTTGAGGGCATTCCTATTGTGCTTACTGCCATAGATGTTCTCCTTGATTATCTCATCGAAAGGAACTACATCGATTGTAAGGCCCAGCTTGGTGGTGAGGAACTAGTCAACGTACCGGCACAGTTGTCGTACCTACCCCAGAATCAGTACCAGGTTGATCATCAGAATGGAAGCGCTTACTTCAGAAGATCGAAGCCCCACGTCTCGCGGAAGAGTTTGATATCTCTACAAGTAGGTTAGGAAAGCCCCGTGACTCAAGAACATGCATCTATTCCTACCTTGCCTCATTTTGGTACGATCCGGGGTACAGCTGGCACGTAAACCAGCCAGAGTCGCTATACTGTATACAGATGAATGGATGGTCCGATGGAGGGGAGTTAGAAGCTCACGATCCCTGCTTTCCTGGACAGGGGTTAGCACCTGCATATCACGACCAATTCAATCACTTACAAGCCGAGCCCATGGATCTTATCAACGAGATTCCTCATGCCGCCGCCAAAGCGTTCCTTGCCTGAGAAACAATCCGCATTCGTCGTTATTCGATGCAACCAGAGGTCGGATGACTTACTCTCGACAATATCCCCCCAGAAGTTTCTCTTTTTCTCCGAATAGCAGTCGTCAATATTCATGTAGTTGTAACCGGCATCCTGAAAAAAGAGGTAAGAAAGGGGAAGCCCGTTTGGAGAATAGGGGGCACCTTTAGTCCGAGAGAAACCATCAATTCTGCAGTCTCGAGCACCAGTTTCTCATTGATATCGCACTAATAGGGGCACATGAGATAATGGGGCTTTCTGCACACGACAATACGTACATGATACGCGTTCCATGCTATTCATTGTCCACGTTAGCGGTAGCAAGAGTTTAGTATAGGAGAACTTACTATTGTATCCCATGACTATCGAGGTTGTGTCGGACAATTAACGACTAGGCTGGAACTTCGGAGCGTGATTACGTACAGGGTAGCTTGCCAACTCCATTGTCGATAGCGCGTGCAGGAGGGGTCTTGGAAACAAAGAAGGAGCCCACAAAGAGGGCCGCGAAGCCCAAGGTAACCATAGTCAAGAGGACGGTCCAAGAGGAGAGAACGAGAGTGAACTCGAGCTGACTGATGCGTTTAAGAGCTGCGGAAGCTTTAGGAGGCCAAATTTATATGAGCATTTTAAGACGTTGGGAAAAGAGAGTCCAGCATCACATGCCGGAACATGACGCACCCCGTGTGTAGTAGTCATCGCTTGAATTTGGTGCGCTGGGGTCTCTCTCTGAGGGCGGGAGAAGTGCTGAAGGATAGCGCTCGGTGGTCAGAAGATGATCAAAGAAGTTAGGAAGTTGACCGACGTTGATCTTCGTCGTCGTGGGAGTGGGAACGCGCTGTTCGAATAGGAGAAAATCAATATCAAGAAGTTTGGGCGTCCATGTGAAACGTACAGTCGAGATGGTCAATGGTGACACCCTCCTCCAGTCCCGGTGTAGTATAGCCGGAGGCCATGTAGGGATCTGGAAACAGAGCGCGAAAAATGGTTAGGGCACGTTCGCAAAAAGAAGTACTAGATCTAGCCTTCTCTCGGCTGCGTTGGCCTAGCTGCTACGTCTTGAGTGTCAGCTGAAGCAAGAGCTGTAAAGAACACAGTTGTTATAGTAGTTCCGTCAGTTCTTGCGAGGATCTGAAGTGGGGAAATAATTACCGATGTCTGAAGCAGTTATGAGCATGCGCTCTGGCGTTCACGGACCGACTGAAGCCACTTACTTTGGGTATTTGCCGAGAGGTTGCCAGATGAAGGCTCTTCTGGACGTTGCGGCGTAGCTGAAGCATCGTGACCTGAGCATGGCAGAGGCGGCAGATGGTCCTTGATCAAAAGAAGGTCCAGTGTACGGATCTAAATTGCAAACCTGCTACGGGATCATTGCTTGCCATAGTTCGTTAGATTGAGAGTTCTGGTAGTTTTGAAAGTTCTTGAAACCGATATGTACAGTCACCGGTGAGGTATGGGCAATAGCAAGCGTCGTAGATGCAGCCAAATACAGTACTGTACAGGCCAGGGAAGAGGAGCCGTGAACCGAGTAAAGCAGATTGACGGTAGCCACACTGTTATGGATACGTTATGTAATCATATCAATGACCACAGTTTCTTGACGTCTGTTCCAGCAACTTTAAATGAGCACAGAAAGTTGCAGCTTTCTAGTGCTTTTAATGCTGTAGTTTGAAACTGAGGCCTGAGGCCCTTCTTCGCTGTCCCCAAAGACGAAGGGCAGGAGGAGAGTTGATGAGGCTGATATAAGTGGGCTATACACATCCGTCACATGATCGCGATTTCAGGACGCGTATGTGGCAGTGCAACCTGTAGTACACAAACGACCGCCACCACCATGAGCTCAGTCAGGAAACCTTCACTGGGAGCCACCCCAGAGCAGCAGCAGCTACGGGAAACGGCAGAGCAGCTTTATGCTCGATTCTCAGAAGCGAAATTCAATCTGTTGAAGGACCAAACAGAGTTTGCAACCTGGAACTCAGCGGGTGACGATGGCATTGACCCCGATGAAATCAGCACAAAAGACCCAGCAATGGTTGCAGTCAATCTCATGGAACAAATAGTAGGTCATAAATGCACCTCTAAGAGACGTCTTATCAATCTGACTCAGTCCTACTTCAGAAAACTCAAATTTCAGTATCTAGAGCAGAATGCTAAGGATAGATATGTGAAATCCATTGTCAGCGATATTGACGACGCACCTATCGTAACGGCGGATGACAACCAGGAGCTCGCTGCCCTTAATGCTGAGAAGAAGGAATGCCTGAAAGTATCTAAGGCTAAACTTGCCCAGATGCAGCAGGACGTTCGAACATTGGCACCTATGGTTGAACAAGGTGAGTACATATCATTTCTGCTGAAATCGTATCTTTGACTGAGGATCCAATAGACTTTCAACGAGCGGAAGCCGCAACAAAACGTGCTGCAACTCTAGCTCAGCAAATAGTCGATGCTCGTCTTGCTCTTTCGCGTTTGCGCCAGACTCATCCACACCCACGGCTCACGATCGCTACTGCAGACCAGAAACTTGCCGAACAGATTGAGGAAATGCAAACCCTCAGCGACGAAGTTCAGGCTGTGAACGAACAGAGTCACGATATCAAGCGAGAACTCAAGAAGAGCGCTCTCGACCTTGAGGGTCTAAGAATGGAACGGGCAGAGATTGAGAAGTCAGTCAAGCGGACACATGTCGACGAAAATGACCAACGCTTGATTCCGTTGTATAACTGGTAAGTTTCTTGTCGACTCTTTGTATGTTATTGACGTTCACATACGGCCAGGTTCACAACCTCGATAAAACTCCAGCATTCGATACAGGACCTTCATGAACTACACGCAGCGTCGGAGAATGAGCTGAGGCTGACCTACCTCATTGATTCTGGCCAATCCAGCCCGCATGCAATCACAATCACGCTGATATTTGCACCGGATACGCGACAACTGGCGGCCGTGCAGACGGGTGGGATCGAGGAACTTGGTATCGACATGGGCGACGTCGTGGATGCACATGTTCAGGTCAACGATGTTCATGGGCTTATCGCTGCCATTCTTTCACGGGTTCGAACCGGCAACGAGGCTGCCCGACGGGACCGATGAGGTTCTATTGGAACAGTGTTGGTTGCCTTCTCGTTGAAGGTCGGGTATGGCGTGCATGCGTTCATCCGTGTTTCGATGACGATTATGGAGGGACCTAACGGCTCATTGATGTTCCTGGAGAGCGTTGCGACACGAAGAGTGTATTGGTATGATACTGAAGCTGAATGGATGTATTATTTGTATTTCTGAGAATATCACTGAATATTTCCTGATTTATCCCATTTATTCAGCTCCATGTGTGGGTGCAGGAAAAGGGGTGCATCTCCGTTTGGTCGACTATACAGACTAGCTACGCTTTCAGCTATTTGCTTTTCGTTTTCTTCGTCTTTGGGCAAAACGACGATCTTCTATCCTCGAAAGTAATAGTTCAGGTCATACCGGCGATTTCTGACTATCCCTTAACCGGATAGTAACCAGTGCCGGGCCACGACTTATTCCAAGCGCAGCAAGCGTTGGAAGTAATAATGATCACCTAGGGCGCTTGCAGTTCCTTCAATATGTTCAGGTTTCCCTCCCTTACGCTTAAGCGCTGCCTAACACGGCGGCACGGTCCGGGCGGATGTCAGGCACCGTTTCCTCTTTACTGTGGCATTCAATTAGACGCCTGGAGTCTGATCTTTACGTTCTATGCTCGAAGGAACCTCGTTTCAAGTTCTGGAGTTTTTGGGTGCACATTTCACCTCTCCTTACCGGTGCACGCGGCACAACGAAAAAGTTCTTTGAACATAAAAATCTCTATCAAGGGTTCAAATATTCACCCACAGGGCCCACAGGGCTCGAAGACACCGCCACCGCATCACTCGTATCGCTGCCCCGATGATCGTTGGGGTTCGAGCCCTCTGGATGAACCTGGCCCAAAGAGGCTTCGTTTTGGACGCCACTCAATGCTGTAAGTCCATATTTTCAACTGCATCCAGGCTCTTGCCACCGGGGAAACAAGTATCCAGTTGATTCCATCTGCAAACGTATCGGCTCGGTCAGGCCCACGCTGGTTCGGAACGCCACGGTTGCTGATTTCCAGTCTGTACTGTCAAGAATTTTTTTTGGTCCCGCCAAACGTGCTCTGGCCTAACTGCTGGGCTGGGTATACCAGTAAAGCTGATTCCGCTTGGTATTCAAGCCGTCTCAGGCGTCTTGGAATTTTCTTGTTGCATGGTGCTAAGCCCTTGTGGCTTAAAGGAGTAGATTTGCGTACATCAAATCAGGTGTCTCTCATCATAGGCCAACCTGCACGATATTGCGTCAGAAATTTGCATGGAGATAATTGTATCTCCTCTGTGCGATCTCATACCCACATGGCTCGAGTGCAGGGGTTTCTGACTGCGATATGAACCACTCTGAACCTGGATTTGCGGGTCGAGGAAGGAGGTGACACTGCTTGACACTGCTACACCTGTCTGGTATCTAGCGATGGCACCCGGTATTCTAACTGGCTCGGAAAATCTGCTCGTAATACCCGACATGTGCGCAGAACAAGCTGCCAATGGCGACCTGCTGAAATATATTTCACTCGGTGAAAGTGCGTTCATACTGTATCCATTCTCTGACCTTGGTCTGATCTGCAACCGCCGGTAGCTGCCTAATCTATGGATGAAGGCTCAAAACTCCAATGATTCTCCTGGTTTGGGAGCTCTGTTTGCTGCCGGTCGTGGATTTACTACTGGGCTCTATCCCCGAGAAAACATCTCAGTTATATTGATAGTATATGCCGATATTCTTGCCAGTATTTTACCTTTCGTGATTATGATCGATCGGGTTCCTCACAAAGACGTTGACCATCTAGGTTAACCAGCCACTCGGCGAGGGCATTTCTAACAAATATCCCACCTCCCCCGGTCCCCTTGACTCCTTGAAATGCCTCCCTGACCCACTCCTCAGTATCATTCGTCATGTATCATCCCCGAACCGGAAAGCCTCGCAACGATGACCGCGTAAGCGATATCAGAGGGGTTCCTCGTATTGGGTGCTATTATTACAAATTATCTCTAATCAGAATTCAGAATTCTAGGGTCACCGAATCGCGTTCAGCGCTGAGCTTAAAAGATACCGGAAACGCATCAAAGTGTGTTGAGAACTTTGGCTTGCGAACTCCGGACTCGGTATGTTCCACGCGAGCGGCTTGGATGCGCTCCTGCGGTAAACCCCCTCAGGCTTCTAAAATGTGTTTTCTCCGTGATCTACTGGTCGTGGACTTACAAGTCACTGGCAGAAGACACAAGAGTTCGACCCACTGGCAGTTGCGCCCCCCGATAGGTCAAGACTTTTTTATCGACTGTGGATTCGTTTCACCCCGAGTTTGCATTCGCAGATTTTTCAGCTATCGAAGGAAATATGCGGTGTCAGGCGGTCATTGATCCCGCTGCTTTTAGCTTATAGGTAGAAATGAAGTGACAATGGCCCATTAATTTGACGGCGATATTTAGGTAGATGGCTCGGATGTTGTGGAGGTTGTTAATTGTATATTTCTCTTGGAAGGAGTCATAAACTCGTGGCCCATAAATGGGTTTTCATGAAGCGACGCAAGCTCAGTCACGACTGATACAATAGCTATACACCTACTGTTAGCTGACCTTCTTCAAAATCTTTATTGAGTCCGTCAATCAATAAGTGGCACCTGAATTCCTTGGTGGTCCGGAATTCGTGTAACAGTCAAAACAGACTTGTTTTCTGCCATTTAGTGTTTTTTCACATGGGGTAGCCATTCTCAAATGGATATGACAGAAAAACAAATTGTGTCAGCAAAGTTGGACCAAGTCCTCCCCTTCAACGAACCACCACCATGACTTGATCATAGCTTCATGGCTTGGAAAAGGAATACAAGTCCTCGTATTTCTATCAATGAGCCAAATGTGCTTTTATCCTCTATTCTCTATAACAATATAAGCCCAAGGGATTTGACGAACAACTTGCAGGGGGACACACTGAGTTGACAGTGACAGACCACATTTGAGGTCACGTGGTCAATTCCCATTCTTGGCAGTTATTCATTGATCCAATTGGCAGTCACGGCAGCGCGTTCGCTTTCTTCATTACCTTCGGCACTCTGCTCGCTGTCGACCACGATGCCAAAAGCAAGAGACGGGTCGTTGTCGGCGACGGGGAAAAGGGCAAATAATGACTACGCGTACAAACAATTTATCAGACATGGGAGGCCCAGTTACTTGATGCGTGAGTTTCAACTCTCAAAGGCTTTGTGCTGAGCTTACTGTAAAGGTTCTCTGCAGGTGTTTTCAAGGCTTTTTTGGAGGTTCGGCGCGCTCACGGCTGCGAAGCTGTATCGGAGGATAGTATCAGGGAAACAAGTGAGTGGTCGTTTTGGCGAATTTGACATCGCAAAGCTAAGAAGTACACCAGCAAAGACAGTCCTTCGCGATGATGGTATTGACGTTGATGGAGTTAACTGGCTAAAATATTTCGACAGGTCTTTCACTGAGCTGGTGAGGACATTGATGCTCCCTTTTTCTCGCTATCTCATGCGCCTCTAGCGAAACGACGGTATTATCGAGGAGGTGGCCGGGGACAGTAGCTATGTGCTGACAGACTATGGCACGGACCTGTAAGCTTTTTTTATCAGTTGTCGCGTTCTGCATTGACAGAAGGTTAAGCCTGGACGATGCACACGAGCTACACAATGTTCCATACCAGGGCTTCACCGTTGACCAAGAGGACCTAGTTGTGCGGGAGGCAGTCTATCATTTCCCTAGTACAACCGGGCGTCGCAAGTCACAAGGTGGCGCCGCAACCTCTACTAGTTCAAAGGGGCGCAATACACCCGCATATGAGACCGAGGACAGCGAATGGGCTCACGATGACGGACCGCCACGCAAGAAACCCAGACGAAGGAAGCAGGCAGCCCCTCGACGGTCAATAGCTCCTGCAGCTCATCCACACGTATGTTCTCATACTCATAACACCCAGAGCTTCGGCTGAATTTTTGCAGGATCAGTATCCCCCCTATAGGGGTGCTTCGAGAGAACGTCAGACATCTTCTGTGTCTCGTCTGGATCTGGACCCACCCGAACGAAACCACCTTGGAGAGTCGAGTAGCTTTTTCCAGACAACCGTTTTCTGTCCCACGGCTATAGACTCTCCACTATCCGTACCGACGTGAGTTTGGCATACTCTCATTTTCTTCGCGGCCTTGTGATTTACGTCTCAGAAGACCTTCACCACCTTCCCCAGCAAACCCTCCAACCCAGAATATATCATCACAGTCAATACAAACATCTGCTGCTCGTGTATCGCAGCAACCGACACCTGCCCCAAGCACACCTGATCCAAGCGCCGAGGACCTTTCTCAAGCGCCAGGCCGTTTAAATAGCAGCTCAGATAAAGTAGGCTGCCTCGCTAGATACTCACTGATGCATTCTGACCGGGATTTAAGGCTGAGATCGAGCAACTCCGCCGACAGAACCTCGAGCTTGCGGACCAACTCATTGCAGCACAAGCCAGTCTAACCTCAAATGAACAACTCTCCAAAGAAGCGAAGCTCCATGATCAACTGTCGGGGGTTTTGAGCCATCTCGCTCGATACGAGAGAGAATCAGCAAGCACGGCTGGCGAGATTCTGGCCTTACGCTTGAAGATCTCAACGCTGGAGAGCGCTCTCCACTTCCAGTCGACGGAAGGTCCTATCGGGCAATTGCTCGAAGAGCGCGACGCGTCGATTTCAAATCTTCAGTCAGCGACACAACTCCAAGCAGAGACCATCAAGTCACTCCAAAGGAAGCTCGAAGATGAGGAAAGAAAGGCAAAAGACAGCGACTTGTTTGCTTGTCGCGCTGAACATAACGTCATGAGGTTGGAGGCCGACCTCAAGAAGCTGAGCGATAAATCTGAGCAAGTGGTTCGAAACCAGATGGCGACCAACCAGAAGCAGAAGCAGAAAATCAACGAGCTCTCGAAACATAATAAGGAGCTCGATTCTGTTATCCAGGAGTTGAAGTCGTCACGATCACGCGCTATCGAGGATGCCCTCTCGGAGTTGACATCCATGGGGGAAATGTTCAAGAAGACTGAAGCAACGAATGCCTCCTTAACCACCAATCCTTCCCCTGTGGCAATTCCTCCTCCTCCTCAGGCTTCGCCGGTTATTCCCTCTTCATATGTCATCCGCCCGCCACCGACAGATGCGTCTTCGTCTCCCCTACCTCCGTCGCCCACTGTCCCTTTCCACCCCTCTGGCGCACCAGCAATGCGCCCTTTTCCGTCCATCCCCCCAACAAAGTTCGATGACCCGGCCCGGTTGAAGTCTGACCTGATGGCTGCAAACCTGACGATCTCTCAGGGAGAGAGTGAAAGGTCGAATTTGAAGAACCAGGTTAAGACATTGGAAAGGCGCCTAGGAGCGCGATCGACCCAGCTCGATGCTGCGCAGGCAGAGATCAACAGGTTAACGAGGGAGAGGGAGTTCTGGGAACTCAAATCCAGAACTGTTGGTGCCGATCTCGAAAGCAAACTGGGGATGCTGCAGCAGCTCACAGACGAAATGAAGCACTTGCAAGCCGATCGGCAACACTATTCCACAGAGTACGATGCCGTGCAGAAACAGCTTGCTACTGTGACGGAGGAACACAAGAATTGCAGCGCCGACCTCCAAATGGCCGTTGAAGAAAAAACTAAGGCTGGAATCTGTTTGGTCAACATGACGACGTGTTTCGACGAGGGTCAGACAAAAATTACTTCTCTGAAGGACACGGTTGGATCTCGCGACAAACAGATTACGGAGCTCAAGGATGAAGTTGAAACCCGCGACAAACAGATTATGGAGCTCAAGGATAGTCTGGTCAAGAAAAATGAATCAATAGCGGTGGAACTGGCGGCATCCCAGGTTCAGGCGTCCATGGTCATCACGTTGGAGCAAAATCTGACTGCGGCTAAGGAGCGCGAAGACATCATACGGAATGAGCTCTCGGCTGCTCAACACGAACTAGAGACGGTGTCGCGCAACCATCAAGAGTTGACCAATATTTTGGAGGCGAGGAAAACGGAGTTAGAAGAAACTGTCGGCAATCTTCAAACCGTCGAGCAACTGAAGAACGACCTTGAAGAACAGCTGGAGGCGGAGAAAACCCTCAGAGGCGATGTTGAGAGGTCCCTGCAATCGAAAGAACAGACTATTATGGACTTAGACACGAAACTCGCCGACGCAGACACAAGCTACCAGGAACTTGAAGATGCCTACAAACTCCTTCAAGCTGGGAAGACTGAAGACGAGCAGACCATTTCGGAGCTGAAGCAGAGTTTCGCGAAGGTACAAGCTCTTCAACAAGATTCCCTCAAGGAACTTGCTTCAAAGGTATGTTCATCCTAAGTTTATGGCCAGCGTTAACTCGGTTTCTAACAGCCTTTGAAAATATCATCCCAGGTGAACTCGGCGAAGTCGTCACCCATGCCTACCCGCCAATCCTCAAGGATTTCGTCACTCAAGCAAGCATCCCCGGATTCATAATCGTCCTCTTGTTTCTATAGTCACCCAGATCCCTCCCTGACGTATTATGGCCAATCGTTACGATTTTCTTCTGCTTCCTCATAATGGACATGCCGTCATTTTCATATCCTCATAGGCTTTCCATATTTGTACGACCCTCTACTTTTTACGTATTCTCCCACTGGTCTTTATCGATTGTCATGCTTGCTTTCTTGTCGTACTTTCCGATTAACCCCAATCCGGCTTAATCGGGTGTACAACGCTATGCTCAACCCCCGCTTTCACTCGACTTTCCGGGGACATGTAAAACCTGTTGCTATGTACAATTGAATTGGCCTGAAATAATTGGACTGAATAATCCCACACATAACCCCAGGACGTGCCAAACCTGCAGAAACATTGCGAGTCGGACAGGTTTCGAGCCCGACTGTCGTGGCAGAGGTGTCCGCTGGGCGTTGACAATGTTCGCTCCCAAGAAGGTGATACAAAGACAGGGAAGGTCCTCGATAATTACTTCTTCGACGTTTGACAGGAAATGTCACTGTGAACGTAATAGCTTCGTCTGCTAGACTAAATCCGGGGTATACAGCCCTCGCGTGTCGGAATAACCGAACTGATGCTATGCTTCGACTGAAGGTGGAAATGCTGGGTAATTGTACTGATCCCTCAACTCCTCCTCGATGCCCCTTGCCCTAGTATATTGACTCATTTGGGATGAGTTTCAACCCACGTTACTACGGCAAACCGTTTTCCAAAGAATTGCATCATCCCACCCCTGTGCGGGATTCAACAGGAAGAAGTTGTCGTGAGAATGTGTACTAGGTTTCTTTTCAACGCCTGGAGCGAGCTCTGGTCACCTGAAGATGTGTAGACAGTAGCCGAGAAATGTCCGGAATGACCAGAAGCGGCATGGCGACAAGGCCTCTGTGAATACGGGAGGCAGATCGAATGGCGAAAAGCTTTTGCCATCGAGTAGTAGACTTCCGATTAATGGCGCTTCCAAAAGTGGACAAAACTTTGAAATAGCAAACAGGCTCTGCATTGTAGGTCCCCGTCTCAGAAGTCCTGAGGGTAACGTGTTTTATTAGAGCAAAGAACGATTCAATTGGTCAATATGCGTCACAGAGGTCGCCGATCATCCCAGTAAGGACATTGCGGGAACATCCGGGGTGCTGAACTCGAGCCGTCGCCAAAATAGACTTGTTGAACCAAGGCCATATGTACATAGTCCCATAGTGGGCAACACAATTGCTTGAGCATGTGTTCATGGATGTCGAAATTAACGACTCGATCAGCGAACGGGCCGGAGGGGGTTGGCCACGTGAGATCGGAAAGCCTTGACAACGTGCCTACAATAAATGTCTGTTCCGTCTTCTACGAAGTCTTTCTCTCCGATAACGCCAGCTTCCCAGCATCGCTTGAAGCGACAAAGGGTACCTCTGGGCCGTCACACGTGGCAAAGACAGGGTTGCAAAGCTGTTACCATATTTCCGAATTCAAACCGCTGCTCCAGTAAGGTGTCATCAGTCGAACGCGCTAAAACATGCTCAAACGGTAGGAAGGCATGGGTAAAATATGTTCTCTTCATAGCCCTGTCACTGGCTTCATCTTGGAGAGTGTGGATACAGAATCTCCGGATTTTCTGCATGAATTGCTGAGCTGAGATGAGCTCATTGTTATTCACAACGGCGAGGCTCGATGTGCTATTTCCAATCTGGCGTGTCCCGGTCAAGGCACAGGAGTCTGAGAGTTTGTAAATGGACGGTTGTCCCGTTCATCCGGGTCCACCTCTAAGCGAAAAAATCTGATAACGCTAATTTCCCATACCTCAAGCCATCGACCATCGTAGATCGGCCTGTAACCAAGTGGCGTTTGGGCTTGCTCATTCTGGGATGTCACACCCATTTGGATATTGGCGTGAACGACAACTTGAGACTGTACCTTGACAATCGGTCCATTCCAGCCTCTTCCACGCGACCATGAGACACGAATTAGACTACCAACCTGAACTGGTAGGGACCTCCCTCATCGCCGCTTCGTTTTCGGAGCTAACTTTGCTTCAGGCCCTCCCCCGAACCCTTAAAAGCCCAGTGGTTTTACCATCTTCCCCCAACACAATAGCAATGGTTTTCCGTCTGCCCACCCATCTCGACTCCTTCGTTCCACCTCCCTCTCAACAAGCTCAGGACCAAAGACCCTGGCGAGGTTCCCTGATCGTCAGTGGAATGAGGAGTTCAGATAGGAGCAGCAGCCAAACCATTCGTGTCACTGCAGTTGAAACGGACGGCGATAAGTACGTGCATTCCTAAAGCTTGGTCGACACTCGCTAACTAACAACCTGAATAGCAGGGTAGACCTGTGGCCGTCGCAGTTCTTCACCCAGATTCTTCATGGCCGACCCGTCTTGAAGGACCTCCAAGCCTGGGTCAACCACCATAACCCTCCTTTGTGCACTTTCATGCCTGACCGCCACCGCGACCCGAACATTAACACGGTCAACCAGACAACATTCCGCTCCTTATCGCGTATCCTCTTCGAATCACAGTCTGTGAGTGCTCCCTTCATGTGATATACTAATGGACTCATCGCTCATCTATCCCGGTCCTGAAGGTTGCCATCGCGTCCTGGGGTCGAGACGATATCCCTGGTGCAGGGATGATTATTTTCCCAGCCCAGAACTCCAGCTCTCTACTTGTCGGCGCACTCTTCCTCACTTCGCCTTTCCCTTCGTTTATAACCGGGGGTTCACCGCCACCAATGTCTCTTTCTCCGACTCAGATGCAAATGCAGCCTGGTTATACCGCGCAGTATCAGCAAGTCCCTCAATACGCGTCATCCTCTCGTCACCAACACCAGCAATCGGTTTCACCGCCCCTGCTGTACCCTACCAGTCCCGTAGATGATGCGAGAAACGTCCATGGCCAATATTATCAGATGCCCCGAACCTCTTCCGCCACTCATTCTTCGATCCTCCCTACTGGCTCATCCTGGCAAGAGGGTGTGGATGCTAATCCATACGCTAATTTCCTTCCTCAAGATAATACCCATTATCAAGGCCAATAATTCGAGCTTCAGCAAAACGCGAAGACGTTCCGATACCCCAACTGTATAAATCTCCCCTCGTTTGGTTGCACCCATTTTGCTGTATCGACTTATCACCGTTTCCTTGTCTCCTAGTGATCTAACTCTCCCACTGTAGCTTTAACTTTTCGTTTCTCTCTAGCTTTCGTTTACATAGATGATGCCTCACGCATTTCCCTAGGGAAATTTCCCTGCAACTGTAGCTATTCCCGACTCCGTTGATTTGAAACTGTATCCTTACAACCTGATCGTCTTTTCCGAATGAATATACCACACTTCCCATAGACTACATTTGACGCGTGTTTTCTCAGCAGCCACCAAATCGAAGTGGTTTTGAATCACGGTGATTTCATATGGAATCGCTCTGGTGCTCACTCAGTGGAAGGTCATTGGCGGGTGAATACTAGGTATTTCATATGCATATGGTGTCCGGGCGTGCCATTTGGTGGCTCAGGTGAGTGGCACTCATAATAATGAACGTTCCAATATGCTGTCTTGGCCACCTCGGGCATTTGGCCTACCCCGAAGGCCATCGGGCATTCGGTGTCAAGACCGTGGTAATTTGGAGCTCCTCGAATTCAATTGTGCAAGCCCGAACTCAGGGCCTGGAGGTCGCCAGCATCCTGGGACGACGCCGATATGAATATTCAATGAAGATCGTCAAGCCCAAAAATACCTGGTGTAATTTTGTGATGACCGGTGACCTCGGAAGACCGATGGGAACTTGACGTAGTGAATGGACACACTTAGGGCCAGTCCAGTAACAATGAGAGGATCAGCAGCACAAGAGTAGCTTCTGATGTAGATTCAGGAAATGCCTCCCAAGCGTTCGGCGGCAGCGATCCGCCCTTCTAACGACCAGCGAAGGCGCAGTTAACAAGCGTCCCGCCACTACCACCACCACCTCGAATTAACCCGCTGTTGGCCGTGGTGGGGTTTTCATTGTTCATTCTGAGCAAGACGGAATAATGTGGAGTTGTCAGCATCTCTTTAATTAATTGTTCATTGGGTAAACTGTGGGAACGGAACTCCAACTGGACTCCAATTCGGAGAAGAATCCAAGCAGAATCGGCAAGTCCAAAAGCAGGAGTAGCGCATGTGTGTCTCTACAACCGTTTCAATGGAGCTTAGAAGGAAATCAGTTGAACAACAGTGACAGATAGGCGCCTTACTTCGTCGAGAATGGCTTAGACTGAACAATAAATCCGCAGTTCATGTGCCACGAGTCGTTAGAGCATGAGAGTGAATGAGCGCATGCATTTGGATTGTGTCGATCCATCGTTTGAGCAGAACGCGCTCGAGGCGGTGCATCAAGCGATCTGGCCATGATTAAGGGCCGAGGCATACACGGTCAGCTGAGCGAGAGGATCGGGTTTAAGCAGCACACTCTATTATGATAGGCTCTTGACAAGTGGCACTGACAGCTTTGATTGCCAATGATTATCACGAGGTCACGCAATGATACAGTGAGTCATATGCAACAACTATATACGGAGGAGAAGACAGCACCAAAAGAACCAGCAGTTGCAAAGCGACGGGTATAGTACAATATCGTTCTGTTCATAACGGGCTATAATCAAAACGTCAGCGAACCCGGGCAATTCTCGTCAATTGAATCCAGGCGCAGCCTCTTCGATGGGGAATCTGGTTCAAAAAGTCGCCTCTTGAGCGGACTTCCTGACTTGGTCGGGCTCTCTGCCACCGTCGACAGACTACCCGTCTTGAACGGGCTAGCACCCCAGCCATTGGTCAACTCCAGCCCAAAACCACCGGGCATCCTAGAGACGTCAGCCCCAGTTCCGTCTGCGAAGTCTGGGTCATGCTCATCTCTCGAAACCTTTTTGCCCCTCTTTGCCTTCTTGGGAGATGGAACGAACGCCGTGCTGTTCTTGATCGCGTACTCAATGGACATGATCCTAAAGGATGCACAGAAAAGGGAAGGGAAAACAGATCAAGTCAGAATATGTTTTCTCTCTTGGGATAATTTACAAAGGAAAACATGGATAATAAAAAGTATCCACCTCTCTTTGAGCTTGATGTTGTCCGGTACGTAGGTCTCCGCCTTCCTGTAGAGGTCTAGGGCAACCTGCAAGTCACCCCTAAAGAGCAGTCAGCATCAATGAATGAGCAACAATTGAACAACAAACTTTTCAGAATGTGTACGTGCGAGAGCGACGTATGCTCGGCCAGTCTTCTTCTTCGATGTTGGTGATATTACACTTGCGAGTCGGAGTTCCTTCTCGTCGCGCTCACTACAGGAAAAAAGTAAGCTGTGGAACATATCCGGGAGAACAAACGGATAGAACTTACAGTCGCTGCTCAAGCTCCTGTATCCGCGACCGGAGCTCGTTATCCGTCAAAGAGTCAGAACCACGTTGCTCCTTCCTGGGCGACTTCGACTTCGACCTGTACTCGCTCGAACCACGCCGTTCGCGCTCGTATTCCAGATCTCTCGCCCGCCTCTCGGCATCCTCCTTCTCACGCTGCCTGTGGATATCAGCCATCCTCTTCGCAACCTCCGCTTCAACCGCTGCTTCAACGACTTTGGATATCTGGAAAAAATCTTGTCAGCACAACTGCACCCAGCGGCCTATCAACTATCGACTGCCTCCCGCCCCTCTTCTTCCCCCGAAGGGGGTTAGAGAGGAGCAAGGAACAGATGAGAAGAACCAGCATAGAGACAGCCAGAAATTGAAACCTACCCGTTCATTGATCTCTTTCTCACTCATCCCCATCCCCAAACTACCCGAGCGATTCGACGACGGTTGATCTACCTCGTCATCCTTTTCGTTGATCGCATGGAGCCCAACCCCATTCCCAAGGCCTCCAGGCACGACCATTGGTTGGAAGCCTGGCCCTCCGGCGCTAAATGCCGATGATAGTCGAGGTACCCTCGAGATCTTATTGACAGGGGCGAGTGAGTGCCTTGAACGTGCGGGGCCAACACCGACGCCTGAACCAGTCGTTGATACGGACTGCAGAACCGCGGGAGCAAGCTTGGGTGGTGGGGGTTGCATCGCTGCGAAGTGCGGCTTTGGAGCGGGCCTGTTGTCTATAGCGAAAGGAAGGAAGACGTCAGAAACGGAGGATAACATGTGGCGTAACCACGAGAAGATGATGCTTACCTCGCTCGTTAATGACCGGCTTGTTCTCTATGTTCTTGGTTCGGACTGCGAAGCTATCGATGTCGTCAGTATTAAGAATGAGGCGGAGCTAAGAGAAGTTGCCTACTTGAGGGTATTAAGGGTATCTTGGCGGAACTTATTTCCTGGTGCGAGGTTGCATATCAACAGTCCTACAGAAGAACCGCCGAGAGCATCTTGGAGGATTCTAGTGAGCTTCGAGTTGCGATATGGAATACGTGACTGTCACTATGTCAGCGGACTGAACGGCCGAACAAACCGATGAGATACATACTGCTCCTTGATTGAGGGCATGTACCACTTGCCCCAGGACGCTTAGCGACTTGTTGATCGCCGATGACTCCGCCATCCGTGAGGGGTCGTTCCCGGTAAGCTGAGGATACCATGTGAGCTTGCTGCGATTTCAGCAAGAAAACAGGGACGTACCTTATTATTCTCAGATCCTGCGAGATCCACGAGATTAATCTTGCCGACCAATGCTACAGAGGATCACGGGCTATTAGGCGCTGAATGGCTGATACTCGGAGAAAATAACATACTCCTATCCTCGGCGGGATCCGATATCTTGACCTCGATTGTTAGAACTGCGTGCGAGCGAGATGAGGCACGGTTCAGGTTCGTCGCACCAACGGAACGGTGCTTGGTTGCTCGACTAATGGACAGTGTCAGATGACTTTTAAGCGATTTTTTTGAGGTGGAAATTCGAACCTGTAGGTTGCCTCGAACTCGTCAACCGTTTCAATCGGCTCAGAGCTTAGATTGGCCACGAAAACCATTCCAGCGTCGTTCTCCCTGACCGGGAGTTTAGGTGCCTGAGCAGTCGTCCATCAGGAGAGAAAAGCAGCAGAGGATCCATGACATACACTATCTCGCGTTACAAGCAAGTCGTAGCATTCGTCTTTGTAGATTTCCATGTAGGACATAGATAATGAAACTTGATGTGATTTAACTTTGGTCTTCTTCTCAAATAATGCCTGTTGGAAGTATAAATACTGATTTTACCGTCAACGAAGTAGCAATGAATACTCGCCTGCAGGGTCCGCGGAATAACACCTGGCTGTGTAGATGTTCCTTGCATAGTATGCGTCTTGCCTGACGACGTAACGCCGTAGGCAAATATGGTAACAGTCTGTAGTATCCAGGTAGGGGGGACAGCTTTAGTGTTTATTACTCGAAATGAAAGGTAAAATAACCTACCACTCCTGTAAAGACCACGTCAATCATAGGTCGCACGTCGTTTTCGAATATTTCTTCCTGGGTGGAATTCTGGTCATAGCAACTGGATAGTCTGTTTACATGACAAATCTCAGCACAGTTTTCAGCGTCTTCAAAGTCCAGAACTCACGGAAACTTGAATATTTGTGATGGATCTCTTGGGTTTGGCACGCTAATGAAGGTGCCACCAGCACCAAACGACGACTCCGCTGAGCCGTCACCGCCATGGCAAACTTTCACACATTGGTCGTCAATCTCCCCTTCTATTCTTGGCCTTAGTCTTGCTGCAATCTTTATTTTGGCAGTTGTTGCCATTGATGTCGGTCTTGAAGGCGACTTGAGCTTGACGGTGAGGAGTTCGTTGACTGTCGTCACAGCCACCGTTCATGTAAACCGCGTCAGTCACATGACCGTTTCTGCTGCTTTGCCAAATCGGGAAGTGGCATTGGATTACGTGATCGAACAATCTTTTTCAAGACCCCCAGTCTCCAGGATGCTGAGGACGATGTGAGTGCTTGGTATCCGCTTTGGCTCAGAGAACTCAATTAAAGGATTATAGCAAACCAAAGAATGCTAGGGTGAAGCGTGCATTGGACTCTCGGGCCCCGAAAGAGCTAGAAGATGAACGGATTACAATTTTCGTAAAGGGAACTCATACAGGAGAGGTATTGAATGGTGCCATGAAGGAATTGGTACGGCTTAGCTTTAAATTCTGCTGGCGTTCTCTAATATGCTTTGGTATTCTTAGATGGCGTTAAAACGCCCGAATGCGATTTCGTTCTCAAAGAAGAACGAGATTCATCCGTTTGATGGTGCTTCGAATTCCGCATCGTCTCTAGAATTCTGGTCGCAGAAAAACGATGCAACGATGTTTCTTATCGGTCAGAGCAACAAGAAAAGGCCAAATGGTCTCACATTCGTCAGGATGTACGATGGTAGGGTGCTCGATATGATGGAAGTCGGGGTCGATAGCTGGACGGGTATGGACGCCTTCAAGGTCGGTCCTACTTCCACAATTTACACCTCCGAACTCATCTTCCATCCCTCATTTTCAGACCCCAAAATCTACTCCAGGACACAAGCCATTAATGCATTTTACCTCTGAACTCTTTGACACCCACCCCCGATACCAACAACTCAAGTCGATGCTCATGAGTTTCTTCAATGGCCAAGAAATCGACGGAATATCACTAAAAGGCCTCGAGCACGTTATCAGCGTCTCGTGCGCCCCTACCCCCGCTTCCTTGAACAGCGCTACCTCCACCACAGATTTGAAGTCCACCGATACTTTGAGTTTCCCAAAAGTCCACATCCGGACGTTCACCACAAAACTCCTCAACTCTGGAACTCGTATTCCCCGAGTTGAGTTGGTACCTATGGGCCCGAACTTTGACCTATCGTTACGAAGGCACACGGATCCCGATCCTGAGGTGCTGAAGGCGGCTCTGAAGAGGCCGAAGGTGAAGAAGACTGAGATCGAGAGTGGGTTGGGCAAGAAGAGGAAGAACATAGAGGTTGATGAGATGGGTGATATGAGAGGAAGGATTCATATTGCTAAGCAGGATTTGAGCAAGTTGCAGACGAGAAAGATGAAGGGTCTGAAGGGAGGTAACGTTGATGTTGATATGGAGGAATTTGAGGACTCAGGTAGCGAAGGCGAGGATGAGGATGAGGATACCGTCCCAGCGGATGGTGGGCATAGGAAAAGGAGAAAGTCGGATTAGTAGTCTATCTTCCCTATCCATTTTTACTTTGCTAGCGTTGTATATCCGGATATTATTGCATGTCTACGGATACATTCACAACGCTTTGACAAGTTTGACTACCTCCTCTGCACACCCCCACGAGCTCTGCCAACCAGCCCCAGAATGACCATAGTTATGAAGCACAGGTACCTTTTGCCTCCCTTCCTGAGCAGTTATAGTATCCTCTCCCCTTTCTAATCTAATTCCGCCATGACGAGCAGGTCGGAAACCAACCACTTCTCTGAGTACGATTGGATTCAAATCCTCTAGCTGTGGTTCCCGACCATTAGATCGGGCAGCTTCTGGTGCAAGCTCGGGCATAAGCCTCAGAGCACGTTTCTTGATATCTTCCGTAGTGTCTGCTCGAGGTTCGGCCGTCCTTAAAGAGATATTTTAGGTCTCCCTCGGATAGAATAACGCTGTGGGATAGATCACCTACCAATCATTGACCTCCCTCGTCCCACCGATGACAACCTCACCACTTCTCCTCGGAATAACGTACGTCCGTTCAGGCCCATTATCCCGATCCACCTGAAGAGTTCTCCCTTCTTGGATCCATGGTGCGTTTAACACCAATACCTGCCCTCGGATTGGATGCATCTTCGTATCTTGAACGTCCATAAGTCTCAGTGAGCCTAAGCCGGTGCAGTTTATCACTGCAAAAGGCTCGGTGCCATCGGGGGCGTATTGCAGGGCTTCAGAGAGCGAGGAGAAAGTAGCTCGAGTGAGTGCCCCGCCCAAGGACTCGAACCGAATGCTGAGCTTCGCGAGGTAGGCCGCCGTGTCGATCGTGACGGTGGTGAACGAAACCGCATGGTGAATACCCGAAGGTAGCTCATCTGCTGAATGGACTCGGAACTATGGATGAACATATAGCCATATCAGTAACAACCTCTAATGCATGGAATGATTATGGAGTACTGACATCTGGATGCCCTTCGAAGAACTGAATATGCTTCTCTTCCTTGTTGCCATAATATTCAATCTGGCGAATCTTCATGAGACCAGAGTGGTCTCCTTCCTTCTCTTCTTCCTCCGAGAATACATCGAACGTTCGACGATCAAGCATGTGCTGCCTTTGATTTTTTGTTGGCGGCAAAGGATAGATGGTGTGCACCGGCTGCCGAGGATGTGTATTGGACAGATAGAGGGTCACCTGGAAGGTGGGAAGCGATGATCGTTACTTTGTAGCCGGCTTCTTGAAGCCGGATAGCAGTTGTCAGTCCGATAACGCCTGCGCCACAAATTACGATGGATTTGGACATGGGAGTGTTTGTTTAGGGGCGTTGTAACCTTCCTAAAAAGGTAGTGCACAACCATCCAAGAAAATCTCTCGATTTTATATGCAGACTGTGCTCCGCCTGACATCGAATGCAGAAAACGTACCAAGTGCTGTGAATATCGCGACGTTCGTGGAAATCAGATTGGGGGATAAGGCGCTCCGAGCTGGCCTGCCCTTAACTCAAAGTGGTGCGGCGAAAGGTATGCACCATCACCTCGACTGTCACTCCCTTCAGGTTGAAAAGATTTCTCCGGACACAAAGGCCAGCCCTCGTACTTGGCACGTCTCGTTAAAATGTACCTGTGCTCGTATCTTGAATGAACAATCGTGGCGTAGTGTCACCGGACTGACGAACCCCTTCGAAGACGACTCTTGCGATGAAGCCCTTGAAAAGACTAGTTTGCTGGGCAGATGACCTTAGATAACTTCTGGCTTTGGTTAGCCCAGGACGTTTCTGTTCATGTGTCATACCGAAGCTCGTTGGCCATGTGGCTGGTGACAATCTGAAGGCGAAAAAGAACCGGGTTTTTTGTCTTCCTGACCTCCCCACAAGGTCTGCTGCCTGAGGACTTAGGGAGGTACCGAATAGCTCAGCCTGTCAGGTATAAAGCTTCACAACTTCGAGCCGTAAGTACACCACTCATAGTAGGCTTGAATATCTATATCCAAATATGTTCACTACAGAAGGTTTGTTTACGTCGAGGGTCCTTGTAGTCCGTTGACATGCCTCATCGGATTCTAGGCATGTAAATCACGATTCTGTCATCTTCGAACTTCACCTTCGACCGCGCTCATCTTCCGAATCCCGACTCACTCAACCACCGAGCTTTCTCCGATCTTATCATCAACTTCGCTCCCGCATTTCTCCCATCAATTCACCTCATCCTACTCTACTTCGACTTCCAACAATTCGACCCTCAATCTTACACTACCTCTCAAACTTCTCAAACACGCGTTCCTTGTTCCCCTGGCCGACATCCATGATTCCGCCGGATTTAGAACGTCAAAACGTCGTTATTCGCACTTCACATGATCGGCGAACTTCGACTTCCAACCTCGAGGGTCCTTAAGACCCTCATGGTTTGACATTTCTGCGCTAGTAAAATTTCTTTCACTTATCTATTCGATTTATCGGACTATTTTATTCATCGGACATTTCTCACTGAACAAAATCTTTTACTTACCTTCTAATTCGAGTTTAGTTACCTTACACTTCACCCAATAATCGAACCATGTACATATCTTTATTCCGGTTGAACTACGTGGCATTACCTTCGAGTAGGAATACAAGACCTTGTCAGTAGTTTACTGGAATTCATCTTTCGATCCCCCTCGTTTGTCTCGACTTTCCGGCTCAGAATTATTCTGTCTCTCTTCGTTCTTTTCTCTCTCTCTCTTCGCTCACCTTCGAACAGCTGCCCATTGCTGTTCTTAGCATCTTCGATAGCACATCCTGCGTTCGTCGAATTTGTACCTCTCACTTCGACCTACGACCGTCCCTTCGTTGTGGCCTTCGGAGTAGTTCACTGAAACCAATCGCATTCACAACTACGCGATTGAAGCTAGTCGTACAGCTCTTCTAGCGTACACATACTAGCAAGGACCGCACTTGTCACCGTGCTTACCTATCGCCTCCCTCTCAGCGACCACTGTCAACGACAACACGCATCAGGTCGCCCGAGTCAAGCAGCTCGCGGCCGACATTACTCAGAGGCAAGCTGACATCTGTCAAGTCATGGAAGACGCCATCTCCACGATTGGGAATAGTCTGAAGACATTTGATTATATTGCTCAAAGAGAAGGCTTCGCCAACGTTGACGACTTTGAGCGGAAAGCCTTTGGTCACCTCACCGGGGAGCAACAAAAGACCCTCGGCCGGATGAAGGAGAATATTGAAAATCTGGATAGCAACTTGGCCCTTTCACATAGGGTCTTCAGAGCGGTCATCTCGATTGCAGCGCTGGATTTGGGGGTAGGCGAGCCAATTCTTTCCAGTCAATAACATGCACTCATCCTCCTTCTTGAGAGCGCTCCACAGCCCCAGCTGACCTGGAAACGGGACAAGCTTTGATTTATGGCTTTACCTCCCTTGCTGCAGCTTTCTATAGAGCCAATACAGCTCTGTTAGCCGTCGTGTACTCATCTGAGTCGTGGCGCTAATCTTCTATAATTCGAGGCTCCGTCGATGATGCAGCAAAACTCTTTGCTTTTGGTAAGGAAACCCTCAACGTTGTTCTGGCCGGAAACCAGCTCCCAGAGGACGCGGAGAAAGCTCTGGGGTATGCACAAACTGGTGGCCAGGTAGCGCTTGACATCGTCGCCGCTCTTAATCTTCATGAAGTTGCCCACTTTAATGTTGGCGAACTAAAGTCGTAAGTATAGTTAGTTCTTCACGGGCCACCACACTACGTTCTAACTCGACTTTGAGGGATAATTCAGAAACTTTGCGCCGCTCGATTCCTAGCCGCTACCATTCACTCCGAGGCCGCTACGCTTGATAGTTATAGAAACGTGACCCACGAACTCATTCGAGACAAAGTTAAGCATGAGGGGATGAAATCCAAGTTACGAGGACTATCAGAAGAATTTACCAATGTACGCGTTCTCCCAAGGGTTCGCCTCTGTCATAGCTGCACTGAGCACCGCTGGTAAACCAGATTTTGACTAAAGTCGCTCAAGTTACTCCAGGCGCAGTGTTCGATAAATTGGAGAAGATGGATGAGCCCGGGGGTGCTTGGAAGGATGATGATCCCAGCTTGTCCCAAATCCAGAAGATCATCGGGAGTAACGAAGTATAGAGAGTCTCGAATATCTACCTTCGTAGATCTGGTTTTCAACCTCAGCTTTATTGGATCCTAAGAGTATCTAGCGAGCTTTCGAGAGAAGCTATGAATGGCTTGAGGGGCCATTGTACGCGCATACCAAAAGTCTGTCATCATTGCCATCAAAGTTTGCAACAGCGTGGGGTTCAAATAGAGCCCTTAGTGTTCTCCGCACTCCTGGGCCTCGAGCTCGAGCCTCCGACATGCTGCACCCTTACATCCGTCAGTTTCCGAGAATTACATTAAATCGTATCGGGAACCGAGCAGTATGTAACTCGGATTTTCTCGTCTTTCTTCCCCGAGTCTTCCCCCCCTCGCTGGAAGCTAACACTGTCTAGCAAATTCACGGGTTCAAAGGTGGGGTTGTCCACGTCAAGTTGTGTCCACATATTAGCTAAGGGTATTGTGCCGTGTCCAGGTTCCCTGAACAGATGCTGTTCAATCCTTCCTCCGTTGGCCATGTTTCACACCCTATGACGCTTGGACACCCAACAGGCTTCGCATGCCACGAGCAGCGTCTTCCCAATCGCCAGCTTTGGTCAGCAGACACCCCGATAGGCGGACGCCACCAAAAGGTACATGGAGCTGGTGGGGATGCATTGAGCAGCGACCTGGCTGCTTCCACTGCCCAGCGCAGCCCTCGTGCCGGTAGCCTGCTTCCACCACAGAACGGCCCACCAATAGAAAACCTGCCATTCGATATCTTGAGCGTCATTCTCGAACTTGTAGTCTCCCTTGAACAAGGAGAGGAGGCCTACTTCGAGAAGCTGCACAATGCCTGGGTTGAACAGTTTGCTGGTTCCTCGCTTCGGGTACCGCCAAACCCACACTTGGTTCCCTATCGCCTCAGTACAGTTAGCAAAACATGGCGGTCAACAATTTTGTCGCTGCCGTCGGCGTGGAGTCGATTTGTATACCACCCCCAATATTCCGACCTTCGCAAGACGGGTCAAACCACCTACATTCCTCAAGCGATCTCATTCTCTCGCCAAATGCCACTCGATGCTGCAATCTGGTTGCCCTCCCATTATGACATCTGCAACCCCAACATCTGCCGCTCCATCGACCCAGGGTCACTGGAAGCAATCGTGGAGTCGTCTGACCGTTGGAAATCATTGAGGCTTTATGTTGGACCCCTCAGCGAGTCAAGCCTGACGTCTGGCCCCTTTACTCGCATCTCCACTCGCCTCGTGCAGCTCGAATCTTTGAGCATTGCGAGTGACGATACGAACATCCCAGCCGCTGGTGTTATCACCCTGTTCAAGGACTCACCCAAGTTGTGGCGACTTGAAATCGCCGGGATTGCAGCTCGTTCCCTGTCGCTCCCATGGTCACAAATTAGGGAATTGAAGACACGATGGATGCAGTTTAGAGATCTTATCGACCTCCTATCACGCTGCAGCAACATAGAGAGCCTGAAATGGACCGTGAAAGATCCGGAAGTTTGGGTTCGAACGGCCATGTTATCCTGCCTCGAATTGGGTCGCCTCACTTTCATTGATCTGAACATCGCCGATGGTGCCCACATTACCTGCGTGCCCTCAGTCTTATCCAAGTTTTCCCTTCCCGCCCTCCAAAAGCTTGCACTCAGGGCCGCTGCACCTAGTGGCCTGTTTTGCAGCATGAAATCCGCGGAAGCCCTAGCCAATTTAATTATCGACTGCACGGCACTCAGAGAGTTATCACTCTCTGGCGTATACTTCCAAGAGCGGGATTTGTCCGTAATCCTCCCAACCCTCACAAGGCTCTATGTCATTCGTCTAATCGAATCGACATCACGCCCGGAAGATCACGAAGGCTACCTACCCCTCCTTCACGGCCTCGCTTGTAAGAGGGAACCCCAAACCTCTCGGAACACTGCCTTCCCTCAACTCAGGCGACTGAAGTACTCAAGCGACGGACCATTATCCCAGCCGCATTTGGCTCTCCTTGATATTCTGGACATGACCTTGTCTGAGCAAGGAGGCTCTAAATGGGTGCTATCATAGATCATTTGGTTGCAAATTCAATACGCGTCGCTCCTATGACTCAAGGAGAGGGCGCTTCATAGATCGTGTCAATTGGATGATGCCCTAGATTACACAGAGGTTACTCAGTGTTGTCCCACTACTACCATGCATATTAATCGAAGTTTGCATCAGCGTAGAAATCCGTATATGCATTATCGGCGAGCAAGACTTCTTCTGAGAAGGCCTCTTGAGTACGCGTTATTTCAACTGGCTTGGGAGGCCTCCAAGCAGCCTCCTTGAGTCGATTCTCCGGCAGGCGAATAATACCGAATGTATCTTTCCACCCCAACCTCTCCGCCTCCTGTACATTCAGAAGAATATCACGATTGACCATCTCCATGTATCCCTGCCTAACCCAGGTGGGGATGTCGAATTGTTTACCCAGGAGCACTCTATCAGCCGTGTCTATGCATTCTGAGAGGCGCTTCATAGAGTAGGCATGAAGACTGTGAAAATATCACTTCCTGGCGAGTTTGAGAGTGGACATGTAAAATGTGATCTTGTCCTCCTTAGAGCTTGGGCTTTGAGGATATTCACATGAACACCCAGCCTCGTACGTGGGCCTAGTCCAAAGTTTTTATCAGTAAATCAATGTTGACCTGGAGCTGTGTTAGCTCTCGGAGGCCTGCACAGCGCTTGCAGAGGGTACATCAAACTGATCAGAGCCTCGAAATCCTTGGCTTTAACGCTTTCTAGGATAAGCGGATGATTGTCGCTTGATCCTTCGGGAATTCCCAAGGGTGTAGGCACCGAAAACATATCACGAAAGACGGAAGAATGCTTCGTAAAGTACCATTTAGGCACGCTGTAGAGGCTGTCTTCGACCTAGAAACCAGATTGGCCCAATCAGTGCCCTGAACCCCCTAAGGATGGGTAGCCTCACTCAGGAGCCCTAACCCTGAGACAAAAAAAAGATGCACCTCAAAGCCAACCGTCTCAAAGTAGTATCTCTGGGATCTTTGAGCGCTTGTTCGCGGGGGTGGGGGAAAAGCTGGGGAAATGAGAACCTCAACGGCGTCGACATGATGCTGATTGCGAGAACGAGTAGCGAGTAGGACCTGTTTATACATACCTGAGAGTCAGATGATCGTACTTCGAGGGTGTTACCATCTGTCATTGTCTGACGCCTCTGGGGCTTGGCTTCAGAGTATACGTTCGGGTAGTGACCATCAGCTATATTACCGTTCAACTTCCCTGAAGATTCAGTGCGACGTATGTGGATCAAGTGACATTTATTGTTGTAGCCATAGGTTGTTGATACAGACGTTGTAAATGACATGACAATAAGGTGTGACGTTCAACCCCTTGCGAACCTGGAGAAACTGTCAGCTACCTTACGAAGGGACGAGAAGCTGGTGAGGACTTGCCTCTGTAAATCAGCCAACTCAGCAGTGAAGAGATCTTGATCGCCAGGGTTCGGGCCGGAGTCAGCGTACTGCCAGAACGTAGCATACCTAAAGGGAACAGTTAGGTGGTGTCAAACCGAATGATACGAGATTGTAAGCGCACGGGAATCCAGCAGGCAGTGTGCCGACGCTTGAAGCATATCTCGCCAGCCACAAGGGATTATTGGCGCCAAATGCAGCGCTATTTCCCGTGCAAGTGGACCACCAGTCGGTGGTGGTATAGATGACTAGGGTGTATTAGTATTGATTTTCATAAGTTTGATAAGCTCAAGGCACCTGGGTATCGACCGGTTGCAGCGTGATACGTGTTAGAGAAATCGGCGATCCAGTTGACCATGGCTGCAGCGCTGAGCCCATAGCAGGTGGCTCCGTTTGGGTTGTCTTGAGGAGAAAGAAATGAGTCCCCCATAAGGCAGTAAGTCACGGAGGTGAACATACATTCAATGTCCAGGGCACCAGGAAGAGTGATACCATCCGGGGTCCAACCACCTGTACGAATTCACTGGTCAGTAATCAATTTTCTATCCATTTGCGACAAGCTTACCTCCGTGGGCAAGGAAGTAGTTAGCCTGAGCAGCGCCAGAACTGGCGTCAGGGTGCGCGAAATGGTATGCTCCGCGAATCAGACCAGCATTGGTGGCACCGATGTATTGGTCCGAAAACGTAGAACTGATGTAGTCTGCGAAGAGGTTTTCGCCTTGTCAGGACTTTCATGAGGTTTCATGATATAGACAATTTACGCACTTGTTGACTCCGTTGCTTTGATATACGCCCAGGTGACACCACTTGCCTTCACCGAAGCCCAGTTAACGCTGGGTTGCCATCCAGAGACGTCAATACCCTGCTGGTTAGCACGCTTCGTCAGCGCGATCCTTGCACCTTGGGCAGCAGTCGCCAACAAGAGAAGAGAGCCAAAGAAAGCTTTCATGCTGTCTTGACTTGACATTGTCGCCCAAGCTGAATATTTATGCGGTTGTCGACTTTAGACCACGCGGTCCATCTGTCGAAATCGACTTACGGCTATCTTTCTGCACGTTCCTCTAAGCATGGAAGTGGAGCCGTAGCTTCAATGTTTATTCCCCTGAAATAGAAGACGCTGGGCAGCCGAGGACATATGATTTCTCATGTCAAAGCTACATTGAATAACGACCATGCTGGTCAGCGTACTCAGTCTAGTCACGATGGTTGTATACTCACCTGCCCAGACCATATATGCTCCAAAGAATCATTCGTAGGCGCCGGCAACGTCAAGATGGATTCATATTGAAGCGCTACGGCTGGTGTAATACGGTCACATTCTGGCAAGATAAGATCGAAAACTCATTATCTTATGCGGAGAACTTACCATCACAGCAGATCATATCAGTTTGTTGTCAACGCCTCAACGAGATCTTCACGCTCAGTGAGGGTGGTGGTAGTGGTGGTTGATTGCGGCTATGTCGTCCTCAAAAGGACAGCAGTTCCGTGCTCCACGTATAAGACTATATGAACAGTCCACGGATGGAGCCACTGAGCCCTTTCCAGCGTCCAATGTCTCAAAACTTTACAATATTCGTGCTTGTTTGTAATTGGTATTTCTCGAATTTTGATTGGTCTATAAACTCATAATGTGCCTTTTATGGGTGCTTAAGTCTCGTGTGAATCCATTGTTAGGTTAAGTCGATTTCTTGATTCTTGGGTAACTTTTTTTATCTATACACAGTAATTTTCTTGTGATCATCAATCACCGCATCACCTCTCTCCGACCGAGGTTGGCCGTTTGGTGCTAGCGGCTACCTGTGTATGGCGAACAGATCCTTCCTCATCTCTCGTTGTCTGTTCAGAGTAAAAACCTCCACCCTTATGCAGAAATTCCTACTCGACGCGGTTACCCAATATCCGACATCCGAGTTCATGCCATGCCGGTACGACAGTGGCCACTCTCGACAAGTCGAACTCAGCGACTGACCTATTGACAATTTCATCCCAGATCAGAGGGTGATAGATCGATTCTTGGTAGCCACAATGGTCGAAGTGAGGTCAAGAACGTCGTCATCTGGATGCCTCCCTCTCCCTGACACACACATCGATCGTCCGAACGGTTTTTATTACTCAACAGCCAGTAAAAACGAGTTTGTAGTTCAATATAATGGAGAGTGTGTCGAAAAACACCAAGTTGATCATCGACAATCTGGAAGAACTCCAGGATGTACGAACAGAGATCCAGAAGTGGTACACATTGGAGCTTCTGGAGTTAGAAAAGAAAGTAAGCATAAAATCAGTGGAAGACGACATCACCTTATTATACTGAACAAACCTCTAGTACCTCGAACTCCATGTACCCATCTTCCAACGAACGAAAGATCTCATCTCTGGGAATCTTAAAAAATCTTGGCGCCCTCTAAACGGCCGAGATTTTCTTTTAACAACCCAACAACGAGCCCAACCTAAGGGCATCCCTGGGTTTTGGCTTACAGTCCTCCATAACCATCCTATTTTCAAGGAACTCATTACTCGGCGCGACGAATCAATGCTAGAACATCTCATCGATATTCGTCTCGAACAAGTTTGCGACTCCGCTGACCTTCAATCCACTTCCATTGGATACACACTGTCTTTTGAGTTTGGTGACTTGAATCACAGCCATTTTCGTAACAGAATACTCTCGAAGACCTATTATTACGCTCCAAACCGATCTTGGAGTGATCCCAGCTACTGTTCATCTGTTGGAACGGAAATTGATTGGTGTGATGAGGACTCGACTCCAGGTGAGTAGTAATTTTCAAAGCATTCACTTTTCTGGTGCGTTTTTCATGATTCAACCATTGGATTAGAGTCGACATTTTTCAATTTCTTCAAACCACCCTCACTTCCGTCCGAAGAGTGTATCCGAAATAGGGAAATCAGCGCCAAGGACCTACAGTACGTCACATAAAGGATCAAATCACGTATGATTTCCATCTCGGAGAGACCCTCATGGTAGAGGTTCGTTCTTTCCACAATCTTCTCTCGATCCCTCTCCTAAATTGTCCAACTATTCGCCAGATCCTTCCAAAACCAACCAATTGGTTTACAGGAAAATCTTTAGCGACGATCTTTGATGCCTCTTCCGAGGGAGATAATTCAACAGATTCAGGAGACCAGACAGCCTCGTACTGGGAAAAATTACTTGTATGGTCTTCCGAGTACGGCAACACCAATGCCGTAAAGACTATTCTCCAGGATAAAAGCACCGAGGTCAATGTCAACTGGAGAAACGTCAACGGCTGCTCTGCACTTGATTACGCGATTGGAAATGGCCACGAGACAATAATCAAGGACTTACTAAAGCAGGAGAGTATCGACCTCACGCCATGTTTGACTTTACTTCTTTACGCTGCAACCAAAAGCTGTGCTGGTATAGTCGAGATATTGCTCCAACATCCGGCCATCGTCGCTCGGCTAAGGCGCAGCTGTCATGGCTGGCCTGATTCATTGCGTGCAGCACCTACGGATGGCGATGAACTCATTGCGAAGCTTCTGCTTCGCAATACTAAAAGACTCGGAATCAACGTCAATTATAAGGACGTTGATGGTCGCACTCCCCTATCATGTGCAGTTGATCGCCACAACATCACACTTGTGAAATTGCTACTCGACCACACGGACATTGACGTCAACGCGCAGGACTTCGAGGGGAGTTCACCGCTATCATTGGCAATCCCATCGTATTTACCTTGGGAAAATGCAACTGACATTTTACAGCTGCTACTCCAACACCAAGATATTGATATCAACTCCCGTGACAACTATGGTCGAACAACACTTTCCTACGCAACACAATACGGAAAGTACGAAATCGTCCAACTGCTATTACGGCACCCAAACATCGATGCCGGAGTACGAGATAGCGAAGGCACTACCCCGCTTATACACGCAGTCTGGTACGGGGAAAACCGTGTAAAAATCGTACAACTCCTCCTTGGACAGGAAGGTGTCGACGTCAATGCGAGGGGCGAAGGAGGATACACAGCGCTCCTCATCGCTGCGCAGTACGGCCTTCATGCTATAGTAAAAGAGTTACTCGATCATGGGGCGGGGATTGACGTCAATATGGGCAATTATGATGGTTGGACACCACTTACTTCGGCGGCGGGGAATGGTCATGATGAGGTCGTGAAGCTCTTGCTTGGGCATAAGGATATCAAGGTCAACCAACCTGGGGCGTATGGAAAGACGGCCGTTCATCACGCGACGAGGAAGAAGCGTGACTCGACGGTTAAGTTGCTACAGGAATTTCGTGCGGTGTAACTGGTAGTGAGCGAAGGGAAGAACAGGTCCGTGTTACAGGAGGCTGAAATTGAACTGTCTTACATACATTTGGTGTTAATACATTCCTCCCATTGGCCACCAGCCGATGCGATTTGACTCGCAAAGTTGAACCCTGAATCCTCAGAAGCGTTGGAGGTGGTTCATGGCACTGAATATATTGGTGCTGAGGATCTGAGACGGTAGTAGGGTACAGGACGCCACGCTAGAGACTAATGCTTGGAGACAGAGAGGCGCCGAGGAATTCCACCCGACATGTTCATAAGTAACAGACATTCTCCCGCAGGAGCATCTGGTATAGCATTCGGACCTTGACAGGTCGATTATCTAGGAAGATCCCGTGATTGAGAGCCATATCCTGTTTGGAGGAACCAATGACACAGGATATTCCATCAACACTTGACCGGCAACTTTCGGCCGGAATAGTGAGCAGTCAGTATGAAGCGTGCTCGCGTCTGAACGAAGACAAACATGCTCACCGGGTCCGTCAGAGTTGGACATCATCGAAAATAGATGTTTGATGCTATTCAACGAAGTAGACCTGAGCATATGCTCCAGCAGGCGACGTCAACAGGAAGCTTGTGTGCAATGCAGTCCCAAGGAGCGGGAATAGCGTACGAGATCCGGGGATGTCCCACCTCATGCAGAATCCCGTCAACAGCTCCTCCTAGATTCATTAATCTTGGGTGCATCGCGATGCCCACTGCGTCTCCTTCACAGAGCAAGCCTAATGAGTGAGGTGTACACCAATCGGTGCCTACCACGATCCAACGATCGCGGAACTCCATGATCGTACATGAAAGACTGTGAGCTATAAGTGAGACCCGGCCATCACACACTATTGGCGTTGGACGAGAATTCCGCCTACCTTTATCCTTACCAGGGATGTTGATGTCAGCGAAACTTGACCTGAGCGAGGGAATCCAAGATCCGGCACGATGGCGCGAAGTAGTCAGTCTATCAAAGTCACTCAGGCTAGGCCCAGCCTAAGTAAATGAAAAGGGCATGTGTGTCCGTTCGATTCGCTGGCCGAGCACCGAGATAGCTTCCTCGCTGAACCTGGGAAGCTTTGAAGAATCCCACCAACTTATCCAGCAAGCACCATGCTCTCAGACACTCCAACCTGGTCTGCATCCTTCACCCTCGGCCGACCAGCTGATGCAGTTCTCGAATTCAATTGAAAGCACCCTGGTCCTCTTCCGACGACGCCCACCTGCATCATGGCAGGTCGATCAATTCTAGGGGCGATCGGGAATGATCGGAGCCAAGGGGAGCCCAACGCACCGAAGTTCCGATTCCGAAGGGTCCATGGAAGTGAGAAGCCGCTGAGTCAGCAACCGCAAGTGTGCAACGGAAGCGGTTGTTATGACGGTGCACAGCTTTCCCCACGACCTATTGGTGACCAAACGGTGATTGGGTGAGATTGGGTTATGCGGTTAGTGCAATGGTGAGAGATTACCGGAAAAGTGAGGAGAGACTCGTCGTTGAATGGTTAGTTAGTAAGGTAGAGAGTAGGCAAGGGTGATAAAACTGTTAAAAAATGCGAACGGTGAGATCTCCGAAGTAAAACCTCTAATCTCTGCGCCACATCGGGGAAAACCCTGCATGTTGTCACCATAAGATCTGTTGCTTGAAATAACGTACAGTATCCAGGAGCATCCGTTTTCAGTTCAGGTAGAATTTCAAACTACCTCCCTCTCGCTCTTCGTTTCCGTATCGTATATTTTGAAAAGAAGCAAGCATAACGAAACGTTGGAGTATAAATGTACAAGCGCGCCACGCTGTCACGATTGTGCCGGTGAGGGACGTTCTGCGGCCACGATGAATGAATCGTGGAAGACACCTTCTGCCCTGCTTCTCCATCACTATTGTTGTTTCCATCGTGATCTTTCCCAGTCAATTTCTCCGTGCTGCCACCTTTGAACTCGTAGTCCATCTTCTCTACGCAGATCTGTGCTGATCCTTGACTGCCCACAATGCTGAAAGTGTGCCCGCAGGTTAGAAATGACTTGCGAGAGCTAGGTGAAAGGTTGTGCGTAATATGGACTAGGAGTTAATTGAGCCTTGGCTGTTGCCAGTGAGGGTCGCACAACTTTAACCGTTCTTGAATAAGCATGGATCTCGATCGTGTGTAACCGAACTGCTTTCCCCCTATATCTGCCCATCCACCGTCATCCAGATAGCCCGTTCCTTGTGACCTGTAGCTTCGACTCAATACGGGCATAGGTGAGACTTGTGTTTGTCCGTGGCAACATTCCTCCATCCTTGTCGGATTAGTGTGAGTGTGTGCTTTGAGTGCCTTCTGGAAGGATCATTGTGAGGGCCACACCTGAAAATGTCACTCATCCATTTGATGAGCCTAAATCGACCCGATTGCGATCTAGGATCAAGTGGGCACATCTGTTGGCTGTGTCTGACCATCAAATCAGTACACGAGGGCCGTTCGTGCCTCAGACCAGGAGCACTGAGGAATGAAGTACCGAATCGTTCCTAAAGAGACGTTGTTGGATTGCTGAGCTGGCACCGTAGTCGACCGTAGCACTTTATGTACGATTCATTGGGCGATATACTATAATTTACCCGCTATTCCGGTGTGCCATTACTATAAACCGCTACCGGCGGTAACTTTCAGCGCAAGATTTTTGTGGGAAATTGGATGATCAGAGGGGCAAACGTCCATCGACCCCGAACCCTTGCCACCCAACAACAAATTCTGACTAGCCAAGCTATAAAAGGTCGCTTCCCAATTCAACTGCACCTCTTTCCCGACCCCCAACTCTGATCCTGTGGATCCCTCCCGCTTAGTGTCTGCGTCCGTTTCTCGTAAAAATTCCGTCGAGGAACGTAGGCGCTATCGACGATTCTATTGACGACGCCAACGAACGTTGAGCAAGGATGTCGGGGAGCACCATTTATAATGTTCGTATTTTAATATTTTTTTTTACACTTTTTGCCTCCGTTTTGGCCGTTTCAACGTTAGACTCGTGAATTTCCAAATCCTGACAGTTCTGTGTCATACGCTTGTGCACGTGTAGTCGGATTCTTCCCTTCTCTCTTGACTCCTTCCCCCTTGGGCTTGGCATGAACCGTGGAATCTCCTCTTGAAAACCATTTTTTAACCTTTTACCTCGAACCACTACTATCATTTCTCGTTGCTGGCTGTCGTGCTAATATGTCTCGCTCCCTGCAGCACCGGTCGTTGCAACCCACTGGTCCGCCGACGGGGCAAGGTTCAGCTGCACCACCCGCCACACACGCGAGACTCAATGATTCATTTGACGCCATTCGACATGAATTCGAAGCAGTCAATACTGATTTGACTGTTTTGAGAGCACAAAGGGACGATTTAGAGGCCAAAGGTGCGTTTTTTCCCTCGCGTTTGCACCCTTATCTCGTCGTCTAAAATCCGAGCAGTCGCAAACCAAGTGAACGAACTCACCAAAATCCACTCAGCACTCTACGACCTCGAAGCGCAACACAAACAGGTCCGAAACCAGTATGAAGATGAGGTTCACCGGCTTCGCGGGGAGCTTCATGCTGCTCGACAAGGTCTCAACCCACACCCTCCGATTGTCGGCCCTGGCTCACATGGCCCCGGTTCTGTTGGCCCTGCATCTATTGGCCTACCACCTGGCCCGCCCCCTCCCGGACCATCGTCCAATGCACCACCTGGGATCCCACCCCAGGGCTACAACGACCCCTACTATCGGGAACGCGATAGGGAGCGGGAGAGAGATAAAGAGCGCGAGCGAGAATTGAGAGATAGGGAACGGGAGCGGGACCGTATAGAGCGCGAGAGGGAGGCTGAAGCTAGGGATAGGGAGAGAGACCGAGAAAGGGCGCTAGATAGGGACAGGGACAGGAGCAGGAACGATACCAGGAGCGCTGCTGGCAGCATCGACGCCGCAGACTATAACAAACGCACATTGGGTCCTCCACCTGACAGAGGGGATGCAAAACGATACAAACAGGATCGTATCAAGAGCGATCGTAGTGGTAAGCTATCTCCGTAACGTTGTACCAGAATCTCATCTCACTTTCTTGCGATTCAGACCAATACAGTCCTTCGCTGGGACCGGGTCTTACCCCCAAGTTACCACCTCTTCCTTCTACGTCTGGGGCTTCGAGTGGTCCTGTAGGTGCGCCAGGTGGTCCTGGAATTCCTCCTCCCCCAGGACAAACTCATGCGCCTTACCCTCCTTCGGGACCCGCTGCTCCTCCTGAGCCTCCAGCACCTGCTGCGCCTCCCTCGCATAGCAGCGCCCTGGTTCCTCTTGGTCCAGGAGGTGCACCGCCAGGCGCAACTGTCACGGGCCCTGGCGCCCCCGGCGGACCATCGCAGCCTGTAGCATTCCCCGATGACCTGGACATCCACTCCATTCCTGCCGATTTGAAGAAAGAAGGCAGCGATTGGTTCGCGATTTTCAATCCTAACACCAAGCGGACTATGGATGTTCAATTGGTTCATACTTTGATGCATGAGAGGTATGTTTGGATTTTCCCTTTTTTTCCTCTTCATTTTTTTTTCCTGCCTCTTTGGATGTTCTGTGCGCCGTTGGCGATTTTTCATTTCAGTGGATAGAAATCCCGCTAAATTCGGCTTCAACTGTCGGTTGAGCTGACGTGGCGAATCCGAGCACAGCCACATTTTCTTCGTGCCTTGCTTTTTTTTTCTTTCTCGCATTTTTGCTTATATCATCAACCCCCTATTTGATCGACGGTGATGTTGACATCTTGAATAGTGTTGTTTGCTGTGTTCGATTTTCTCAAGATGGCAAATATCTTGCCACTGGATGTAACAGGACAGCGCAGATTTACGATACTAAGACTGGTATCAAGACCTCGTGAGTGTCATGCTGCAAATGAAAAGATTTGTTGAATTAATGAGCGGTGTAGTGTGCTTGTCGATGAGCAAGCTGCTAAGAGCGGCGATCTCTATATCAGGAGCGTGTGCTTCAGCCCCGACGGCAAGTACCTCGCTACTGGAGCTGAGGACAAACAAATAAGGGTACGTCTTTCTTGTCAAAATTCCCCTTCAAATTCTAACTCCAGTGTCCTCGTAGATCTGGGATATCGCAAAGAAACGCATCCGAATTATATTCGATGGACACCAGCAAGAAATCTACTCACTCGACTTCTCTGCTGACGGTCGCCTTATCGTCTCCGGTTCAGGCGACAAGACCGCCAGGATTTGGGACATGGAGGATGGCACATCAAAGGTCCTCACCATTAACGACCCGGACTCCCTCAACAACGACGCTGGTGTCACCTCCGTAGCCATCTCGCCCGACGGCAAGTATGTCGCAGCTGGGAGCTTGGACACCGTGGTGCGGATATGGGACGTTGCTACCGCCCAGCTGGTGGAGAGGCTAAGAGGCCATAGGGACAGCGTATACAGTGTTGCATTCACGCCGGATGGCAAGGGCTTGGTCAGCGGTAGCTTGGACAAGACCTTGAAGTATTGGGATGTTTCGGCGTTGATGAGTGGGAAGAGCAGGAAGGAGACAAATGGTACCAGTGGACCTGGCCAGGGTGCTATTGTGAAGACTGGCGATAAGGCTAGTCAGTGCACTATGAACTTTACTGGACATAAGGTAAGAGTTTGCATCTCGCTCTCGGTTCATCTGCTGATAGCTGTTTGTCGTAGGATTATGTACTCTCTGTTGCTGTTTCCCATGATGGTGAATGGGTTGTATCTGGCTCGAAAGACCGAGGCGTCCAGTTCTGGGATTCAAGAAATGCCATCGTACAATGCATGCTCCAGGGCCACAAGAACTCAGGTACATTTCACGTCTCCCTTCTCTGAGATAGCGCGGCTAACATTTTTTCGTAGTCATCTCGATAGATCTGAGCAAATCCGGTAGCATGTTGGCTACTGGCAGTGGTGATTGGCAGGCGAGGATATGTGCGTGTTCCCAATGTCTGTGCCTTAGACTGATACTGATGCAAACCTTTACAGGGAGTTACAATAATATTTAATATGGTCCTTTGGGGTCTCTCTTATTTCCTTTGGTCTCGCCGTCCGTCCACCGTACCTAGACAAAGCCTCACCCACATCCGCATCCATATCTACAGAACCAGCCAAACTCTGGTTTGTAGCGACATATCCTGTTTATTCTGATCCTCCTTGTCCATCCTGTACTTATCTAAGGCCGATTCTATGCAACCTTCCGACGATGTATTCTTTGTGTTTCGTATTTGATTTCTTCTCGATGTTGTCTTGATAATTCACGATAAATGAAGCATTGTACAAAGTGTTTACCTGTTTGAGCCACCCTCTCTTTTCAGCAACTTGGTACACGATATTCCCATAGATAACTCATCTTACGTAGGTGGCTGTAAACTGGTTAGAGCCCCTTACGAATGCAATCAAAGGCCAGTGGACTCATGTCCACCGTATCACCCTCAACTTGCTCTGTCTCACTCTCCTCTAATATGGTACCTCTTCGACGATCCGAGAAAAAAATAAAATACTACCAGGATACGATTACATTTCAGGTCCGTTTACATGTCCGTTACTCCAGGCATTTGGATACAACTGATATATGGTGTTGACTCAGGTCGAAGACGTTCTGTTCAATGTGGCGAAATGGTACTTCGTCAAACACTCGTCCGTCTTCCGTGACATGTTCAGCATCCCTCAACCTGCTGGGCAAGTCGACGACGGGTTGAATGGGGATCATCCCCTTGTTCTCGAGGGGGTAAAGGCAGAGGACTGCGAGGAATTACTCGATATGATGTGTCCTGAGTAGGCCAACCCTCTGGTCCATAAATGAGAACTAACTAATCACTACTTCATCTAGGCCGGATTATCCCCTTCCACTAGACCTCGTTACCATTATCGAGCCCGAACAATACAAGGCGATGGCCGAGGCTGCTATCAACCGGTATTCTGCTTGCATCGAACTCTCTCGAAGGCGGTTCTTCCATCGAATACATGCTGAATCAATCAAACGCCTGGAGAAACGCCAACTAAGCCCTGTGGACAAGATCGTTCTCGGGTGACAGCATCACGTCGCTGAATGGATCCAGAAAGGATGTAATGAGCTTGTGGAGCATTCAGAGAGGATGTCAAAAGGAGAGGCAGAAAGGTTGGGCCCTACAATCACCGTTGGAATTGCTAACCTTCGAGAGGAGCGATGTGAAATGCCAGTGGATCTGTCCAACCACAGGATCCAAATGCTCCAGCCGATCACCTCTGCTCATCTTCTCTGGGAACAACTCATCAGAAGTTTTGTGCGATTGGCCCATGTTCCTAGTATAGGTATCGAGGACATCTTCCAAGACGAGCTAAAATTGGATCCATTATCAGTCGCTAAAAATTGAGTCATCTCCAAATCCCGGTAAGCCCGTTCGATGTATTCTGTAGCGCCTGACAGGTGTAAGGCTTTGGCGCATGCTGCATGAATAACAAGATAATGAGTGTTTGGAAGAGGATATCGATCTGGGTCCGGCGTAGTGAGATGAACTCGAGTTGGCAATGCCTTTAGGTAGTCTGGGTGCCTATCAGCCACACGATAGCAGTGTTCAGGATCCTAATCAATGCCAAATGGGTAGAGTGGAAAGAAGGTCGTAATGCACCTACATTTGGGTCCTTGTCAAGCCAGATCTCTAATTGACTGAACCATTCATGAAGCTCAGAACTAAGGGTTAAGATGTTTTTACAGGTTGTGCCTGTTTCCTGTTAGTTCATCGTCGGTGGACCAATCGAAGATGTGCCTAGCATGAGTTACAGTCCACGACACACTTGAAACCCTAGTGGCAAGTCCAGAGACCACGGAGAACGAATCTTCTTTCCGGGATGTTACGCAGTGGTAACTATCTCGGCGTAGTGCCTGCAGTCCAGAAATTAGGGATTGAGCAATCAGAGCTGAATTCTCCACCTGCATTCGCCTTTGCGTCGGCATGGGGGGGGGGGGGGGGACAATGGCAGGGGGCTGATTGGCTCCTTCTTTAGGTCGAGAGTCCGACCTTTACTTCGCGAGAACGAATAAGAGCCTTGCCGTGAGTGTGGAAGCCACGCGCTTAGCGCTTTGGATCTCACGACAGCGAAGATGATTCTTGTAGTATTCTCCCAGAACCTGAAAATCTTCATCTGTCTTGCACCGCATGACCTCGATGTCCCCTCCTCACAAGGTGTATGGATTATCACAAGATTATCATGTAACCGAGCAACCTGGCATGTATCAACACCGAGAGTTTGCTGTATTGCTGTCGACTATCGTGTCGTTGCTAGAGATCTAGACACATTTCGTACGCGCCAAGAGGCAGGAGATTACTCGTCATGTCGTATGGATTGGGTGGCAGAGGTTCTGGCATGGTTTTCGGTTAGATGTACTCTGTGTCGCTGTCCAACCATCGCTTGGGGAGGAGATATGGTCAGATTCCTGCTACCTTTATGTTCTAAGGTGGCGCCATTTCCCCAGAAACTGGCCGTCGAAGGGACGAAGTGTTACGAGTCTGTAGTTTACGAAAGTGAGTCCTTTTTTTCCTATGGGGGTCCTAAGCGACCGTTCGCATCAGTGATGCGTTACGTCTCCGCTTTGCAATTGGTTCGCTTGGTGCTCAACTTGTCATATGCCTATGTATCGTATACCATGGTCTCCTCCTCGACTATCACTGCCGAATACATGGCCATCATGGTATACGCGTATGGCCGTACCACACTTTTGTGCCCAAGCCAAAGCCCCAACTTGACGGTCAATGACCTGTATTCTCGTACACTAGAGATGAATTCCGAACGTCGATCTGCAAATTGTGGTTTATAACGTTTTCGAACGACCAGTGGCCTTTCAGAACCTCATGCCCAACATGTCTCGCCCTAATGGCGCCCCGGACAGAAACGTTTGAATGCATATCACAAGGAGGACTGGAATCGAGATAGCCGTTATAGTAAATTCCAGACTCGTAAACCGCCATGTGAAGCATTGGCCATCCCCACACGTCTAATCAAAGTGCGGGGAAGATGCCGATTGGTTGCAGATCAGTTACTTAGGAGCCTTGTCATCTTGCTTGTCAATCTCTCATATTTTCCGAGGTCTCGCCTCCATCCATCATACTCACTTCTGCACCATATGTGCGGAAGCAACCAGATTCTGCCTTCCAGTGACATATACTCCTATCTCTAATCTTATACTTATCTAGAGCTGATCCCGACTCCATGCAACCACTGCGCCATGTGCCACTGAAACATTGGCCACCTGCGGCGCATCAGACAAACAGGGCGAGCGGGATATCGCTAGATATGACTTACTGGTGAATCGCCGACTGGCGTCGGCTGAAAGCTTGCTTGTCCATTGTGCATACGCTGATCACAGAAACTTTTTTCTTTTTGAAATTATGGGGAAATGAACAAGAATATTCGAATGAGCGAAACGGGAGGGTGTCAGACATTACATAAGAAAGGGGTGACGGGTGCCAGTAACGTTACGCACGTCAGGAACTGGCTTCAAATTAAGGGTGACAAGACCGAAATCAGTGGTTGAACGTGTTATAATCAATTGCGATGCCGAGATCATCAAGAATGCCCTTCCCGAGGGACTCAATCATAACTGATGTCGACTACCGCTGCCGCGGTCAGCCGTATATTTACGCGAAATGTAACCATTATTCCGTACAATTATAATGTCATTTCACTACCTAATACAACAGGTATTACTATAAAATATCAGTCTACACTTGTGCGAGGACGTATTCTATGATAGCCAGAAACACCAGAACGCGGAAGATTCTATGAGATTGTGGTAGTGCGATATGTATTGACGATTTGATGTCCGCGAGATAACTCAAGCGTTCATTGGTCCGGCAGTCCCAGTGCCGATGCCGAATCGGCAAAACATAACATTTCGCAAGAAAGTTCAATCGAGAAGTTCTCCTGAAATTTCAGAGAGATTTGAGAGAAACCGCATGGTTACTTTGGATTTCGGGATACTCTACCGAGTCTCCGAAGGTCTCCCGACCGATCCGACCGGACATCCTTACCATAAACGGCCACATATCCTCATGTTCGCGTGAATCTCACTGGCATTACTCTCGAGGATCGAGACCTTGTCATTCTCATCACGTTTGCATTCTCTACTCTAAAATTTACATGTTTCTTACCAATATGTAGCCTCGGGATTATTGCACAGACCACGTGGTTTTAGGTATAAAAGCTCCTGTATTTCGTACTAGGTAGAATCTCAAGTAATTGACGGCGTGCTGCTCGGAAATCCAGAGTGGTTTCTTAGGCTCTTGTTGGGTGATTCTTCGGCGTAGAAACTGCGGGTTCCATCGTCTTTTTGGTTAAGGGTTGTCGTGTGCGAGGCCTATTGGATTGTTTGGTTTAGGATCCGCGTGTGTGCACGAGACCATTTGGAATATATTGATTTGATTGAACTACTACTTTACATCACCGGAACGCTATCTACAAGCTTTCGCGAGGTGTCTAAGTGTGTGTTGATCGTCTAAAAGCCCCACGAACTGGAGGTTGTGGGTTGTGCTTGGGTTTTAGTTAGTTTAGTGCGACCCTGATCGCATTTGAGCTCACCTTTGCCCTTCATTTCCCGTGCGCCTCTTCACCACTTCAGATGATACTAGGGAGGATCACACTCGACCACGAAGGCCCGGTTAACACGTTTATCCCTTTCGATGGTGACATCTTCTGAAAGCTTGATTAGATCGTCTTACAGGGCTCTTGGCTTTTAGAAATGCCTCTTGTCATTCTCCGCTCGAACAAGGTACCCGATTTCGAGGCCGCATTCACTACTTTATACCAATCTGAATCCATTACTATTAGTGCTACGCGTTTTATCTACTTTGCGGATTTTGGGGTTGCACTTGTCTCGTTGGCCCCTTGGCCTCGTTCTTACCACAGTGCTCAGCGCAAGAGGGTTCTTGATGCCGACGTTCCACCTTCAGACTGTCTCCTCGGGTCCGCCTAAGCTTACATTCCAACAGCCCCAGCCATAGTGGGGCTTCTGCTTCGCTGAAATGAACTCGACCTAGCATGGTACATTAGCCTGTATGCATATAGAGTAGTCTTCTGTCCAGTATAGGGTTGCGTTTTGGCCAAGCCTAAAGCCTACCCTGTTGAAAATAATCATTCGCTGAGTAACATTTGGTGGGATCATAAGAGGTTGTAATCTCCCATCTCTTGGGTAACATATCCGACTATTGTCTGCCATTGTACGGAACATGAGGGATTTATGAGCCATTCACCATAACACCCCGAAAGGTGATGCGAACACAATATTTTGTTATCTTTGGTCTGGGTTTTCTACATATCTGGGGACCATCCGGGTCATAACCGACCCCATAATATTATACGGGTACGGTCTGCATTCTGTGTTGAAATTTGCCACATATCTCGGCCGTAGAATTGTGGGCCTTTCTCTATTTTATCAATTTGCTTATTCGGACGTGCTCTCCTCATCCATGCCTTTCGCGCCTCGTGTACATATCATATTCACCATATTTTCGGCACCTTTACACAATTGCAACAGATATATTTCTTTATTGTTTATGATATTGACCACGGATTAGTATTATAGATATCATTTATTTTCGTAGCGAGTCAACGTTTCAACATCCGATTGGAGTTACATTTCACTATTATGTATATCGTAACACGTCGTAGCGCTAAATCGGCCTCAGTCCGTTTCCCCGATGGCATGCCTGGTGAGCGACCTATGCAATTTATCTAACATAGGGCCATGCTCCGCCGGCAAGAGCCTTTTCGGTGGCAAGAGAAATATTCTAACACGCGAACGATGGACTTGTGAGCTGACGAAATGAGATCCTTACCCGGACCATGCTTACATGGCTTGTGCATGGCCGAAGGGATTATAGACTCTAAGTCTCGCACCGACATAAATCACAACCACGCGTATGCCAATTGGAGTGACCTTGGTGGACAAGGTGATTGATGTGCATGCACACAGGGACCTTGTGCGGTTCACACACACACGCACACACACACACACACACACACAGTGACATACACATAGCTCATTTGGCCTACAGCACGTCACGCTGGCCTGTTTCTCATATATAAACGCTACAGGATTCCAAGTCAACAACAACAACAACAACAATCGCACAGGACGCTTCTCCAAGACCATGTCTACACTCCTTCGTTCCGCAAAGTCTGGCAGCGACTGGACATTCAATGACCTGGAATCCTATAACATCAGTCTCAATCGGGTGGAAGCCCTTGAGTTCTTTGGCTTACAGGTGGGTGAAGAGGGCTCAATCGTCGCCCTCGAGAGGCTTACCGTATCATAGGTGTTGCCAGAACCCTCGGTTGACCCAGAATTACTCAATCAAGCCGAGGCCCACACCATGGCACAAGATCGCCATGCAGAACTGGTTACTTTGCTTGATCTTGCCATGCTCCCGGAAAAGGGCGAAGCCGCTGTAGATGATTTCGCTGTTGAACTGTTCAAGCTTCTGGGTTATGTGCGCAGGGAACGAGTGGCACGCACTCGAGTGGACCTCCCTCTCTTCATTTGCGGTGAAATGAGACATGCCAAGACCGATGTTTGTATTGTTGACCGCACCGACAACGATATTCTTCTCTTAGTGCAGGAGGACAAGAGCTTGCATGCACAAGCTCAGCTTGTAGCTGAGGCTATCGCAGCGTTCAACGAGAACAATTCACAACGGGAAGCGGCTGAACTCCCTCCACTGACGGAAAAGGTGAGTACTTCGGTTTCCTTAAGTTCTTTCTTTAGGTCTCAGGCCCCCTGCTAGGTCATGCCTGGTATTGTAATGATTGGCACTTCACCTGCATTCTTCAAAGTTCCAGTCACCCAGGTTCTATCCGATCACATTCGTCGTGGGGAGTATCCTCCCGAGGAGACACGAGTGATCTATTGTTATCCACCGGTTCCTCGCCCCGCTCGTCGACGTAGTGAAGGTATGAAACCCCTCGATAACAGACGAGAGATCATTCGGTGTTATGAAGCGTTTCGAGCGGTAGTTGGCATTTGAAGAGATACTGTGATTCACCTCGTAAACACCCAGTGGGGAGCTCGGTCAATTCTTTACCTGAAATATTGTATTTGTATATCGAAAGACTATTATTGCTGATTCCGAAAACTATGGCATAACCGGATTTTCTTTTTCGTGAGAGTGTGTGGCCATGACTCATCATGTGACCTTCGGCAACGACCGATTAAGCTAGTGCTCAGGACTCGGATCTAGGCCGTCCCTCATTGGATTTCAAACATATTATTCTCGCCTTTTTGCCCTTCTTGCCCGCCCAACTGCTCCGTAAACTCACATTCATTTGCTTCAAAAGCCTATCTAGCCAACACTCTTTTTTTCTGCTTCATGTTTCCTCGTATACCCCCGGGATCACCGCCAAAGTCCTGCCTGGATCCAATTGTGAGCACTTACGACAGCTAAAGCTGTACTCAATTGGGTTGAAATCAGGAGAGTACGGGGGTAGGAAATGAAGTACACAGCCTCAAAAAGAATGTTAGTACCACAAATGCAATTTGCGTGTGGATGAACGTACCATATGACTCAATCATCTCATAAAGTAGCTCAGATTTGTGGATTGCACAGTTATCCATGATAAGAACACTGTTCTCGTGGGGATAGGGATTCATCTGGGGGAGCTGATTGAATTCCTTTCAGTCAGTAATGCCTCAAGCTGTAGTAGATCGGAAAACATACAACATCCTCGACAATGAAATCAAAGAACTCATCACCATTGACAGACCCCTCAACCACCCGACTTGCAATATACCCATCCACGGTCATTGCAGCTACAAGGCTGAAGCGTTGCCCTCATACAAAATTTGCTGAGATGGTGGCACGCTGGCCTCGGAACATGCGTCCATAGTGACGGAAGATAGTCCGGTCATTCTTACTGGTCTCATCCACCACCACTACCTGCCATGCAACCCAATGAGCAAGCATATCAGCCTTCCAGGCTGCACGTAGCTCCTCATCTCGTTCCAAAGCAGCCCTTGAAAACATCTTGTATGTCATTCCCACATCTCGAATGTTCTCATGCAGGGCAGTCTTTGAGATCATTGTTTCGTGTTCAAGTGCAATCCAATCTTGAATTTCATCGAGAAACATGTCAGGAGCATCGTCGAGCATGGCCATAATGTCATACATCATGTCAGCAGTCAGAATGCGAGGCCTTCCTCGTGTAGGATTTGGCGGTGGAACCACAGAACCGTGCTCTTCAAGATTTTGTCGCCACTGAGCCAAACTTTGAGTAGAAACACCTAGAATTTCTGCCACATCCTCAGGAATATAATCATTATCCAACAGCCACAAGGCGCGCTGTTTGATATCCTCGCTGATATGCCGAAAGACCATCGATAGCTTGCTGATTGTGCAGAGGACGGGCCAGGTGTTATGATTTTGCTTACATGTTTCTCCTTACATACCCCGGCCCGCTTACCTATGCACGATTACTCACATATGCTGCGCATCACTGCGCATTTTTCACCTTTTTCCATGCTTACTCCGCATCTCTCACGATCGTGAGAGACTTATACCTTATCTGACTCTTTCTGACTCATGTACTTACTCATCATGCTGTGCATGACTCATTACTTACTCAGCATGCTGCGCATGCGCTATATTTAGAACTACTAGATAGGTATATAAACCTCTGTACCATTTGGTCAAGGCTCCTCAGCTTGACCTAGGCAATCTACCTAACTGCTTAGTTCTCTACTTCGCCTTTAAGTCTCTTGCTTCGTCAATCTCACCAGGTCGTCAGTACAGCCGCAGCTGCTGACAAATCTCTGTCTTTGTTTATCAAAGACATCGAGCGTAAACAGTATTACCTAAGTTGTTAGGCTCTGCCTTAACAAAAGGTCAAGCTGTTCAGAAGGCCCGCTCATTGTTAGCGCAGGCCCACCCCACGACAACACAGCAGAAGCACGCAACAGGCCGATTGCCGTTGCGGCTACCACTCAGTCACCACGGTCGTACACAGGGCAGACCACCCGCCACGAAATACCGCTCTAGTAGAAGGAACCAACAACTTCTACAAGTTCACCAATGGAAGCTACTGTGGTTTTAATCACAACAATAACCGCTGGTGCTACGCCTCTCTCTCCCTTGGCAAATTCACATTCACCACCGTTGCCGTTGAAAACAGACACTTCCACGCTCTAGACTTCCCTACCCCTGAACGACCTCATAAGACCCCTGCTATTGTCCGAGCCCAACGAGAACACGACATTGAAGTAGACGAGGAGGAACAGCGACGCTTCGCACCATTACCCACAGCAATATCCAGGAACCCATCACTAGTCCCGTCTACCAGCGCTTCTGTCTTGCCCGAAGAGGAAGAAGAAGAACACCAAGTACAACAACAGCTAGAGGAGAGCCCCACAGCTGAGCCAGAGGAGCGCCCCAGTGCAGAAACAATTGAACCAGAGACCGATTTCGATTTCGACTACGAAATGTCACAAGACAACAACAACAAGAAAGACATTGGAGCCAAACCCCAAACGTTCTCCGGAGACCGATCCAAGACCAGAAAGTTCATTCAGGAACTTGAAGACTACCTCATCCTAAACAACCTCAACCAACTCGAAGATGACAAGAAGATTTGCATCGCCCTATCCTTCCTCAAAGAAGGAACTGCAGCAGCATGGGGATTAGAATTTCACGATAAATACTCAGCAGCTGAAAGGAAAGCCACCTATGTTGAGTTTATCAGCCAATTCAAAGAAGCCTTTTCCCCTACCGACGACAAAGCTGCTGCACTTCTCCAACTCAAAGCCTTACGACAGAATGGGACAGCTGACGAATTTGTCACCATCTTCAAGAATATTCTTGCACGAACTGATCTCAGCGGTGACACTGCAAAGATCGAGATCTTCATGGAAGGACTTACTCCCAAACTCCGAGAGAAAATTCTCTTTTCCGACTCCCCTCCTACCACATTCGATGATTGGGTCAAGAAAGCTGTCCAGTTTGACAACAACTGGCGACGTGCTAAGACAATCATGGGACATACCCGTATCATCAAGACATCTGATATGGTCAAAGGTGCTTACAAAACACCTACTGGAGCCCGAGACCCAATGGCTATGGATGTTGATCGTTTCACCACTGATCCACCCAAACGCCGCCTCACCCAGGAGGAAAGAGAACATCACAAGAAGAACAACTTGTGCTACTATTGCTCCAAGAAAGGTCACACAATCCAACAATGTCTTCAAAGGAAGAATTTTGGAAAAACCTACCCTAGCAACAACGACAGCCGATTCCACAAGAAACCTGAGAAGGGAGCCGAGTTGATCAAATATGTCAGAGCAGTCCTAGCTGACATGCCCCAAGAAGAAGCCGCTGAATTCTACACCGAAGCAGAGGCTGAGGGTTTTTAAAGAGGAAGACTGCAAAGCCGACGTCAGTACTTCCTCGCCCGATTGATATTTCCAGTGTACTTGTAGCTACTGATTTTTATGCTGAATCTATGCGTATCCCAATCTCTCTACAAGACCCTCTAGATGGAAATACAACAATCGCCGGCACAAAAGCTCTCATTGACTCTGGAGCGCAAGGGTCATTTATCGACTCCATCTTTGCCAAGACACATCACCTCCCGCTACTCCCACTCCGACAACCAATTACAGCACGAAACATTGATGGCACCCTGAACAAACAAGGAACTATTACCCACTTTACCTGGGTTATTGCCAAGATAGGGACAGCCATCATCAAGAAAAGATGTTTTGTCACTGGACTCGAGAAAGACCACCTGATTTTTGGATTACTCTGGCTAAAACAGGTAGATCCAATCATATCGTGGAGCGACGGCACACTCGAAATCGACGAATCATGCATTACCCAATAACTGTCGCAAACATTGATGCGAGCAGTAGACATCAAGCGGATGAGAGCCATCCGAGAACAACTACTAGAGGAAAACACGCCACCTACCCCAGCACCTGATTGTTCCGAAGAGAATCCCGGAAAATCAGAAGATAAGGAACCAAAGAAATCCCTTGACGAAATCATCCCCGACTATCTTCAAGACTACAGAAAAGTCTTTGAGAAAGCAGCATCCGAACGATTCCCACCAAGCCGACCCTGGGATCACGCCATAGATCTGAAGACAGATTTCGTGCCAAAAGACTGCAAGGTCTATCCGCTCAGCCCCTTAGAGCAAGAAAAACTCGACGAGTTTCTCAAGGAAAATCTAGCCAAAGGATACATCCAAGAATCCAACTCCCCACAAGCATCTCCGTTCTTCTTCGTTGCAAAGAAAGACTCGGAAGCCCTAAGACCATGTCAGGACTACCAACGACTCAACGAAGGAACAATACCTAACGCTTACCCCCTACCGCTGGCTAGCGAACTCATCGATAAACTCAAAGGAGCAACTGTCTTCACCAAACTCGACATTCGATGGGGATATCACAACATCCGCATCAAAGATGGTGACCAATGGAAAGCAGCGTTCAAGACCAACCGAGGGTTATTTGAACCAATGGTGATGTTCTTTGGACTAATGAACTCACCCGGTACCTTCCAAGCAATGATGAACCACCTTTTCCGAGACATGATAGACGAAGGATGGGTCATCATCTACATGGACGACATCCTCATCTTCTCCAACGATCCAGAAAAACACCGAGAACGCACACGCAGAGTCTTACAAAGACTACAAGACAACGATCTCTACCTTAAAGCAGAGAAATGCCAATTTGACACCACAAGAGTGGAATACCTTGGGTTCATCATTGAACCAAACAAGATCTCCATGGACCCTGTCAAACTTGCAGGGATGCGCGACTGGCCTACGCCAACTACAGTAAAGGAAGTCCGATTATTCCTAGGATTCAGAAACTTTTACCGCAGGTTCATCGGAAAATATGCGGAAATTGCCAAACCGCTGAACGAACTCACCAAGAAAGACAAGAAGTGGGAATGGACCAATGAATGTCACAAAGCTTTCACTACCCTGAAAGACAAATTCCTGGAAGCGCCTGTGTTGCTGATGCCTGACCCCACGAAGCCATTTGTGGTGGAAAGCGACGCCTCAAAACATGCAACAGGAGCAGTCCTACAACAACGTGACGCCAACGGATCATGGCACCTATGTGGTTTCATATCTAAATCGTTCTCGGAAACAGAACGGAACTATGAAATCTACAACCGAGAACTTCTAGGCATTATCTGCGCATTAGAAACCTGGCGACACTACTTCCATGGATCCCAACATTCAGTCGTGATTCTATCCGATCACAAAAACCTCACATACTTCCGAGAAGCCCGGAAGTTGAACCGACGACAAGCAAGATGGAATCTGATGCTATCCCAGTTTAACATCAAACTTGTACACACCCCTGGTGCAAAGATGATACAATCCGACACACTATCTCGACGACCAGACCACATCCCAGGTGAAGACACCGACAACGAAGACATCATTCTCCTCCCCGACAAACTCTTCCTTCGCTCAATTGACATTGAACTAAAGGACGAAATTGTACACAAGATGGTCAATGACAAACTGATTGTTGACGCCATTCGCACCGCCAAAGAAGATGGACCCCCACCAATCCGATCAAACCTGGAAGACTGGAAATTTGACGATGGCATCTTGTACTACAAAGACAAGTGTGTGGTACCAGATGACGAAGACCTCCGAAGGAAGATAGTCCAACGTTATCACGATCTACCCAGCGCAGGACACCCTGGACAATTTGGGACACTGGAGAAAGTCCGGAAAGACTACTGGTGGCCAGGGATGTCAGTATTCATCAAGAACTTTGTGCAGGGCTGTGCAATGTGCCAACAAATGAAGATCAATCGCCACCCCACCGCTCCACCATTAATGCCCATTAAATCCGAAACCACTAGGCCATTTTCGCTAGTGACGTACGATTTTCACACGGATCTCCCAGAGAGTAATGGTTTCGATAGCATTATGGCCGTGGTCGACCATGGAGCTACGAAGGGGGCAATTTTCATCCCTTGCACAAAGAAAATCGACGCCACAGGAACTGCAAATGCCTACATTGACAACGTCTACCATCGCTTTGGACTCCCCGACAAAGGAATTTCAGACAGAGGACCTCAATTCGCCTCTAAAGTTTTCCAAGAAATGGGACGACTCCTTGGAATCAAGCTCAACATGAGTACCGCCTACCACCCACAAACCGATGGTGCAACAGAAAGGATCAATCAGGAGATTGATGCCTATCTCCGCATCTTCTGTGCACAGAACCCCGAATCCTGGTCCAAATGGATTACCACTCTAGAATTCTCCTACAACAGCCGAACACACTCTGTCACCAAACGAACCCCATTCTACCTAATGATGGGATACGAACCACCTGCACTCCCATCAGTTGCTCCCACTAGCAAAATTCCTGCAGTTGACAAACGGATCAAGGAACTTCTGCTAGCACGTGATGAAGCAAATGCTGCACATGCACTTGCTACGCAACGCATGGCAGAGAAGATCACATGACATTTCACCCCATTCAAAGTCGGAGAAAAGGTGTGGTTAGAAGCCACAAATCTCAATCAAGGAAACATCTCCAAGAAACTAGCACCCAAACGAGAAGGACCCTTCAAGATACTTGAGGTAAAAGGACACCTGACCTATAAACTCGACCTGCCAAGACGATGGAAGATCCACCCGGTGATTCACGCATCACTTCTCACCCGTTACATCTCCACCAAAGCGCATGGACCCAGCTTCTCTAAACCGCCACCTGACGAAATTGACGGAATTGAAGAATACGAAATAGAAGCAATTGTGGCCCATCAGAAACAAGGCAAAGAGCGACACAGATACCTCGTAAAATGGAAGGGATGGCCATCAGCGGACAACGAATGGATGCCCGAGTCGGAATTGCGGAACGCCAAGGAAATACTCACCAAGTATAAAAAGAGGAAGAAACTCACCTGACACCACATAGCAAACCCACTCACATCCACTATATAACAATGTCTCAAAATGCCTCTTCCTACGACCGCACCATCATCCGCAACACCTTCAAATCCGATACCGCTATTACGGCGCTCTATACGCATACTGCCTGGAGCAGCAACGACAACCCTCTCACCGCTGTGGGAGAACAAGGAACCCTCTACCAAAACCGACGAACCGAAACTCGCAACGAAGTGGCTCGTCTGCGCTACCAATTTGCGAAAACCACTGATGATCTTGATCAACTTTTGGACAAAGTTGATCGAGAAATGGAGGAGACCCTCACAGACCTCTTCTTTGCTACTGGAGGAACAGCTTTCCTCAACAAAATCTTCCCCGAACGACAAAACTGGTTCAACAACCTGAAAGAGACAGACTTCGAAACCCTTGCCTCCAATCCCTGGGGGCCTAAGGAAAGTCAAGAAGAGGAAGTCACGATCCTCACTACACGTCAAGTTTGCGGAACCCTACGAGCATTTCCTCCCGTCACCAATTTACACATCGCCGCAAAAATAAAACATAACCCCTTCGTCAAAGAAGAACAGAACGACAACAAGGAAAACATCGACCCCAATGGCAAACCCTCCGATGCCATACCTCTCCGCATTTGAAAGCCCACCAGAGTCCGACTCACCAACGCTGGTGAACCTTCCCCCTCAACAGTATTGTCCCAGAAGGCGCCGCGCACCAGATACCTTGCCAACAGACCACCACCACCCAGATGGTTCAGATGCTACATTTGTGGAGGCAGACACCGACAGTGTCATTGCTTTCGTTTTGTGTGTTGTCTGTGCCATTATTGTGGCCTAGGCCATTACCCGGTTAGCTGCCCACAACGCTACCACAAGGGCATAGACCGTCATTTCTGGGGTAAAGGAAGGAATTAAAGTCAGGGGACTTCAACGATAGCGAGAGGGTAATGTTATGATTTTGCTTACATGTTTCTCCTTACATACCCCGGCCCGCTTACCTATGCATGATTACTCACATATGCTGCGCATCACTGCGCATTTTTCATCTTTTTCCATGCTTACTCCGCATCTCTCACGATCGTGAGAGACTTATACTTTATCTGACTCTTTCCGACTCACATTGAGTCATACTGACTCATGTACTTACTCATCATGCTGCGCATGACTCATTACTTACTCAGCATGCTGCGCATGTGCTATATTTAGAACTGCTAGATAGGTATATAAACCTGTACCATTTGGTCAAGGCTCCTCAGCTTGACCTAGGCAATCTATCTAACTGCTTAGTTCTCTACTTCGCCTTTTAGTCCCTTGCTTCGTCAATCTCACCAGGTCGTCAGTACAGCCGCAGCTCCTGACAAATCTCTGTCTTTGTTTATCAAAGACATCGAGCGTAAACAGTATTACCTAAGTTGTTAGGCTCTGCCTTAACACTTTGCTTGGGTTTGCAGAGAACTGCGATAGTTTGATTACCGCAAAGGCAATATCGGGCCGTGTGCCTAGCATGAGATATAACAGAGATCCGATTATAGATTGAAACTCTGATTTGATCTTGGGATTAGGAGCCTCGGTGTTGGTTTTAGGTTTCCAGCCAGATGGCAGTGGAGTATAAGTGGTTTTAGCATTAGTCATTCCATAGCATTGCAATACTTTTTGGAGATAAGAAACTTGATCAAGTTTGATCGTGTTCTTGTCTCGAGTAATGCGCATGCATAGGAATTCCTTAGCATCACCAAGGTCTCGGCATTCCCATTTTTTCATGAATGCGGATTTCATCTTCAAGACAAGGTTCCGATCAGACCCCATGAACATTGCATCATCGACATATACGACAGCAATAACTATTTTGCCATCTTTAGTATGGTGTACAAAAACACCTGCATCGGATGTTGTTCGTTTGAAACCCAATGCTTCCATGGATTTCGTCATCTCTTTCCACCAAGAGAGACTAGCTTGTTTAAGGCCATATAGTGCCCGTTTTAGTCAACAGACCATGTTCGGGTGGCTTTTGGATTTAAATCCTTCTGGTTGCTCCATATAGATTTCCTCTTCGAGTTTTCCATACAGAAAGGCAGTTTTCACATCAACTCCTTGAATGTGCCATCCTTCTAATGCGGCTAGCGCAAACAGAGTTCGGACAGTTTCAAAGCGTACAACTGGGGAAAAAATCTCATCGAAATCTATGCCCTCAATCTGTGAGAAGCCTTTGGCAACAAGCCTAGCCTTTTTGCAACCATCAGATTTGATGTCAAATACCCATCGGTTCTTGACAATCTTTCAGCCTTTAGGTGGATCAACTAGCTCATACACGTCTCGTTCACGGAGCGCCTCAAGCTCCTGTTGACATGCATTATGCCATTCCTTCTGCTCTGCTTTTGACAGTCGAGCAATATCGCAGAATTGCATCTCGCGAAAGTTGGGTAGTCTTAGTGTAGAACTATTCGATAGAAGTGCGTGAAGATACAGTGGAGTATACTCATCAGCTGGCATAGCCAGGTCTGCCTGATAGAGTAAATATTGTATCAATGGCACACCCCCTTCCTTGCACAATTTCTGTGCCCAAGCGAGATCAGCATCAGTATCTTCACAAGGCCGTTTAGGTGGGCATGGCAACTGTTGTTCAGGTTCAACACCTGTCATGTGATCCTCAACCTGGTCTCCTGATGGTTGATCATTATTATTCTCAGGCTGTTTGCTAGTATTGGAGGTTGTGATCCCTTCCATCGTGTCAGTTGGCTGAAATGTAGCCTGACGATGGTCATAACCAGATCGTGGTACTTGTCTGGCATGCCCAGGCATTTCTCCCACAGTCTTTTTCCAATATCTGTCCATAAGAATGTCCCTTTGTATTTCAGAGGGAAGACAATTTTCTCCATATACATTGCCAGGCTTTCTGGTAATGGTTCGTATCCTTTGGGGATAGCGCCGCAATGGTATGCCTTGAGGCAATTGCGGGCTGGTATTATTCTCAAATTGAGCACAATCAGGTAGTGACCGCTAATTTTCCACACCAATTCGACAAAGTCGGAATTTCGATGGATCAATTTGATATGATTCATGTCCTTGATTGGATTGATCATTTGGATATGTGGAACTCTGATCTGCTGGTGTTGGGTCATCAGCATACAGTGGCTCAAACAATTGTCCCAATGTTTCGCACTTTTTGACTATTTGGACAATAACTCTAGACCAAGTACAAACAAGACCAAAGTATAGGTACATTTCTAAAAGCATTTAATCTCAGCTTTTAGAATATATAAAAATATTAAAACTCCGAATGGAATTGATGGAGATATAGTGCAAACAAGACAGACCAACATTGGGACAATTATTTGGTCTTAACCCTAAAAATGGCTCATCAGTGGTATAGCTTGCTATACACCATTAGAAACCATAATATAACTCAGGTATATCTTTTAAATAGCTAAACACAATAATATAGAAGTAGTATAGACAACACCAATGCTCTCAGAAATGTAGTACTCATCCTCCATTGATATATTTACTTTTTATAATGTCACATGCTTATCTGAACTTTTTGCTGCTATTTATTTAGGAAAAATTGGTCAGAATCCTTTGTGCTAGGTTATATTACTTGAACAAAGCCTTTGGCTAGTATTTTAAATGATAGAGAAACTTTTTCTAGGCATTCTGCTAAGCTATTTATTTAAATTTATTAGTATTTAATCAGATATTGGTATCTGCAGAACTACTAATGCTATTTCTGTTCAAAAGTACATTATATCCACAACTATTAGTCTAATCGGCTTACATTGTACACCTAGATTGTATCAAAAATAGTTGCTTGAGGTAGTTGTAATTGCCATTATATTCATTGTACATTTGTATAATTAGTATAAAGCAATAAAATATTGATTGGAGCTATGGAAATTGAATCTACCAAGAATTCAACTACACCATTAAATCAATAGGCTGTCCTGCCAGCTATTTCAGAGCATCTACATGATTAGAAAAGTGATTATTGGATAAAAAATGGGTAATCACAGAGGGGATATTAAAATAGGTTTATTTCATCTCAATCAAAGACTATGTTAGAGGCATAAAGCAGCTACTAAAGTCAAGTAACTTCTATAGATCCTCATATGAAGCCTAATGCCAAGTGAAATATAATAGTTTCCTATAAATATTACTGCATTTAGGTCATAAATCTGGCTATTTTTAAAAAGTATTTATTTTCTGAAAATATAAAAGCGTAACAGATACTTTTTACAAGGGAAGAAAAAATTCCTAGAGCATTGGAACTATATATATGGATTATATTTTGCATTTTAAAGGTATCTGATCTATCAAAAAGTCTTAACACCTCTTTCAATCAAGCTTGCTAATTTTATTTGTATTTTTATCAATCCAATCACATGGAAGGGAATTCTGCAGGAAGATACCTCTAGAGCTATTGTGCATATACTAGTATAGTCTTTTGAAAACTACCTATACCAGTATACTGGCTTAAAAAAGTATCTGAAGCATTTAAATGTGTGGTTTCTTTATTTTGAGGGTCAAGACCAAATAATTGTCCCAATGTTGGTCTGTCTTGTTTGCACTATATCTCCATCAATTCCATTCGGAGTTTTAATATTTTTATATATTCTGAAAGCTGAGATTAAATGCTTTTAGAAATGTACCTATACTTTGGTCTTGTTTGTACTTGGTCTAGAGTTATTGTCCAAACAGTCAAAAAGTGCGAAACATTGGGACAATTGTTTGAGCCACTGTACATGTCATAGTAGTAGAGGTGGGAATATTCCCGAATGCATATGTATCGTGTATAGTAAAGTCCATAGAGTTCGTGTGTGAAATTAATCGTCGCTGAAGAGCTCGCTGGATTTTTCTATTAGCATTTGATCTTGAATCAAAAGTGCAGGGTACTTGCCTGTCAAGAGGGCCGGTTTGATCATTGGCGGCCATCTCCGCATCCCAATCCATCTCCATGTGACCATCTTGACGCTGATCTTCTAAATCTGATTCTCCACCAAGAGATATTTCGTCATCTTGACGAGCGCGTTTAGCGGGGCGGGGAGAAGGGGGAAGATCAATGACTTCCTCAACGTGCGCGAATGATGTGAAAGTTTCCTCCAAGATAGAAGACTGTGCTACAGTCTTCTTGGCGCGTTTACGAGGGTCAGTGGTCTTGCCACATGTATGCTTGACTGGTCCTTCGACTTCTGGAGTAGTCCAGCAGCCACATCTGAGTTGACAAGTCAGCTCCTCGATTTGCTTAACATGATTGAGATGTTCGCACGAGGGTACATCACATGTTAGCAAATGAGGCCATGGGCATCCAGCCTCAAGGGTCGCAGCATAGTTCTTCTGAACACCTGTTGAATTGACGCGTACCACTCACGTGACTAATCACGTGACATCACATGATTAGTATTGCGCCATATTGCACCATTATGATGTCTTCTTACGAATACGCCTCATGGCAACTCACGTGACACTTCATGACTACATATGACTCATTCCGTGTCACTTCCGTACTATATTTAGCACAGAACATTCTAGATATGCTTACATATACATGGTCTGTGCACGCTCTCCTTATGTATATAAACCTATGTACTTCACCTCAATACATTGGAGACTTACCCAGTCTTATTACATAGTTCGCTCTCACCTCACAAGCCCACACCTAGCTCAAGGTAAGGGTCGTCCGCAACTTCCCTTGCTGGAAGGCATGCTTGCTCGACAGGTTATGGGCCCTGATCGCTGTCTGTAGCTATCCTCACGGATGTGCTCGACATTGCGGATCGGTTCTAGACCTCTGAGCTCGTCGTTTAGATCAACCTCAAGGGTTGGATCTACGACAACTCAGGAAGTATCTCAATACCATCTGGTATAGAGGTTCATAGCTCGTTGAGCACAGCAGTGTCATCACTGTTACATGTGTCTCAACTGATGCTGACTTCTTTTGTTTGATCTAGATCAATGTCTTCATCAAACATGACGTCACTCGTCCCTACCTTTGATGGTAGTAACTGGATCATCTTCCAAACGAAGATGAAAGCCTACTTGCAGTCCCAAGGGCTCTGGCAAATCGTTGGCGGTCACTATCCGCTTCCCACGCCTGCCAACCCTCAGGCACCTACTGCAGACGAACTCAAAGAAATTCGGTCTTGGCATGATAAGAATGATCAGGCCCAGGGTATCATGACACTTCGCATGAGTAATGCAATGTCCCAAGCCAACATTGGCGCCGACTCGGCTGCCACTTGGGACAATCTTGTCACGAACTACGACAGCCCTGGACCTTCCATCATCTTTGCTGATTTCAAGAAAGCCATCACTTTTAAGCTTTCTGGGAACGCTAATCCCACTTCTGAAATCGCTGCCTTAAACCTTATCTTTGAACGCCTCGCTGCAAATGGTTCTTCTCTGCCCGAATTCGTCAAAGCAATGATTCTGATTGCTGCAATCCCCCAGAAATGGGATAGCATTGCAGCCCTTTCACTCTCCGGTCCTAATACGACCGTCGCAGACTTAAGCTTCCCCAACATCAGATCATCCATCATTGCCGAATTTGAACGCCGCTCCGGTAACCACGTTGTTGCCAACAAGATCTCTGCTGTCAAACGCAAAGGTGCTGACCCTAAGCACAAAAAGGGTCAAAACCAGCAGCAATCACAGCTGCAAGGCGGATCTTCGAACTCTGGTCCTTCCCAAAAGAAGACCAAGAATAATCGGCGCCCGCAGAAGAAGAAGCAAGAAGGCCACGCCCATCAGGCTGAGGCAGCCACCGTTTTTGCCTCTATGGCAATGGTGGCTCCACCGGTTACTCCACCTCCACCTCCTGCCCCCACGACCGCTAAGGTCGCACTTATCAACCGTCTTGGAGTCACGCTCTCTGAGCGCATCTCCACCCCTGCATCGTGGACTGGCCCAGGCCAATCTGGCGATCAACAGGATCCACGCTACATGCAAGCCAAGGCTTTCTTGGAACGCATGTCCATGCCTGTTGAGCCCCGCTACCTTCGCCCCTTAATGGCGATGTTCCACAAGGAGCAATCATTCTCTGATCGAGAACTCCTTCGTGCCTGCGGTATCCACGACTACAACATTGATGTAGGTGCTCTCCCAGGGAAATGGGACAGCAGACCCATCATTGACGGTGTCCAAAAGGACTATGCTGCGACTCTTAAGGCTGGATGCCCATGGCCGCATCTGCTTGAATGTGATAATAACATGTGCGATCATCCCGATCATGCCAAGCGAATTGCGGAGCTGACTTGCCAACTTAGGTGTGGCTGCTGGACTAATCCAGAGGTCGATGGACCAGTCAAGCATACATGTGGCAAGACCAATGACCCTCGTACACGCGCCAAGAAGACTGTAGCGCAGTCTTCTACTTCGGAGGAAACTCCCACATCATCTGCGCAGACTGAGGAAGTTGTTGATCTTCCCCCTTCTCCCCGCCCTACTAAACGTACACGTTGCGACGACGACGAAATATCTCTCGGCGGAGAATCGGATCAGGAAGATCAGCGTCAAGATGGTCACATGGAGATGGATTGGGATGCGGAGATGGCCGCCAATGACCAAACCGGTCCTCTTGACAGGCAAGTACCTTGCACGTTTGATTCAAGATCAAATGCTGATAGAAAGTTCCAGCGAGCTCTTCGGCGACGATTAATTCCACGCACGAACTCTACGGACTTTACTATACACGATACATATGCATTCGGGGATACCCCCACTTCTACTATGACATGTATGCCAGCACTAGGATCTGTGACTAACTCGTCACAAAAATTTATGAATCATGCAATTAACTGCAACAAGTGTAAGGGAAAGAGACCAGATGACGTATCCGCATCATGGATCATGGATTCCGGTGCTTCGTATCATTTTACGAGTAATCTCAATGACTTCACCGACTACGAAGAAGGTGACTTTGGAAATGTTATAACCGCAAGCGGTCAAGTTTCCATAAGGGGTCGAGGAACTGTGTTCATCGATCATTCATTTGTGAGACCCGGAACCGACAAGACTGTTGAAGTGACTACACGTCTATTTCCAGTCTATTACTTCCCTGAGCTCTCCACGCGATTACTCGCTATGGGAGAATTCTTACAGAAGGAGAAACTCCTTCTTAGGGCTTCATCTTCCACGATGACATTCTATTCTCGAAATAAGAATCGTGCGGAGATAGTGTGTAAACCACACATTCCTGGTGATAACCTTTATTGGTTAGATACCAAGATCACTTCTGCAAAGAAGATGGTCGCTGCATCATGCGTGTTTGCAGCCACGTACGACTTGTGGCATAAACGCCTCGGACATCCGTCTAAGGAGGTTTTACGCCGTAGTCAGGTACATACGCGGAAAGGTCCGCAGAACATCGAATTCCCAAAAGAGAATCCGATTTGCCAAGGATGTGCACAAGGGAAAATGCCTTCAAAGTCTTTCCCGCCATCTGAATCTCGTGCAAAGGAACCCTTCGAGATGATTCACTCTGATCTCAAGGAATTCCCTGTGATGTCATATCACAAATACAAATACTTTATCTCCTTCTTGGATGATAACTCCTCCCACGGATGGGTGACGTTTCTACGTAAAAAATCAGAAGCTGTCAAGGCTATGGAAGACTTCTCTGCCATGGTTAATACCCAATTCGGAGCTAAGATCAAAACTTGGCGTATTGATGGAGGGGGTGAATTCACCAAGTTTGAGAATGCACTGAGACAACGTGGCATTCAGATTCACAAGAGTGCACCGCACACGCCTCAACAAAATGGCCGTGCAGAGCGCTTTAACCGCACAATCATGGATAAAGCTATGGCTATGCATCACGATGCGTGCCTGCCTAACATGTGGTGGGAATTTTCTGTGGCACATAGTGCTCATCTATACAACCGAACTCCAATTTGAAGAATCGATTGGAAAACACCCCACGAGGTTATCTATAAAGAGAAACCAGACATTTCTCACCTCCGTGTATTTGGTTGTGGTGCTTACGTTTACCTCCCTGAGGACAAACGAGCCAACAAACTTGCTCCGAAATCGGAACTCATGTTGTACCTTGGTACAGAACCAGGTATGAAGGCGCACAAATTCATGCGACTTCACAACAACACAATATTTGTTGGAACGACAGCACTATTTGACGAAACACTATTCCCAAAGTGTCCTGAACACAAGAATCGTGGCATCACACGTGTAGGTGATAAACCTATGATGCAAGACCCGGAACATTATGTTCCAGATCAACAAATTCCTTCGGAATCCGGTGATGATGATAATGATGGTTCTACACCACCAAATCATCGTCAAGATGATCATGCTTCTGATCACAACCGGACCCCTTCTCCTTCTCCACCTTCCACTCCGAAACCTAAATCGGACAAGGGTAAAGGCAAAGCGCCTACTGTGGAAGAGGAACCTGAGGAAGACTTCAATGACTTCTATGCTGATGACCCAACACCAGCAGATCAGAGTTCCGCGTATCCTAATGATCAGTCCAATCAAGGACAAGAATCATATCAAATTGATCCATCGAAATTCCGACTTCGTCGAGTTGACGTGGAAAATTGGCGGTCACTTCCCGATCGCGCTCAATTTGAAAATAATACCGGCCCGCAATTGCCTCGTGGCATACCATTGCGCCGCTATCCCCAAAGGATACGTACCATTACCAGGAAACCTGGCAATGTATATGGAGAAAATCGTCTTCCCTCCGAAATACAAAGGGACATTCTCATGGACAGATATTGGAAAAAGACCGTAGGAAAGATGCCTGGGCGCGCCAGACAGATACCACGGCCCGATTATGACCAACATGAGGCACAATTCCAGCCTACTGACACGATGGAAGGGATCATAACCTCCAATACTAGCGAACAGCCAGAGAATGATGACGATCAACCATCAGGAGACCAGGTTGAGGATCGCATGCAAGGCGTTGTGCCTGAACAACAGTTGCCACGTCCGCCTAAACGGCCTCGTGAAGATACTGATGCTGATCTTGCTTGGGCACAGAAATTGTGCAAGGAAGGGGGTGTGCCATTGATACAATATTTACTCCATCAGGCAGACCTGGCTATGCCAGCTGATGAGTATACTCCACCGTATCTCCACGCACTTCTATCGGATAGTTCTACACCTAGACTACCCAACATTCGCGAAATGCAATTCCGCGATATTGCTCGACTGCCAAAAGCGGAGCAAAAGGAATGGCATAATGCATGTCAACAGGAGCTTGAGGCGCTCCGTGAACGTGACGTGTATGAGCTAGTTGATCCACCTAAAGGCCGAAAGATTGTCAAAAACCGCTGGGTATTTGACATCAAATCTGATGGTCGCAAAAAGGCTAGGCTTGTTGCCAAAGGCTTCTCACAGATTGAGGGCATAGATTTCGATGAGATTTTTTCCCCAGTTGTACGCTTTGAAACCGTCCGGACCTTATTTGCGCTAGCCGCATTAGAAGGATGGCACATTCAAGGTGTTGATGTGAAAACTGCCTTTCTATATGGAAAACTCGAAGAAGAAATATATATGGAGCAACCAGAAGGATTTAAATCCAAAAGCCACCCAAATATGGTCTATCGACTTAAACGGGCACTATATGGCCTTAAACAAGCTAGTCTCTCTTGGTGGAAAGAGATGACGAAATCCATGGAAGCATTGGGTTTCAAACGAACAACATCCGACGCAGGTGTATTTGTACACCATACCAAAGATGGCAAAATTGTTATAGCCATTGTATATGTCGATGATGCAATGTTCATGGGGTCTGATCGGAACCTTGTCTTAAAGATGAAATCCGAATTCATGAAGAAATGGGAATGTCGAGACCTTGGTGAAGCTAAGGAATTCCTACGCATGCGCATCACACGGGACAAGTCTAAAATTAAACTTGATCAAGTCCCCTACCTCCAAAAGGTGCTGCAACGTTATGGAATGACTAATGCTAAAACCACTTATACTCCACTGCCATCTGGCTGGAAACCTAAAGTCAACACCGAATCTCTCAATCCTACGATCAAATCAGAGTTTCAATCCGTGATCGGATCTCTGTTATATCTCATGCTAGGCACACGGCCCGATATTGCTTTTGCGGTAATCAAACTATCGCAGTTCTCTGCAAACCCAAGCAAAGAGCATCTCGAAAAGGCCAAACATGTGCTAAGGTACTTAGCTACCTTCCCCAACTACTCACTTGTCTACGACGGAGATAGTAATGGTGGATTGCATGCATATACAGATTCTGATTGGGCATCAGACGAAATCACACGTCGCTCAACCTCCGGATATATTATGAAACTTGCCAATGGCTTAATCTGTTGGACGTCAAAAGCGCAGAAGACAATTGCGCTATCATCGACAGAAGCTGAGTACATGGCTTTGTCAGATACTTGTCGACAAGTCACTTGGCTTCGGTCACTTCTTTCCGAAATAGGTCTACCTGAAACTGAACCAACTATGGTTATCGGTGATAATCAGGGATCGATCTTTATCGGATCAAATCCTGTCCAGGAACGCCGGACTAAACACATTGATATTCGCTATCACTACGCCCGCGAATGTGTTGAAAACGGTGTCATAGAGTTATACTTTGTACCTGGAAGCGAGAACACTGCTGACATGCTGACCAAGAATTTGGAACGTGTCAAATTTATGCAGTTCAGATCGCAACTTGGACTTGAGTTTTACTCGTCTAAGGACAAAGACACACAATAGGTGGTCTTTGAGGGGGTGTGTTGAATTGACACGTACCACTCACGTGACTACTCACGTGACATCACATGATTAGTATTGCGCCATATTGCACCATTATGATGTCTTCTTACGAATACGCCTCATGGCAACTCACGTGACACTTCATGACTACATATGACTCATTCCGTGTCACTTCCGTACTATATTTAGCACAGAACATTCTAGATATGCTTACATATACATGGTCTGTGCACGCTCTCCTTATGTATATAAACCTATGTACTTCACCTCAATACATTGGAGACTTACCCAGTCTTATTACATAGTTCGCTCTCACCTCACAAGCCCACACCTAGCTCAAGGTAAGGGTCGTCCGCAACTTCCCTCGCTGGAAGGCATGCTTGCTCGACAACACCATCAATAATTGGCTTATTGTTCCAATTACCAGGGAGAGCACCTACTTCAATGTTGTACTCGTGGATACTGCAAGCCAAAAGAAGTTCACGATCAGTGAACTGTTGATCCTGATGGTACTTGGCCATTAAAGGGCTAAGGTACCTGCGCTCGATAGGCATGCCCATGCATTCAAGGAACAACTTGGCTTTGGCAAATCAAGGGTTGACTTGATCACCAGACTTGCCAGGACCAGTCCACGAGGCAGGTGCAGAAACACGCTCAGAGAGCGTGACTCCTAGATGGTTGATGAGTGCGACCTTGGAGGTCGTGGGAGTAGGAGGTTGTGGAGTAACTGGTGGAGCCATCATTGCCATAGAGGTGAAAACAAAGGTAGTCTCTGCCTGATGGGCGTGGCCTTCTTGCTTCTTCTTCTGAAGGCGCCGGTTACCACCCTTCTTGTTCTTCTGCTGAGAAGAACCAGGGTTCGAAGATCCGCCATGGGGCTGTACCTGCTGCTGGTTCTGACCCTTTTTGAAGTGTCTAGGGTCAGCACCTTTGCGTTTGACAGCAGAGATCTTGTTGGCAACTACAGGGTTACCAGTGCGGCGTTCGAATTCAGCAATGATAGATGATCTAATGTTGGTGAATGACAAGTCTGTGATGGTTGTGTGAGGACCAGAGAGTGTCATAGCTGCAACACTATCCCATTTCTGAGGAATGGCAGTGATTAAGATCATTGCTTTGACGAATTCAGGAATACAAGATCCGTTTGCAGCGAGGCGTTCAAAGATGAGATTAAGGGCGGCGATTTCAGAAGTGGGATTGGCGTTCCCAGAAAGCTTGAAGGAAATAGCCTTCTTGAAATCAGCAAAAATGATCGAAGGTCCAGGGGTATTATAGTTGTTGGTCAGATTGTGCCATGTAGTGGCAGCATTTGTTCCAACATTTGTAGTTGACATTGCATTAGTCATGCAGAGTGTCATAATACCCTGTGCCTGATCATTTTTATTATCCCATGATCTTATTTCTTTGAGTTCATCTGCAGATGGATGTCTAGGGGTGGCAGGAGTAGGACGCAGGTAATTACCGCTGACTATCTGCCAGAGTCCTTAGGACTGCAAGTAGGCTTTTATCTTCGTTTGGAAGATGATCCAGTTACTAACATCAAAGGTGGGGACGAGTGATGTTATGTTTGATGAAGACATTGATCTAATCAAACAAAGAAGTCAGCATCAGTTGAGACACATGTAACAGTGATGACACTGCTGTGCTCAACGAGCTACAGTGACTCAAAAAATTGTCTGGATGTTTCGCACTTTTTGAGTATTTGCTTAATAACTTTTGCTATACTAAAGTTTGAATTATAGTGTTGGTACATAAAACAAAGCATTTGATCTCTGCTACAAGAATATATAAAGTTTACGTAATTCGGATCAAATTCCGTTTAGATATAGTAGAAACAAGTCAGAGATACATCCAGACAATTATTTGACTATGCTTCCAGAAACACAGACACAGCCCAATTGCAGTGTGCATAGCCCTTGGCAGTGCAGCACAGCCTTAGAGGCTATGCACTACAGCCATATGGCTGTGTTTGCAATACATATAAGCAGCTGAAATGCTATCAGATCCCCACAATTTACCATGCGGCCTATTCCATCTGCTCAGAAGGAAAACATTATTTCTCTGGCTTCTAACAATTACTCTGTCCAGTCTATTGCCTCCAAACTCAATGTAGGCAAGTCTACTGTGGCTACAGTGCTTCAAGAAATCTGTCCCAACCGCTCTAAACCTTCTTCTGGCCGCCCTTCTAAGCTCACCCTACTAATAAACGAGCTATTCTGGCACAATTCAACCATGGCAGATGCACTAATGCTGTGCAGGTCACCAAACACATTAACACCATCATTTCCAACACTGTCTCCCTGCAAACAGTCAGAAATGTACTCAAGAAAAATGATTTCTATGCTATTGTATTGAAGCCAAAGCCCTTGCTTACTTCTGCTCAAAAGAAGGCGCGCGTAGCATGGTGCCACAAGCACAAGGAACACACTGTAGAGGACTGGAAGAGGGTGGTATGGTCAGATGAGACCAAGATCAATAGAATTGGGTCAGATGGAAGAAAATGGACATGGAAACAGAAGGGCCAGGGCCTTATTCCTAGGGAGATAAAAAAAACGGTTAAACACGGAGGAGGAAGCATCATGGTATGGGGGTGTATGGGGTGGAATAGAGTGGGGCAACTTGCAGAGGTTGAGGGCATTATGGACTGCTTCCAATATCGGGACATTTTGGACCAGCAGCTGCTGGTCAGCATGGAGAATTTGGACATTCCCAAGGACGAAAGAATTTTCCAGCAGGACAACGACCCCAAGCACACCTCTGATGTGGTCCAGGTGTGGATGGAAGACAATGATATTGATCTTCTAGACTGGCCAGCACAGTCTCCTGACCTCAACCCTATAGAACATCTCTGGGACCATATCAAAAGGAAGCTTAATGAATATCTGACTCACGCTAAGGGGGTTTTTGAAGTTTGGGAGAGAGTTGCAGAGGTATGGGAGAATATACCACTAGAGGTGTGTCAGAACTTAATAGAAAGTATGCCCAGAAGGATAGAAGCAGTCCTTAAGGCAAAGGGAGGCAATACCAAGTACTAATAGCTAAATTTTATATATCTAATGTACATAGTCAAATAATTGTCTGGATGTATCTCTGACTTGTTTCTACTATATCTCAACGGGCTTTGATCCGAATTGCGTAACCTTTATATATTCTTGTAGCAGAGATCAAATGCTTTGTTTTATGTACCAACACTATAATTCAAACCTTAGTATAGCAAAAGTTATTAAGCAAATACTCAAAAAGTGCGAAATATCTGGACAATTGTTTGAGTCATTGTATAGGCTTTTAGGTCAAGCTGGAGAAGCAGGACCAAAAGCATGAAGGTATTTATACAGGTTGGGTAAGGCTAAGGGTTAGGCATTGCACAGCAATGCTGTGTAAGTAAAAATGAGTATGACTCAGAGTAAGAGTCACTATGAGTCATAATGAGTAAATGTGGTATAAGTATCTCACAATCGTGAGAATACTGAGTAAGCATGTCAAAGTGTGAGAAGTGCACAGCAGTAGTGAGTGATCAAGTAAAAGTAAGCAGTCCGGGATAGTAATCATAGATGAGTAAGAAGAAAAAGAGTCCGGATATGTAACCAAGGTAACTGTAACATATGCTATCTTGGGCGAACCTTATCAAGGTAGATTAGCCTTTCCTGGATACTCATTATCTGTGTTCCAAGGTGGTGAAGCTCAGAGACGAAAAATGGTCATGAATCACATTCCCCAACCAAGCATGCAGCTAAAGTGGGGACTAAATATTTGTCCAGATATATTCTGTTGTTATAATGAATTAAGCCATGTCTCCTTTTCATCTGCCCTCTATAAGCCGGCGTTTGGGGTAGGTTAAGCCAAATATGGTCTCAGAACTGTTCTAAAATAGTTGAGGAGGACTCAAGAGGTATTTTGGACGTTTTTAAACCACATTTACCCCGCAAAACCCTTTGTTATGCCCATCATGAAACCTTGGCAGCAGACCCGTCCTCGTTGCTTCCAAAACGGGCGATCACATGATACTATTGCTTACGTCATTGTCGCCTCACCCAAATCCAAGTCGCATTTCCCTCGGCAATCCTTCGGAAAAACATATTTCAAGGTCAAATTCAAGGTTGGTAGAGCCGTTGGTTATGAGGCGAAGACAAAGAACGAAGACGGTCTCCTAATCGTGTCCGGTTCAGGCGACAAAACAGCCAGAATTTGGGACATGGAGGACCACACATCAAAGGTCCTCACCATCAATGACCCAGACTCCCTCAACTATGAGGCTGGTGTCACCTCCGCCGCCATCTCGCCCGACGGCAATACATCGCAGCCGGAAGCTTGGATGCTGTGGTACGGATATGGGACATCACTACCGCCCAGCTCATGGGGGGGCTGATAAGCCATAACGACAGTGTTTACAGTGTTGCGTTCACTCCGGACGGCAAGGGTTTGGTCAGTAGTAGCTTGGACAAGACCTTGAAGTATTGGGATGTTTCGGCATTGATGAGTGGGAAGAGCAGGAAGGAGACAAATGGTACCAGTGGACCTGGCCAGGGTGCTATTGTGAAGACTGGTGAATAAAGCTAGTCAATGCGCTATGAACTTCACTGGACATAAGGTAAAGATTTGTATCTTGTTTCTCGATTCATCTGCTGATGGTTGTTCGCTGTAGGACTATGTTCTCTCTGTTGCTGTTTCTCATGATGGTCAATGGGTTTCATCTGGCTCGAAAGACCGAGGCGTAAGTCGATGACAGATCAAATCAGGACTGTTAAGGCAGAGCCTAACAACTTAGGTAATACTGTTTACGCTCGATGTCTTTGATAAACAAAGACAGAGATTTGTCAGCAGCTGCGGCTGTACTGACGACCTGGTGAGATTGACGAAGCAAGGGACTTAAAGGCGAAATAGAGAACTAAGCAGTTAGGTAGATTGCCTAGGTCAAGCTGAGGAGCCTTGACCAAATGGTACAGGTTTATATACCTATCTAGTAGTTCTAAATATAGCACATGCGCAGCATGCTGAGTAAGTAATGAGTCATGCGCAGCATGATGAGTAAGTACATGAGTCAGAAAGAGTCAGATAAGGTATAAGTCTCTCACGATCGTGAGAGATGCGGAGTAAGCATGGAAAAAGATGAAAAATGCGCAGTGATGCGCAGCATATGTGAGTAATCGTGCATAGGTAAGCGGGCCAGGGTATGTAAGGAGAAACATGTAAGCAAAATCATAACATTACCCTCTCGCTATCGTTGAAGTCTCCTGACTTCAATTCCTTCCTTTACCCCAGAAGTGACGGTCTATGCCCTTGTGGTAGCGTTGTGGGCAGCTAACCGGGTAATGGCCTGGGCCACGATGATGGCACAGACGACACACAAAACGAAAGCAATGACACTGTCGGTGTCTGCCTCCACAAATGTAGCATCTGAACCATCTGGGTGGTGGTGGTCTGTTGGCAAGGTATCCGGTGCGCGGCGCCTTCTGGGACGATACTGTCGAGGGGAAGGTTCACCAGCGTTGGTGAGTCGGACTCTGGTGGGCTTTCGAATGCGGAGAGGTATGGCGTTGGAGGGTTTGCCATTGGGATTGATGTTTTCCTTGTTGTCGTTCTGTTCTTTTTGACGAAGGGGTTATGTTTTATTTTTGCGGCGGTGTGTAAATTGGTGACGGGAGGAAATGCTCGTAGGGTTCCGCAAACTTGACGTGCAGTGAGGATTGTGACTTCCTCTTCTTGACTTTCCTCAGGCCCCCAGGGATTGGAGGCAAGGGGAAGTCTGTCTCCTCTGGGTTGTTGAACCAGTTTTGTCGTTCGGGAAGAATTCGTCGAGGAAAGCTGTTCCTCCAATAGCAAAGAAGAGGTCTGTGAGGGTCTCCTCCGTTTCTCGATCAACTTTGTCCAAAAGTTGATCAAGATCGTCAGTGGTTTTCGCAAATTGGTGGCGCAGACGAGCCACTTCGTTGCGAGTTTCGGTTCGTCGGTTTTGGTAGAGGGTTCCTTGTTCTCCCACAGCGGTGAGAGGGTTGTCGTTGCTGCTCCAGGCAGTATGCGTACGGAGCGCCGTAATAGCGGTATCGGATTTGAAGGTGTTGCGGATGATGGTGCGGTCGTAGGAAGAGGCATTTTGAGACATTGTTATATAGTGGATGTGAGTGGGTTTGCTATGTGGTGTCAGGTGAGTTTCTTCCTCTTTTTATACTCGGTGAGTATTTTCTTGGCGTTCCGCAGTTCCGACTCGGGCATCCATTCGTTGTCCGCTGATGGCCATCCCTTCCATTTTACGAGGTATCTGTGTCGCCCTTTGCCTTGTTTCTGATGGGCCACAATTGCTTCTATTTCGTATTCTTCTATTCCGTCGATTTCGTCAGGTGGCGGTTTAGAGAAGCTGGGTCCATGCGCTTTGGTGGAGATGTAACGGGTGAGAAGTGACGCGTGAATCACCGGGTGGATCTTCCATCGTCTTGGCAGGTCGAGTTTATAGGTCAGGTGTCCTTTTACCTCAAGTATCTTGAAGGGTCCTTCTCGTTTGGGTGCTAGTTTCTTGGAGATGTTTCCTTGATTGAGATTTGTGGCTTCTAACCACACCTTTTCTCCGACTTTGAATGGGGTGAACTGTCGTGTGATCTTCTCTGCCATGCGTTGCGCAGCAAGTGCATGTGCAGCATTTGCTTCATCGCGTGCTAGCAGAAGTTCCTTGATCCGTTTGTCAACTGCGGGAATTTTGCTAGTGGGAGCAACTGATGGGAGTGCAGGTGGTTCGTATCCCATCATTAGGTAGAATGGGGTTCGTTTGGTGACAGAGTGTGTTCGGCTGTTGTAGGAGAATTCTAGAGTGGTAATCCATTTGGACCAGGATTCGGGGTTCTGTGCACAGAAGATGCGGAGATAGGCATCAATCTCCTGATTGATCCTTTCTGTCGCACCATCGGTTTGTGGGTGGTAGGCGGTGCTCATGTTGAGCTTGATTCCAAGGAGTCGTCCCATTTCTTGGAAAACTTTAGAGGCGAATTGAGGTCCTCTGTCTGAAATTCCTTTGTCGGGAAGTCCAAAGCGACGGTAAACGTTGTCAATGTAGGCGTTTGCAGTTCCTGTGGCGTCGATTTTCTTTGTGCAAGGGATGAAAATTGCCCCTTCGTAGCTCCATGGTCGACCACGGCCATAATGCTATCGAAACCATCACTCTCTGGGAGATCCGTGTGAAAATCGTACGTCACTAGCGAAAATGGCCTAGTGGTTTCGGATTTGATGGGCATTAATGGTGGAGCGGTGGGGTGGCGATTGATTTTCATTTGCTGGCACATTGCACAGCCCTGCACAAAGTTCTTGATGAACACTGACATCCCTGGCCACCAGTAGTCCTTCCGGACTTTTTCCAGTGTCCCAAATTGTCCAGGGTGTCCTGCGCTGGGTAGATCGTGATAACGTTGGACTATCTTCCTTCGGAGGTCTTCGTCATCTGGTACCACACACTTGTCCTTGTAGTACAAGATGCCATCGTCAAATTTCCAGTCTTCCAGGTTTGATCGGATTGGTGGGGGTCCGTCTTCTTTGGCGGTGCGAATGGCGTCAACAATCAGTTTGTCATTGACCATCTTGTGTACAATTTCGTCCTTTAGTTCAATGTCAATTGAGCGAAGGAAGAGCTTGTCGGGGAGGAGAATGATGTCTTCGTTGTCGGTGTCTTCACCTGGGATGTGGTCTGGTCGTCGAGATAGTGCGTCAGATTGTATCATCTTTGCACCAGGGGTGTGTACAAGTTTGATGTTAAACTGGGATAGCATCAAATTCCATCTTGCTTGTCGTCGGTTCAACTTCCGGGCTTCTCGGAAGTATGTGAGGTTTTTGTGATCGGATAGAATCACAACTGAATGTTGGGATCCATGGAAGTAGTGTCGCCAGGTTTCTAATGCGCGGATAATGCCTAGAAGTTCTCGGTCGTAGATTTCATAGTTCCGTTCTGTTTCCGAGAACGATTTAGATATGAAACCACATGGGTGCCATGATCCGTTGGCGTCACGTTGTTGTAGGACTGCTCCTGTTGCATGTTTTGAGGCGTCGCTTTCCACCACAAATGGCTTCGTGGGATCAGGCATCAGCAACACAGGCGCTTCCAGGAATTTGTCTTTCAGGGTAGTGAAAGCTTTGTGACATTCATTGGTCCATTCCCATTTCTTGTCTTTCTTGGTGAGTTCGTTCAGCGGTTTGGCAATTTCCGCATATTTTCCGATGAACCTGCGGTAAAAGTTTCCGAATCCTAGGAATGATCGGACTTCCTTTACTGTAGTTGGCGTAGGCCAGTCGCGCATCCCTGCAAGTTTGACAGGGTCCATGGAGATCTTGTTTGGTTCAATGATGAACCCAAGGTATTCCACTCTTGTGGTGTCAAATTGGCATTTCTCTGCTTTGAGGTAGAGATCGTTGTTTTGTAGTCTTTGTAAGACTCTGCGTGTGCGTTCTCGGTGTTTTTCTGGATCGTTGGAGAAGATGAGGATGTCGTCCATGTAGATGATGACCCATCCTTCGTCTATCATGTCTCGGAAAAGGTGGTTCATCATTGCTTGGAAGGTACCGGGTGAGTTCATTAGTCCAAAGAACATCACCATTGGTTCAAATAACCCTCGGTTGGTCTTGAACGCTGCTTTCCATTGGTCACCATCTTTGATGCGGATGTTGTGATATCCCCATCGAATGTCGAGTTTGGTGAAGACAGTTGCTCCTTTGAGTTTATCGATGAGTTCGCTAGCCAGCGGTAAGGGGTAAGCGTTAGGTATTGTTCCTTCGTTGAGTCGTCGGTAATCCTGACATGGTCTCAGGGCTTCCGAGTCTTTCTTTGCAACAAAGAAGAACGGAGATGCTTGTGGGGAGTTGGATTCTCGGATGTATCCTTTGGCTAGATTTTCCTTGAGAAACTCGTCGAGTTTTTCTTGCTCTAAGGGGCTGAGCGGATAGACCTTGCAGTCTTTTGGCACGAAATCTGTCTTCAGATCTATGGCGTGATCCCAGGGTCGGCTTGGTGGGAATCGTTCAGATGCTGCTTTCTCAAAGACTTTTCTGTAGTCTTGAAGATAGTCGGGGATGATTTCGTCAAGGGATTTCTTTGGTTCCTTATCTTCTCGTTTATGTTCCAGAGCTTGCGAAATTGATGTTTTCGCACGTATCCACACCTGCTGTGTGTGGTGTCTGGTTGCTGGATGGTGTGTTACCACCGTCTGTCGTATTGTGGTAGTTGGCCTGATTGGCCCGTACACAAGGTAATCCTTTGTGTGTTCCTGCGTAAGTGGGGTTCCTCCTTGGTGAATATTCCGACTGCCGGTTCGTTCTGGCAGTATGCGATGAGAAAATCTTCATTGATCTCTTCTCCGTCTTCGACTATTCGGAAATAGTCGCTAAGTCCTTCTGATTTTCCGGGATTCTCTTCGAACAATCAGGTGCTGGGGTAGGTGGCGTGTTTTCCTCTAGTAGTTGTTCTCGGATGGCTCTCATCCGCTTGATGTCTACTGCTCGCATCAATGTTTGCGACAGTCGTTGGGTAATGCGTGATTCGTCGATTTCGAGTGTGCCGTCGCTCCACGATATGATTGGATCTACCCGTTTTAGCCAGGGTAATCCAAAAATCAGGTGGTCTTTCCCGAGTCCAGTGACAAAACATCTTTCCTTGATGATGGCTGTCCCTATCTTGGCAATAACCCAGGTAAAGTGGGTAATAGTTCCTTGTTTGTTCAGGGTGCCATCAACGTTTCGTGCTGTAATCGGTTGTCGGAGTGGGAGTAGTGGGAGGTGATGTGTCTTGGCGAAGACGGAGTCGATAAATGACCCTTGCGCTCCAGAGTCAATGAGAGCTTTTGTGCCGGCGATTGTTGTATTTCCATCTAGGGGTCTTGTAGAGAGATTGGGATACGCATAGATTCAGCATAAAAATCAGTAGCTACAAGTACACTGGAAATATCAATCGGGCGAGGAAGTACTGACGTCGGCTTTGCAGTCTTCCTCTTTAAAACCCTCAGCCTCTGCTTCAGTGTAGAATTCAGCGGCTTCTTCTTGGGGCATGTCAGCTAGGACTGCTCTGACATATTTGATCAACTCGGCTCCCTTCTCAGGTTTCTTGTGGAATCGGCTGTCGTTGTTGCTAGGGTAGGTTCTTCCAAAATTCTTCCTTTGAAGACATTGTTGGATCGTGTGACCTTTCTTGGAGCAATAGTAGCACAAGTTGTTCTTCTTGTGATGTTCTCTTTCCTCCTGGGTGAGGCGGCGTTTGGGTGGATCAGTGGTGAAACGATCAACATCCATAGCCATTGGGTCTCGGGCTCCAGTAGGTGTTTTGTAAGCACCTTTGACCATATCAGATGTCTTGATGATACGGGTATGTCCCATGATTGTCTTGGCACGTCGCCAGTTGTTGTCAAACTGGACGGCTTTCTTGACCCAATCGTCGAATGTGGTAGGAGGGAATCGGAAAAGAGAATTTTCTCTCGGAGTTTGGGGGTAAGTCCTTCCATGAAGATCTCAATCTTTGCAGTGTCACCGCTGAGATCAGTTCGTGCAAGAATATTCTTGAAGACGGTGACAAATTCGTCAGCTGTCCCATCCTGTCGTAAGGCTTTGAGTTGGAGGAGTGCGGCAGCTTTGTCGTCGGTAGGGGAAAAGGCTTCTTTGAATTGGTTGATAAATTCAGCGTAGGTGGCTTTCCTTTCAGCTGCTGAATATTTATCGTGAAATTCTAATCCCCATGCTGCTGCAGTTCCTTCTTTGAGGAAGGATAGGGCGATGCGAATCTTCTTGTCATCTTCGAGTTGGTTGAGGTTGTTTAGGATGAGGTAGTCTTCAAGTTCCTGAATGAACTTTCTGGTCTTGGATCGGTCTCCGGAGAACGTTTGGGGTTTGGCTCCAATGTCCTTCTTGTTGTTGTTGTCTTGTGACATTTCGTAGTCGAAATCGAAGTCGGTCTCTGGTTCAATTGTTTCTGCACTGGGGCGCTCCTCTGGCTCAGCTGTGGGGCTCTCCTCTAGCTGTTGTTGTACTTGGTGTTCTTCTTCTTCCTCTTCGGGCAAGACAGAAGCGCTGGTAGACGGGACTAGTGATGGGTTCCTGGATATTGCTGTGGGTAATGGTGCGAAGCGTCGCTGTTCCTCCTCGTCTACTTCAATGTCGTGTTCTCGTTGAGCTCGGACAATAGCAGGGGTCTTATGAGGTCGTTCAGGGGTAGGGAAGTCTAGAGCGTGGAAGTGTCTGTTTTCAACGGCAACGGTGGTGAATGTGAATTTGCCAAGGGAGAGAGAGGCGTAGCACCAGCGGTTATTGTTGTGATTAAAACCGCAGTAGCTTCCGTTGGTGAACTTGTAGACGTTGTTGGTTCCTTCTACTAGAGTGGTATTTCGTGGCGGGTGGTCTGCCCTGTGTACGACCGTGGTGACTGAGTGGTAGCCGCAACGGCAATCGGCCTGTTGCGTGCTTCTGCTGTGTTGTCGTGGGGTGGGCCTGCGCTAACAATGAGCGGGCCTTCTGAACAGCTTGACCTTTTGTTAAGGCAGAGCCTAACAACTTAGGTAATACTGTTTACGCTCGATGTCTTTGATAAACAAAGACAGAGATTTGTCAGCAGCTGCGGCTGTACTGACGACCTGGTGAGATTGACGAAGCAAGGGACTTAAAGGCGAAATAGAGAACTAAGCAGTTAGGTAGATTGCCTAGGTCAAGCTGAGGAGCCTTGACCAAATGGTACAGGTTTATATACCTATCTAGTAGTTCTAAATATAGCACATGCGCAGCATGCTGAGTAAGTAATGAGTCATGCGCAGCATGATGAGTAAGTACATGAGTCAGAAAGAGTCAGATAAGGTATAAGTCTCTCACGATCGTGAGAGATGCGGAGTAAGCATGGAAAAAGATGAAAAATGCGCAGTGATGCGCAGCATATGTGAGTAATCGTGCATAGGTAAGCGGGCCGGGGTATGTAAGGAGAAACATGTAAGCAAAATCATAACAGGACCATCCCCTGGTCCTTGAGGGTGTAAAAGCGAAGGACTTCGAGGAACTACTCGATATGATGTATCCTGAGTAGGTCAAGCATCTAGTCTCTTAACGACCGCCTTTCTAATCATAGCTTCACCTGTAAGGACGACTTATGTACTTCCAGAAGACCCGGCGCGTGGCGAGTTCATCCCCGTCATCACGTCCGAACAAGAGAGGACGACCGAGGCCGATATTGACCAGTATACTGCTTGCACCGAACTCTCTCAAAGGTGGTTCTTTCATCGGATACATGCTGAATCACTTAAACACCTGGAGAGATACGATCTGAGCCCAGTGAAAGGCGAGGGGATCCCTCGAACTTTGATATTGACCTCATCATGAATCCCGAGCGTGGTCACACGGAACAAGTAATCAGTCGGAAGGCAGGCGGAGAGTTACCAGTCGACAATGCTCATTTTACAGGCATCGAGGAGATCTTCCAAGACGAGCTGAAATCGGCGGATAGCACGAATTCTGCTTTTTATGCCAGTCTCGGGGACTAAAAGGACCAAAAAGGCCGCTTCTAGGAGTGTTCACTTACATGTATCGAACAACTACTCACCCCGTTGCTCTTCTGACCCAATATCAGGCATCTTATTACGGCCATCTATATTTCGTATGTTGTAACACTTTCAGTCAACCTCAGTATCTAGCCTACCTGTAAGTGCATGATACAAAATATCCTGGGATCCCCCATCCGTCGCTAGAGATTGAGTCATCTCCAAATCCCGGTAAACACCTTCGATGTATTCCGCTACGCCCGACAGGTGCATAACTTTGGTACATGCTGCGTGAATAGCGAGATAGCGAGTGTCTGGAAGAGGATATCGGTCCGGGTCTGGCGTAGTGAAATAAACTTGAGTTGGCAATTCCTCCAGATAGTCGGGGTGCCTAGCATCCACACGACAGCAGTGTTCAGGATATTAATCAAAGCCAGATAGGTAAAGTCGAAAGAAGGTCGTAATACATGTACGTTTGGGCCCTTATCAAGCCGGATCTCTAATTGACTAAACTATTCATGAATCTCAGAACTAAGGGCTAAGATATTTCTCAGGTTGTGCGTGTTTCCTGTTAGTTCATCGATGCTTTCAACCCCTCCGAAACGCTCCAACACGGCACGGACAGAAGCCGCGTGATTGTGATTGTGCTAATCTTCGATTGGTCCACCGACAATGACGTCGAAGACAATTGCGGGGTGTGGACTTCCAACCCCTCCCCGTTTCCGCATTAAATAGCTTTCCATATGTGTGTAGCATGAGTTACAGTCCACGGCACACCTGGCACCTTAGTGGCGAGTCCAGAGATGATGGAGAACAAATCTTCTTTCCCCGATATTTGTCTGACCCTTTTTCGCGAGAGCTAATGGAACCGTTACTATGACTGTGCTTACCCTGAGTTTAGAGGTCCGTAACTCACGACAGCGAATGAGATTATTCTTGTAGTATTCTGCCAGAACCTGGAAATCCTTGTCTGTCTTGCACTGCATACCTCAGAACCAAGTATTCGAGGTCCCTCTTCACAAGGCGCATGTATTATCATGTAGCCGAGAAATCTGGCACATAAGTCATTTCTCATCTTCTCCCTGGTCTCGCCTCCGTCCTTGCTCCGTCCACTTCTGTAGAAGCAGCCCAGACTTCTCTTTTCAGCGACATATACTTTTCATCATAACCCTGTACTTATCTAAAGCTGACCAGGATTCCATGCAACCGTATTCTTTGCCTTTCTGGCTTTCTTGCTTCTCATCAATGTTACCTCGATGATTCACTATCAAGGAAGCGTTGTATGAAGCTGATATTTGGCCTCGTGTCTCCTTCTACTCGCGTTTTCTTCGAGAGGGCTCTATGAGGCTTCAGTGGTTGGGCATCTCTTTACTGCGATGCCCGAGTGTGGATTCTGTCCCTTGGTTCTGATCCGTGACCCAAGCAACCCTTCTCTTCTTAGCTATTCTGACCCAACGATCTGTTAACGTCGGTATACCTGTCAGCTGCCCGCATTCTGGGGTGCCTCTCTGGTTGGGACGGTCTGGGCATCCTTCGAGATGTTAGACGACGGTCCTGATGGTCCGTTTGGTGGCTACGTCTCTATTGAATTTCGTAGTATTCTTTGACCGTACAATTGTCGGCCTTTCTTTATCTTATCAGTTTCCTTTTCGGGACGTGTTCTCCTCGTCCATGCGTTATACTTCTCGTATATCATATTCACGGTACTTTCAGTACCTTTACACACTTTACATATAGCAACGAATATTCTTTCTTATTGTCTATGATATTTCGCTTATATTCTTATCATTTACCTTAGCTACAGAACTACAGTATAAAAGATATGTATTCATGTAGCGTCAAATTCATTCTGTTCAATTTATATTTCACTAGTCTCCGTTCTCGACTTGTCATGTATCAAACACTCACTTGTGACCACCAAGATCCCTTCCATATGAGCTGTCAAGGAACTGGACGGCCAGCGGGATTAGCTATCTCGCTGCCACATGATGCACGTCAGAGGATATCAGCCTGTGTAAAGCCGCTGCACGCCCTGCTTGTCAATGGTTGTTGTTCGAGATCTTAGAAGTTGGCAAACATCCTAGAACGACCATTACATCGCAGCGCTGTGACAACTTCGAGCACACACCTCACCCTCCTCGATGGCGATGCTCAAGCGGTATTCTCACATATCCTTGATTTCCGATACCTTGTGAATCTTCGACAGGAGGAATGGGACCTCATGATACCAAGCCCAAGAACTTGATTAGGCGGCAGGCCTTCTATCCCCTCTACGTTCCTTACCCTCAATCCTCTCCAAAGCCCCCGTTCGCGACGTTTTAGAGGACAGCTGATAGGCTTGCTACCCTCTAAGTCTTCACTCGCCATGCCGTAAAGCATACGTTAGTGTGGGGACATGTGGAGATCTCATCACATACAGTTAGTCTATTTAAAGCCTCACAAAATGTCGTATCCTCCTCAGCAACTGCTAACATCCCACTTGCAAACCTTTCACAAATCTTGAACTGCCCTTGAAAATATGTCTCGACCCCCACCAGGAGACTACTACATCATCAACAGGGTCCTTGACTCCGCTGGCGAGAAGCTCGCTTTATCCTCCAATGGGCAGGACAAAGACGTCACCGTCACTCCTCTCGCTAACTCTCCTAACCAAATCGTAAGTCTCGCCACTGTCCCCTATGCCAGCGGGTAGAACTATGCTAACTTGTTGCCCATTTCTCACTTATAATGCACAGTGGACCATCCAGAACTACAATTCCACCACGATGTCGGTCTCTCCCCAGAACACCACGAACTTGCAGATTGGTATGGGTTCGGGTGTGATCAAGGTCCTCTCTGCCGGGGGATATGTTTGGACCATCAAGAGCACTGATAGTGGGTATACGTACGTGACCAACCACTATTTTTGGTCGGAAACTGTGTACTGATAAGGCTTCGGTTGTAGCATCCAAGACGGCGGCGTTACTGTTTACTGGGGTCTTGACAAGGCAGTTATCGGGGAAGATGTTAACTTTGGAGCTGGGACGAGTGCAGACAGGCAGCGCTGGGTGTTCGTTCCCGCGAAGTAAGCGTATAGGATGATCTGCTCGACTGTGAATGTATACGGGAATTAGTACGACAGTGCTTTGTATAAGTTGGAATCGCCGTTTGGATTCATGATCATTTGAGAACCGGGAGAAAATGCCATGGGCCAGGCTGCATTTCGACGAAGACTAAAATATGAGGCTCCCTATACCTATACCCTTCTAAACCGTCCAGCGGGCAGCAAGAACAAGAAGAAATGGCCACCGGGCCTAAATATGGACGGCCCGCTGCCGACTCTGCCGCAGGCCATCAGAGGCTTGTCAAGTTTGCACTCAAACAAAGGCTACTTGTTTTCTCCCCTTACAATTGCTCTCTTCAGCGTCCGCGATCGGGATGTCTTCGTCCTTCTATCATACTTACTCCGGGCAATGACATGGTCATCAACGCCAACATATCCATATTTACTGAGTGCTGGCCGACTACGGAGACTTCTTAATGAGCCCCTTGATCAAGGGCAACGAGTCATAGTGGCGTCTTAATTCGCTCTGCTTCTTTTAGTACCCTCTGAGCTCTGGTGGAACTGTCTGCTTTCTACCTACTTCCAAGTTGGCTAATTTGACATTGAGGTGAGCTTTTGTACGGTTTCGGACCTGTTGGAGTAGTATTGAACTGTAACAGTGCTACAGATGCTTCATCCCAACGATTTTACACACACTCCCGAAGCCGATGAAAAGCGGCAGAGACATGCTCAACGCAACTATTTATCCCAATCATTTCCCCATGCCCCAGCTCCAATCTCCTCGAAGTTCTTCACACCTCCCGCTGCCACATCAACCATCCATAACCTCCCATTCGACATTCTCAGTCTCATCCTCGAGCTAGTTATCTCCCTCGACCAAACCGAACAGCAGGAGGCAAACTTGGAGAAGCTGCACGACAAATAGCTGGAGCAGTTTGCTGGATGTTCCTACGAGGCTGGGGAGGAGTTTGATACGGAACGACTGCTACACAAGCCGTGTGCAACACCATACCGCCTCGGAAGAGTGTGTCGAACATGGCGCGCCACCACCCTCCTTCTTCCGTCAATGTGGAGTCGAGTCGTATATACCCCGGCGACTCACGATGACACCCGTCGCGGCGTGGTTTCGCATCTTCGACGAGTGTTGATGAGGTCTAGAGGTGCAAAGCTGGGTGTGATTATCTGGCTGCCTCGACCTCGGGATTGTGGTCACTCGCAGTGGCAGGATAGGAAGCTACTCGACGACTTGATTGATACCTCCCCCCGGTGGAGGTCCCTACGAATCTACGTCGCTCCTTCCTGCGAGTCGGACCTTTTCACTGGATCCAACAACCCCTTGGCACGTATAGCTGGGTGTTTGCCACGACTGCAATCCTTGGCTGTAGCTTGTGACGACACAAACATTCCTCTTCATAAACCGATCACGTTATTCGCCGACGCACCGTCCCTCAGGAGAGTCGAGATGAGCGGGGTTGGGAGGAAGGCGATGGTGCTGCTGTGGGGTAAGGTGAACGCTTTGACGACGAGGTGTCACTTGTTCAAGGACACGCTTGAACTAGTGAGGTCTTGTGAGAGTCTGGAGAGGTGGAGGTGGGAGCCGATTGGGGATGTTAGTGCGCATGTCCGGAAAGGTGGAGGAGGGGCAGGATTCTGTGGTTATCCTACAGCATCTTCGTCGGCGCCGAAAACTGAGCTTGCTAATCTACGAGAGCTGGAGCTTGACATCGCGGGTTGGACGCCAGGTGGAACGGACGTACCAGCTCTTTTGGAAAGTTTTGGGTCTCCGAAGCTGGAGAGGTTTAGGCTGCGCGCCGAGGGGGAAGAAATAAGAGAGTGTGGCGTGACATTGGCTTGTATTAAGGAGTCAGAGAGGCACTGGAGGCTTTGGGTAGGAGTCGAAAATGTGAGCTTGGGGAGGGGTCAGGAATGACTGGTGACCTTTGAACTGTAGCAGAGCATGTATATATGTACATATATTCACTTCACTCGCTAATTGCTACTTTACAAAGCTGCTCGTCGTCACATGCAAAAATGACTGATTACCGTGGCCCTTCAGAAGGGGTTGTGTACCAGACGATGATGAATGATTCAGTTATTTACGAAGACATTGCTGTTACTACGCCGGTGAGCCTAAGCCCATTCCTTCTCTCTCTCCTCTTTCGACGGCTAGTAGTCCGAACACTTACTCAAAGGTTCCCCTCTTGATTTTATTGTAAGCAGGGCAGCCACTCTCCAAATCTTCCATTCTGTAAAAGACTGCCCAAGTCAATCGGGGGTTCAGAAAGAATGGTCCTGATTTCATATCTGCAGAAGCAGAGCGAAAGCGCACACAGTCAAGAGGAGAATGGAAGTACTACTTAAATACAACCTCTCCGCAGCGGCATTTCTGTCGGGATAATATTTGTTTTTAATAAGTCGCCCCAGTCATCCCGGAAAACATAGTAAACACGCACCCTTTATCTCCTCCTCCCCCACCACCACTCCTCGGAGGCGGCGCATCCGGCCCATTAACAACCGCATAATCAAACCACAAAAACCCCTTCGAGCCCGACTCTTCATGGTCGAACACTGTCACCTTCATCGTATGATTCGCCATTGGCAGATCCTGGACGTCGTAGAATGTGTAGTTGTAGGTGGTGTTGCCGATCATGTCGCTGCCGGAGTCGAAGGCTTTGAAGATGGGGGCTTGGGCGTCGAGGACGTAGGAGGCGTTGTGCGTCCATGTGCGGAGGCCGTAGAGGGTTATGCCGGTGCCTGTGAGTGGGGGCGGAAGTGGGTAAGTGTAAGTGGGTGTGAGGTAAGGAGAAGGGAGGAGTGAGGAGGTTACGAACCATAGAATGGGATGAAGAGAGATGATTGGGCATTAATCCACCCCGAGTCAGTCGCTGTGAAGCAAATATCGATCGTCACTTTCCCCAGCCAGTTGGTTCAAAACGAAAGGGAAAAATTACAGCTTCTGTTAGACGTTCGAGATTCAGTAATTCGGCTTCACCGGTGGCAAATGTAACTTTGTCGGTGGACAGGGATGGGGCTTACATTGTCTGATTATAAAACTTGGTCGCGTTCAGGTAACTCCAAGGATCGGAGGGGCTGTAGTGTTGCCAGAGGTCGGAGTGTTTCGTTCCGGGACCACCGACGACGTAGGTTATGGCGGTTTTGTTGCTGTCGTCGATTATGTAGACTGCGCGCACCAGCGAAGCGTATAAGAGCCAGAGAGCCGGGAGGGAGAGGAAGTGGGCCTTCATGGCGAGGGTATAGGTGGAAGAGAGACACAGGAAGGCATCCTGGCAACCAATTTGAAGTTCCTTCAGGGGAGGATGATAATATCAGTCGCCAAATTGTGTCATGAGAGTCTAAGGACCGTACCTGGCCGAAGATGAGTATCAACCACTCGGAGCCTGCGAGTCGAAGAGGGAAGCCATATTGAACCCAAACTAAGGTTGGCGGAGGACACCACCCTCCCAAGAATGAACCTCCAAAGGCTGAAAGCAAAGTAGAGGATCGCAGATGGCGAAGGACAGCAAAGATAGAAATGAGTCAAAGAGCCAAAGGTGTTCGTTTTATCGTTTTGATGACTTCTTTGTCAATGCAAAGGTTAAAACTATAAAAGAGGCAAGGGTGGATATTGAGTGGGCCGGACGTTGGGCTTTGGGAGCTGGAGAGAGTTAGGCTTAGATTGTTGTAGTAAGGAGCCGCAGCTGAGCGCTGAGAGCTGAGAAGGCGGTCTGGGTGAAGGCTTTGGCAAGGAGGCGAGTCCGGGCGACATTCAAGGTACGCCAAGACAGGTAAATAGAAATACTCAGTCCGTTAGATTCAGACTTGGAAGTTGGTTCTTTCTGCACTGGTGCGTGCACTACCATTATCATATTATCATGAACCACCACGGTTCCGAGTCTCTATCCTCCTCTCCTCTCCTCCCCTACTCCAACCCAAATCTAATCACCTATAACTAACCATATCGACTCCCATCCCCCTTGCCTGAGCCCCTTGCCCTTGTCTTCAAAGCTCCACATCCACATCTCAACTCGCCCTAACTCTCAATCGCTCCTCAACCTCCCCCCTCCCCGGAATCGCCTCGATCGTGCCCTCCCGCTCGACACACATCCCCGCAGCTTGAACGCATACCTCGAGTATCTTCTTTATATCCTCCTCTCTTACCTCCTGCCTCTTTTCCTTATCACCCTTCGCATACGCCTGCATCAACCCAGCGACGAAATACCCCAAAAAGCAATCGCCTGCACCAGTCGTGTCGCGCGTGGATCCGAGGAGCGGGGCGGCGGGTACGTACACCGGCTCCTTCACACTCTGCAGCTGTGCCAACACTCCTCTGGGACCAAGTGTACATATGACATTCGTCTCCTTCAGTACCGGTATACTGGTCAACTCCCTCAACAGCTGCCCATCCTCCCCCGGCACTTCACCTTTCATCCCCGAAAGCACATTCCACAACATCCCCGCCTCTCCCTCGTTGACGACTAGCCAGGTCACCTTGTCCCATGGGAAGGTGAGGAGGGAGGAGGGGGTGGGTATGGGGGAGGGGTTGAAGATGGTTTCTGTGCCCTGGGCGTGGGCGAGGTGGAGGGAGCGGAGGGTAGAGGGGAGGGGGATTTCGTTTTGGAGGAGGAGGTGTGTGGAGGGTGGGAAGTAATCCTCTTCCTGGGCGGACCAGAGGGATTCGTGGAGAGTTGAGAAGTTCGCGCCTGGGAAAAGTACTTTGATTTATAACACCACACATCAGCCATCTCCTTGTCGGTCTGTTAGTGTCAAAAGTCGATGACTCACTTATACTATTCTCCCCACCCTCCGCAACCTGAATAATCGCTCTCCCCGTAACCGTTCCCTCATCCACCTTAATTCCCTTCTCCAACCCCGGGGCGAATTCTTTCACCTTGTCCTTGACCCACGCACCATCTTTGCCTACGGTGGCGTAGAGGTCTGCTAAACCGCCTGCGCGGGTGATTGCGATGGCTTGGTTGGTGCCTTTTCCGCCTATGCGGGATTTGTAGGTTGTGGAGGAGATGGTTTCGCCTGGGTTGGATATGTGGTGGACTGGAGGGAGGAGGGAGGGGAGATTAGATTGGGTTGATGTGGATGATTAGATCGGTTGGGTGGGTGGGCTGGCTCACCGTAGAAGTATTCATCATTATCTACGCAGGGAGTACATGGATAGGTGAGTTTGAATAGATTGAATAGATAGGATAGATAAGATACGTACTGATGGACCCACGAACTGCACACCGAGGAGAAGAAGGCATTGAAAGTATTATGTAACCGAGAAAAATAGAGTTTCTGATCGTGACGTCAACGCTGCTTTCTCTCTCCCGCCCTACTCGATGAACTGAACGAAAGTCGGAAATGACGTTGGATGGAAGAGGGTGGAAGGGGAGGGTAGGCCTGGTCTGTCTCTATCTCTGAGTCTGTGGCTACTCCTTGTCCTTTGGTAGACGTCTCTCGGAACTATGTAGTTTGGCTTCCCTGACTCGGCTACTCTCAACATCTCTCGCAATACACCTGCATCAACGTGCCAGTCCAAGCAGAGGGTAAGAATATTCACGGTTAGTGGTGTTACTACTGTGACTCAGGTGCGTGTTTCTTTTTACTCTTCGGACTTCCTATCTATCCAGCTCATGGATCCTATTCTCACCCAACACCGTCTCCTCGCTCAATGCCCAGCTGATAGAACACCCTTCATATATGTACCATCGCCTTACGAATTATACCGGCAGACTCTTATCCCGAACTCGACACCAACGAGTCGAACCCTTTCACCATCTCTCTACACAGTCGTCCCGTACTCAGTACTCATTAATCATTCTCAAGCCTGCTGGTCAAGAAGTTCGCCACCCAGCCCACCCGAACTCCAGCCCTCCATCGTCACGCTCACTCACCTACCTCCTCACCTCGGGCTTATTCAAATATATCTTGTCTCCTTTCAGCCCCAAAGCCTTTACTGGCACCGCCTCCCCAGGTCCTTACGACTAGTCATCGGAACCTCAAGCTTCACTCACTCCTCCAGACCCATCTTTATCCTCGGCACCGCTGGCGTCGATACAGACACTCGGTACTCAGTGTGGAAGAGCGAGGATTGGCCTTCCAGCGGGCTCGGTCATCTCGAGTCTGCCATTAGTCTCATTCCACCTCCGGTCATCACTGGTGCTCGTGCTCCAGGTTGATATCGGGATGGACTTGTCGAGGTTATGTGCCGAGGTGCTGTCGTCTTTGACTATACGTCGACACTCCGATTCAAGAAGCAATTCACCTCAATCAACTCGAAAAGGTTGGACAACGCGAATCATGGCAAGAGGAAAGCCGCATGTCCTTTGACTCTTCCTATACTATCTACCTATCTAGTATCTATCTCGCAGTCTCCATGGAGGGAGGCCTTGGTTCTATTGGACGGCGCCGTATACTCGCAACGAGTGATTATAAGGCTAGGATGTGTGTGTGAGGTGGCTTGGAGTACGCGTAGGCAGAGCCAGGAGCTCTGACTTCTTGGTGGCGAGGGACGTAGAGTTGGGCCCGGTGTATTCTAATACGTGTTCGGATAGGCCAGCACCTAACTTGAAGTAATCCATCCAATCCAAACTAGTTCTTCTTGTCGTGGTTGTGTTGTAGCTCGGGTATTGAATTTGAGGAATGTGGAATGGTGGGAGAGGAGGAGGGGGAGTTGGAACTGAAAGAACAGTATTAGGCATTGACTTTACCTGTTAAACATAACTAGATTGACTTGAACCTGCTTAGCACCTCTTTGCCTTGGGAGAACTCTGGTGATGAGGGGATGGTGTTGACAGCTTTTAATTGTATGGCTGCTTTTGGAGCACTGCTTGAGCGGGGTCGAGTCGGTATGTACATCATCCGGATTCCTTGGAGTGTGGAACATGGAAAGATTTTGGCTCATTAGTATCTCACGTGTCGCAGGCAGCAGCCGCGGCTCGTATGAGAGCCTGTATATGCATATGGAAACCAAGAGTGTTTGCCAGTGAGAGGAAGGTTATACTTCAGGTGTTTGAGCTGAGATGAGACTGAACTCATATAGAATGTTTGGAGGGAAGAGCTCACAAAGGTCGATGTCATACCATACCTTGTCGGATGTCGTCGCGTGAAGAAGGAAAGGCACAATCTACGGGTCGGGAAGACGTCTGCACTAGTACTCGAGTTATGGAGAAATTAGAACTGCTGACTCGGAAGATCGATGTACGACCCTTCGTCCAGACGCTCATGGCGACGCGGCGAAGCTACATATATTGGGATTAGGAAAGACCTTCTGAGTGCCAGTGATACTAGTTACTTTCATTTGAGTTTAGCGCGATGTCAAAGGGAAGAAGGGAGGATATCGCCAGGGCAAGATAATAGCAGTCATGATTGTACTACACGCCAGTATCAGGAAGTCAAGCAAATCCGAGGCGTGAGTGGGGTTGGGCTCCAAGTTCCCACAATCGGCTACTCTCAGACGCTGAGGGTTGTTCATCGATCATCACCCAGTCATCACCTTATATGACGCCTGTACAAGAGCGGCCAATGGATCCGATCTGGATGAGCGTGGCCACACCCGGCGATATCCTCGAGGGTCCTCGCTTCTACGGTAATTTGACAATCTCGGTGATCATGGAGGCGGGGTTAGGCCATAAATTTGCTGGGATTCACCTCGTTCTTGTGCAGGTCACAAGTCCTAGACGATTGAACCGGAACCGACCGTTTAGCGTAAGCTGCCCCCACCTTTTGATTACTGCATGACATAGCTAATCAGTGACTTTCAGTACGTACAAACCGCTAATATCAGGACTAGGATTAAGCCGACTTCAACCAATCGAGACAGAGATCAGCTCGGATTCTGCCCGATCGTGCTTGGTATCCAATTTCTCAATGTTGGGCTATGCTACTGCTCAGTTCAACTACTTGATAACACAACAGCATCAGGGTCTCTGCAGCCTGCTGCAACTCTGGTCAATGACAAGATCTGTTGGGGATCCTGCCTGTCGACAAATTCCCACTCGATCGAGATAAGTTTTGCACCAGCATGCGCAAATCGTCATCCGAATCCCTGGCACCCCCTGCGGGTCACCATTTGTGAGCCAGAACGCCGAAAGCCAGAGATGTATTTGATACGGGTCCTACCTTGCAAACGCAACCAGCCAGGTCCTTTCTCCTCCCTTCCCCTCGATATTCTGGAGAGAGTCGGAGACTCTCTTCCGGAGCCATCTGATCTTCTATCGTTGGCGCTTGTGCAGAAGTCTTGGTTTCCGGTTCTGAAGGTGTTCCTCCAGTGGTTAGGTACGCGTGAAAGCATAGTGTTTCACCCGGACCGATTTGCTCAGGCAGTCGATGCACACTCTACTGAATGGGGCCCTCTCATCACGACTTTCGATTTTCGAAGTTTCAGAGTGGAGGATGCAGGATTTCAATACCCCGTTCCTAGCATCTCGGATATTCTCAAGCACACGCCGAATCTTCGCAGACTCTGGATCAACTTGATCGTTTTCACGCAAGCCAAACAAGAGATATCTCAACTCGGGGGTATACGGGAACTCGCATGCACTGGCTATGGCATGGGAGATCAAAGCGTGGTGCTCCTTTCTCTCCAGCAAATACAGGAGATTATCTCGCATTTCCCAGAACTACGCCGGCTTCGTCTGAGCGGGACGGGGAGATCAAAAAAGTCGGACGTCAGGTGAGGCTTAGTTGCAAATAGCAATGGTCGTATAAGACTAATCGGTGCGGGACTCTGTACATAGGGACACTATCATCCGTTCCGAGTCTCAGGTGAGAAATTCACGTATCCAGAGGTGTCAGTGGAATTCATTAATAGCCTAGATGCCTCAATATCAGCTAACAGAGTTAGGCATTGATAATGAGACGCTCTCGTATCAGCGTCTTGAGCACTTCCTGTCGTACCCAGGTCAACCGCCTCAATTGCAAGTACTTCGATTAGAACGGGTGGAAGGCATTTCTCCGATTGAGATGTCAACGTTCCTTTCCATCATAGCCCCTACAGCAGTCGAGATCGGCATCATCAACTGCGATTCCATTTTCATCCGAACTGGCTCCAAGGGAAGAAAAGAGTCCGTTCTCGATCTGCATTTGACAAAGATGGTCCGTCTCACCATCTTTGAGCTGCGAGGTCAAGTGTTGACTTGGGATATTCTTTCCTGGACCCCGATCCAAGCTCCGCGAGAGGCTGCACTGACGATCTATGTGTGCGAAGACAACATGATTACTGAAGATGGCTTTAATGCCTTCGCCCATATCGAATATGTAGAGGTTAGCTGGGGAGTGATCAATGTGGTACTGTTGAATGGTTCCGACCAAAATGGTACAACTGAGTCGTTGCCAAATAGAAAGAGGGAAGCCGAGCAGATGGCAAAAAGAAAGGGATTTGAGGTCAAATTTTGGAAGAATCCCTTCGATATCCCTGGGAGGCGCCCGGATGATTCGTTCTGGGAGGAATCATATTTTCCCTTCTAATCCCTTTCCTCCGGATATCTCTTCCTTCTTCTGGAGTGTATGGAGAAAGAGGGAACGGTTGAATTATCTACTCTGTATTGAGATTTATTGGTGTAAGCGATACACCTGTATTCGAACGATTGGTGTTTTCTAGATCAGAGTTATGGCATCTAACCTTTCAAGAGGGGTTCCAACTTATGGCAGGTCGGCTTCGGCCCCAATGATGAACACGTCAATAGGTATAAACAACGCGTGTACACAACGGTTCAGGCTCACGGGAGGTCGAGGTCCCCTTTCACAAGATAGAATCTCCCAGTGATATGTATGCATGATGCTACGCCCCCAGTAGCTTCTATTATCATGCCCTAAGCCTATTCCCTGATATTCCTGGTGCAACGTGTTGGACTGTGGTGAGATCATTGACAGGGTCCCCACAGCGCCGCTCGTGATTATCAGTTAATTCTGGTGATCATCCTGATAATAATCTCCTTCGTACAACACCATTTGACCGAAGAGAAGAACGATTGAATGATCTGTGCTCGCTCTCTTCGATCTCCTCGCAAGATATGGGGAGCAGGTGAGGCATTCTAGAGGCAGAATAGTTTGATGCAATCACGGCTGTTGCTAAGGGGGTCAGATATAGAATGAAACAGAAAATCATGCTCCTCCTCCCGAACATCTTCGTCAGGATCCCATTGGCTGCTCTCACCTTTCCACCTCCTGCACCTGGGAATTATCATTTCTCGTCACCACAACAAAGATTTACGCGCTGATCGAGATGGTGTGTCCAAACAGCTGTGGACGAGGGTAAAGCCTATAACTAGCCGTGAGGATGAACGATGAGGCAAAGGCTGGCAGCCGGCAAATTTGGACTTCTGTATGACGCCCGAAGAAATCACCCTCTTTCGAGTTGTCGGCGAGAAATACTTGTTCCGGGACTTGGCGACACCGCTCATTGCATCGATCGCCTATGGTAAGCTGCGAGTTCTGACTCTCCGCGTTTCGTGCGTAGGCTTATCTGCCCATGTAGGCATTGGACTTCCGTTGATATGCTACGTCAATGCAACCTTGTCGTGAGTTCGTTGCGTTAGCCAACGAAACGCCTATTAACAGCTCTTCAGGTCGCGTAAAATCAGAGGACGGCCAAGTGCTATTCTGTACTGGCTTACCTTCATCTCCTTTCTCTTCATGAACATACATTTTTCCACCGAACTAGGAAAAATATCCCTTGATTTCGACATCGGAGGCTCGCTGCGGACCTCGAAGAATCTTGCGGTTCTAGCGGCCTCCCTCACCTCATACGACGATCAGAACTGGAAAGTTATCCTTGTCAGGAACTGGACAGATTCAATTGGGGTGAGTACGACGCACCGTTCTGTAAGTCAGCTTGCTAACGGACTGGCTAGCTTATTGTCAGCGACGCTGTCGTGATCTGGAGAGTATACGTACTCCTACCCAGCCGCCGAACGTGGGCTTTCATTGCCCCATCCTTTATCCTCTTTGCTTCAGCAGGTGAGTACTTCCTCATGTTTGCGGATTTCGTGACTAACGAGCTTCTTCAGTCCTGTCAATTACGTCCTGTGCTTTTGGGTCGACCGTGAAAGGATCGCAAGTTGGAACGTCCCCTGTCCGGATTCTCTTCAACACCTTGACCGCGGCGGCCTACTGCTGTTCGCTCGCTGCAAATCTCCTGGCTACTGGTGTATTTGCCTTCCATCTCAGGTAGCTTTTTCTCCTTCATAATGCACACTTCGCTCACAATGATCCGACCATCTTAGGGGGTTACGGCGGATGGGAATCGCTGCTGGGCACCAGCCTCTGAGTCGATCGCATGTACAGCGAACGCTGTTCTTCTTGGTCGAATCTGGTGTAATCTTCTGCGTATCCCAGGTGCGTGCTGGCAAGATCATCGGGCGTACCCATACTCAAGGGAAAGACAGATTGCTTCGATAACGGTCCTACTATGCTCGGTCGATGGTAAAATCACCACGCTCACCCAAGGTCTCGGCTTCGATCTCGTAGTCCGTTTCCAATATGCCTTATCCGTGAGTCTTTTCCATTGTTCCATTGTCCAGAAAGAACTGAAGGTCCATCAGATTATATACCCCATACTCGTTGTTGCTCTCGTCCGCACGAAGAACTCGGTCATCGACACTCATAAGTTGGAATCGACAATCCAGCAGCAGACGGCGACATCGCATACCATGGCCGAAGTGCCTTCCTCATCTACCATTGTAAACCCTGGGGTGCAGCCCAACGTCTAGGAATGACCATTTGTATCGTTGTAGTATTCTCCTTCTCCTTTAAATTAGCTTAATGTAACAGTAATCATTGATTGGATTGAGTCGTCGAGGCTGCGATGTCGCCCAGAGCCGGGCAAGGCTTCCAGTGGTGATTGTCGCACTCAAGGTCAAGGCTGCGGATATCAAACGGGGAAAAAACCAGCATATTGCAATTGACAATGATATATCTACAGGAGCAAACAGCATTTTGAAAAGCCAATTTATACAGGAAGGAACGTAAAATTTTACGGTCAACCAGCCCAGACTCCCCTCCCTTACAAGAAAGGCGCGAGGGCCTCAGGGAGGATGCGGGAAATGGCAGCGCCATTGGGAGGTTCGATGGATTGGAAGTAAGTTCCCCACCAGGGTCCTGCAGCCCACCAAAGAGCACCTGAACGACCGTTCAACAAAGAACCGATGATGAAAGCACGAAGAACTACGGACCAATTCAGACACCAGATTGCTGCATGGAGCAGAGAGCACCCTTGACGGCAGCAATGCAAACGTCGTTGGAGCCAGCACCGAGCTCACCGAGGAAGCCCTTGAGGTTGTTCTGCTGGAGCCAGGTGGTAGCAGCTGCCAAACGTTCAGCACCGATGGTGGAGGAGACACATTGGTCGGAGGTTCCAGAACCATCAGAGTCGAGATACTGATGCATCTCTGTGAATCAAGGTTAGGGGGGGTGCTTCATGCAGAATGAACGCTGAGCTTACGGATGGCAAGATTGTTATTGGGGTCCTTGAGGCCGGCGAAGTAGTCGGAGTTGGCAGAAGAGGTCCAGGTCCAGGCTCCTGTCCATGAAGTTCCTTCGGCGAGAATTAGTTGGCTGGTGGCTCCGGAGGCACGGATACCGTTGATGGCGGCCTGGTTGAGGTCAAAGACGACACTGGCGTCGGTGCTATAAGGCTCGTTCATGATCTCTATGTCATGGTTAGGATAAGCCGATCTTAGCTTCCAGTTGAAGTTACGCACCGAAGATGACATGGGTATCCGATTTGAATAGGCTGGCAAGGTTCTGCCACCAGGTCTGGAGTCGGAGGTGCTGATGATGATGTCGTTGTTGTAACGCATGAAGTTGTGGGCTGAGGCAAGAAATGAAAATCTTTCCAAGGAATAAAATAGAGAGAGCTCACGATCAACGACTGCATAGGCACCCTTGCCTGTGATGTAGCTGACAGTACTTTGAAGACCACTAAGGTAAGTAGCGTCGAAGTCGCCTGCGAGACCGCTGGAGAGCGGGGAGATACGTTCCATGAGGAAAGGAAAGCGGAAAGTGTTAAAGCCTTGGCCGACGAAGTACTGAGAGTGATGAGATAAAAGCGCTGTCGTATGATATCAACCACCTACGTCGATAGAAGAGGGAGCGGGTCATTGTAGTCCTTGTCCAACTGGCCTGGAATTGCGGTATTTCCGAATTCAGCACAAGATTCGCTGACGCCAAAGTACTTGAACTTTGTGGCATTCGGGCATGCTCCGCTGCTTCCTGTAGGCGCTGTAGAGGTGGTGGTCGTGGTGGTCGTAGTACTACTAGTGGTAGTGACATCGCCAGGTTGGCATTGGGAGTAGTCTAGAATGTCTTTGGGGTCAGAATCCTTCCATCGCCGTAGTTGGTCAACATACAATCTTATTATTCAAGTAGACACAATGGTTTCCAGCGTCGCACGTGGTTGAGCCTGTTGTAGTTGATGCCCTGATATAATTAGAACTCATCAAAGTCCTTGAGGACGGAAAGGAAACTCACACCACACTGACCCCACACAGCGACGGAGGCCGCAGGAACGGACAAAGCGACGAGAACAGCCAGAGACGCAAACGTTGACAGAGCAGGCCTCATCTTTCCACGATGAGTCAATCCTGCGCTCCCTCAGGGTTTAAATATCTTTCTCTCAAGTCGTTGCCATCCGCCATTAGCCCGAAAAACCTCCAAACTTGCAGGCGTTGCTGGTACGCAGAGCTATACATAGAACTCCCACATCCTGCGACGTCACACTGTACACTTCTGGGGTAAGGACATCCGCAGAGAATCTCCGCCAGAGTAGTGACCCATAATGCACGATTACCTGGATTACAGCTTTTGGGTATGAAATCTACGTGGTTCTTCCACTTGCGATGAACGGCCCGGGCAACGCCTACTGCACTAAATAATAGCTGTGTCCGACCAAACGGTATTCAATTGCAAAGGCTGAGAAGGAAGCAACCGAATTTTCCCCACCTCTAATCGGATGGCCTGGCTTTGAAGTTATTTCTGTGGGCTGCGCACTCTTCATACGCCTACCGAAATCATTCTGAAATCCATATCTCGGTCCACGTCTCTTTGGGTGACCGCATATCGTTGGGCAGTATCCTTGTCTAGATGGATGGATGCATCAGCGAGGTACTTGCGGCCTCTCTTCAAGGGATCCATCTCAACAACACTGTCAAATATTTCTGGAGGTTGTTCCATTGAATCTGAAAGATTCTCTTCTGCGCAAACAACACCCATTCTAGCACTCCGCAGGCTCGGCTGGCTGTTGATCATGATACCTATTAATAGGATTCTCGCCGTGTCTTCGAATCAGAGAGTAGCCGTCGCCGCGATAGTGACTTTGACGGAAACTTGTGTGCTCGTCTCCACTACGGAGTATCATCATCGGTTTAGAGAAACGTGTAGTCGACGATTGAGCAGCGATGTACTGTTGAATCGACAGGAGGTCCAATCGCAGGCTGAACTCTGAGTGTTTTGTAAAAGGCAAACAGTCACGGTCATTTCACAATCCATAAGGGGAGGTTTGAATGCATATAACGATGGTTGTGCGTTGCTAACCAATGATGAACTCTATGAATAGAGGCACTATTATTAATTCCGAGTCACAGGCGAGAAAATTTACATATCCAGAGGTGTCGGCGGAGTTGATTGTTATTCCACATTGCCTCCAACACCAACAGAGTTAGGCGCTTATAGTGAGAAACTCTCGTAATAACGTCCGGAGGAACTCCTGTCGTGCCCATATCAACCTCCCCAATTGCAAGTACTTTGATTAGAAAAGGTGGTAGGCATTTCTCACAACGACATGTTTAAAGTATTTCTATCGTAGCCCCTATGGCACTCGGGATCCGCGTCATCGACTGCGATTTCAATTTCATTCGAACCGCCTCCAAGGGAAGAAAAGAGACCATTCCGGATCTGCATTCATTCAAGATGGTCTACCTCGTGATCGTCAAGGTCAGAGGTTGACTGTTGACTCGGAATATTCCTCTTGGACGCCGATCCCAGCTCAGCGGGAAGCTGCACTGACGATCTATGTGGCGAAGGCGACATGATTACTGCAGATCCATGCCAAGAAAGATGGAAGGGTTCAGGTTGTTAGTGCGTCGGAGGATGATGGTGAGGGTCACGGTGGGCTTTGGAAAGGGCACTTTCTTGGATAGGCTGGCTGAGGTGAAGAAAACAAAGAAATTCTCAATGTCGGTAGTGGAGACGCAGCACACCGACATCCAATATAAGCTCATGTCGGTGAAAGCTGAGGATGAGGGATGTGTCTGATTCATTCTGAATTTTCAAGTTGTTTCTTTATCGGTATGTACTCGGCTGTTTCTCGTTTGGGTTTTACAATGTTATTGGAACTTTTGGGTAAGAGCGGTACCTCTGTATTGACATGATTGGAGTTGTTCAGATCTAGGTTGGTGGCAGCCGCAGCGCCGAAGCAGACGAAGAGGACTCCAGTACGCGGCCTACCCCCCGAGACCTCCTGTCGCTAGGTAAAATCCTTCCTAGATATCTGGTCGAATTCTCTCGAAACTAGTCAGAAGCTGGATTCGTTTGGCTTCCCTGACCTGGGTAGCGTCCAAATCGCCTGGTATGTCTCAACTCTCCGGTTCGAACAGCAGCAGAGGGTATGGACGATTCGTGGCTAGAGATCATGATATCGTTACTGTGACTCATGTGAGTGTTTTTCTTTTTCTTTTCCAATCTATTCAACCACTCCCCTGACCCTAGTCTCTACTCAACTCCGCCTCGGCTGATCCGAGTCATCGCCGTACGAATTACAACAGGTCATTTCCCAAGCCATTTCCTAAACTCTGCACCACCCAACTTAGACGAACGGTGTGCCGTTACCAGTATCTCTAGACTCTGGCCGTGGTCAAACAGCGCAAGGCGCAATCGGAAACCACAAAAAAGCTACGCCAACTTGCAGGCATTTGGCCCCATAAATGTCAATACCGCCCCCTGCAACCATCATGTTGACGATGTTTGTGCTTCTGCCATGCTCTTTACTTTGAGTAGCGAAATGCGAGCCTATCATGTGAGATACTGCAAAGACTTTCCTTTTGTCTAAGATATATAGAGATTTGAGAGTCCTATGACTAGTAGGCTAAGGTCGATCGCAGATCGAGGCGACTCGTACGAATACTCGATCATTGCACCCAGGCCATCCTGTTGCATGTGGAACGGCGAATTTGATTTCAATTTCGACCGAGTTTTTTCGAATTTTCTGTGAAATATAATCGAATCATAATATGGAACCCGACATGACCATGACTATCCACCTTTGTGCGTAAATACGTATATCAGTGGTCACGGGGAGAACCTGAGGAGATGGTGGTAGTTACGTTGAAGATCTAAGCGAAATCGAGGTCAACTGATGGCGGAATGCCTAGGTATCGTGTCGAAGCGGACGTAAATGACGCGTTGACGGAGCCGTATATGGTGTTGCATTTTGCAGGTGCCTTCGGTTCTATTGGAAGTGGCCTTGGCAACATAGGTACAGGAATCGAGAGTGAAGATCTGTCCGCCGCAGATGATCATCTTCAGTTACAGCTGTTCGAGTCGAAGTGGGTCGATGGCGCCCATGCCAGACAACACGGATGCATGGATCCAGTTGCCGTCACGATGATCCATGTTGGGCCGATTCCCCAGGGTAGAAACAGATGGGACCCACTTCTATTAGGATTTTCAAGGGGAATTTCTGAAAGGTTGAGCATACTTAGCCGCGTCACCACAGTCGTCGTGAGGTCTTGAAGGTGCCTCTTACCACGAGTAGCAATAATATAGCTCCGTTTCTATCTGATTCCCGGCGGTTGACGACTCGGAATGGGAGAAGATGGGAGGTATTTCAGGAGGTTGTTGTGGAAATGGAAGGAGCGGGGAACTTCTCCCGGTGTGGGGTAAGGATTAGACGCAGTCTGGTGGCTGGGGTTGGGCTCGGCCCTTGATAGTTGCGGTCTGGACAGAAATTAGAAGATCAGAAGATCGAGTGGTTGGGCGATTTGACAGTGGGTCGAAGGGAGATTGTGGCCCGCAGTATTGTGAAGGAATCCGGTGGTTTTTGGTGGGGTACAACGGAGAGGAATACGGATGCCTAATCTGGGGCATCCAAGATGAGCGATCGATGGGTAGGGTTTGTTGAAAGGATGTGTTATTCGCTACAAAATATTCGATTCTGGGATACAAAGCGGGTGGTATTACACAACGAACGATAGCTCATCGGGGACGCTTAGGATGCTCCGAGTCCATCTCTCGAACCTCGAACGGAATATACCTAGTCGACTTGCAATCGTGGTATTACTAGAAGTTGATAGACGAGTGAGTATTATGAGTGAGGCGTAAGAAAGAAAGGACTTACAACTCCGAAGCCTTCAATATGGAGGTTGACGCTTGGGCCACCCTTCAGGATATCGACGAAGCGAGGAGACCTGAGCACTGCCTTGGCGGTGTTGCTCATGCTAGTCGGTCCACATACTAGACAGGAAAAAGGTCATTTAGTCACTACCCAAGCCATGTATTGGAGACGTTGCTCACCGCTAACGGACATGCTATCGTTCGCCCGCTCTAGTTCTTCAGTCAGAATCTTCCTGACGTCCGGTCGACCTTCTTTAACACGGGCGATAGAGAGGTCATGGACGGAGGTGGAGGGTGTTTCCTGAGAGACTGTCGCTTCGCCCTTTTCGTTGCTTCCTAAGCTGGCTTGCTCGGCGAGACCGTAAGGGTCTTTGTTCCCTCCTGTGATGTAGACGTCGATGGAGACTTCGAGGCTCTTGGGACAGTCCCTCAAAGCAGAACGAAGTTCGGACGAAATCCATTCGAGACTCTCTTAAGGTAGAAGATGGTCGTTAGAATCGGTTAAGACGTGAAAAATGGCGGCGACGAACTTGATTCGGGGTTTGCCCAGACGAAAACGAGTCTCTGACAGGCAGATTGGGGGTTTTCTTTGGCACGGCTATAGTATTGGTCAGACATCCGAACGGTCGTTGGGTAATGCGTGGTTTACGTACTTGATAGTCTCAAGGAAAAGTGGAAGAGTAAACGCGACTCCAGTTCCACCTGCAGTGAGGAGCAACGTCAGGAGAGAAGTGTCACGATCCTAAAATGAGGCGCACCTGCAACGAGGACAATGCTGCCGTAACCGTCAAGACGAGGAGGTGCACTGTAAGGACCATCGAGAACGACTCGCAACTTGCTGTGGATCTGAGCAGCATCTCTCAAACGAGCAGTGAATCCGCCGTGAACGCGAATGTAGAACGTAAGCTTCCTAGAGACCGTGTTCGAGGCGGAAGGCCCATTGTCTTCAGTAGAAATGCTCTTGGTGTCAACGTCTTCGGTGCTCGTCGCCGAAACGTCGGAGGGAAAAGAGGTGGGTGTCAAGGCCGAAGAAATAGAGCTGATCGTGAAGGGATGGAACTCGCATCTCCATTTCGAGACGGTGGGGATGTTGAGGTAGATGCTTTGACCTGGTTGCCAACGGAAGTAATCTGCTGCCTTGACGGTGACGCGCATGAAACGGGGGGAGAGGGCCTCAATAGATGCATGCGAGTCGGAGATCGATGAACGGCTGTTTAGGTAGTAGTGGGCGTTGAAGATGACGAGTTTGAGCAAGCGAAGGAAGCGGTCGAAACCCCAAACGACGAGGGCGGGCCAGATGTATTTATCGGCTCTGTATAGAACTCTCAGGAGAGTTCTTGTCGAGAGGCTTCACGTTAGAATGCTTACCCAATACCGATCCCTCGAGTGTGGAAGTAAGCGGTCAGAAGAGCAAGACTATAATAGTGTGGTTGTCAGGAAGGTATTATGAAACGATGAGGGAGACATACAGAGCAAGTATCGTATGTGTGATGATGAAGAGCTCAAAGTGTCGTTGACGAACAGGGCGGATCGACAGGATTATCAAAAGTGTCAACGCACTTGCAGCCAGAGGTCCGCACTGAACCCAGGCATGATCGGGGGTGAAGCTGCCGGTTAATCCGAGTTTAAACTGCGGGGGACGGTCATCGACGGACTTCGGAGGGAGTAGGGGCATAACCTACCCGACCAGCTCCATGTAACCAGATCAGCACACAGACAACACGGGCAACCATACGATGGAGGTAGTTAAGCTAGAAATAATTAATCGTTATCAGAAAACGACAAATGGAGCATCGAAGTAATCGAACCTTCTCGTAGCTGATCCCGGTGAGAACTGTTGAATTGGCAATGAGCGATCGTAATACACGCGTGAAATGACGGAAGAACTCACAAGCAATAATATTATTTCTAGAGCCCAGGGCCGCCAACAATGGGAATTGGGTCCCGGCGACGATACCCGCCAAGTTTGCCCAATATTTTGGATCAAACTTGACGCCTTTGAGCGATGTCGCTAAGAACGTCGAGCATAAATATCTGAGAAGTCGGCGGGATGTTCGTAATATACTTACAGTTCATGAGGGATACACCAAAGACGGTGGCGATATAACCCGCAGTCAGTACAACCTCAGTCAGGTTCACAGAGTATGAGCCCAAAGAGATCGTCGAGCGGAAGGCAATGGCACGAAAGGCGTTAATGACAGCATGTGGAAGCCTCCTGTAGGAGAGAACCCCACGCCTGAGAGGCTTTTTAGCCGAGTTCCTGCGCAGTCGAGTGACGAGCACGCCGAACCAGTGGAAGAGGGAGATGAGAGTAATAAGGCAAGCTATAGCGTACCAGACCCGTTCAGGGTAGTCATGGTTGTGTTGAATACGAATAGTACGGTCAGGGTCAGGCGCCTGCATTTTTCCTTCTGCGCGCACCGCTGCAGTCGAAAGGTTAGAAGAGGAAGTAGCCATTGCACGAGAGTGAACAGGTGGGCTAAAGGTGGGCGGTAAAGCAAATCATCCGGTGTGAATCTCTGGCGTTTATAAGGTGAGGCCAAACCAGAGAAAGAAGTTATCAGGGGTTGCATATTTTCCCTTCCCGAAGAACCCTCGTGCAATACTGCATACGTACTGTAACTGAATCCGTATGGACATGTTGGTGGTACGAATACAAACGCGGTTACGACTACTGATGGCGGCCAAAAATGGGCCAGCTCTTATCTGATAATATCGCAATGCAAGATCCGCGTCTCTTTAATCTTATCTCCGTTCACGCCATTTGGTAAAAAAGCCTCCACGGTTCGATCATCAACGGTCACCGGAGTCAATGACTTCGCTAAGAATATATAGTCGTGCCCGAGGCGCAATTTCGTCGGTTAAAATACGTATGGCGTCCAAGAATATCAAGTGGATCGGCGCAAGCTTCAATGCTTCGGAGGCTCCCCGGTTAAAGATGTTCGGCATGTGAGTACCAAATTGTGACATGTGAGCTATAATTCTATTGCTTAGTGGGACGTATGATGTCTCGAGAGGGCTCTCCTGAGCTGTAGATCTGTCGCATGTGTTATTTCAGGTGGATCGGGAGGCATACAGACGAACCCCACGCTGTGATGGCCTGCCTAGCTTCTTGGAATTCTTGTCACGTCTGACGAGACGCTATCACTCGCTAACCATGCGCGTTGCGATATGGTCAGTAAGTTAAATATTTTCTTAAGTTATTGTCAATCAGTCGGCACTATAAACGCATGTAAGCAGCTTTTCGTCGCCAAGCTGGCGGGGAGAGGTGTCATTGGTGGGATACTTTGCGCCTTAACAGCGTGTGCAACCTATTGTAGAAACTGTATAGAAAGGAACGGGACTATTATCTTACCCAAGAGGTATTGCTTCGATCGCAATTCACGTGGACTGGCAAGATTTATATTGATCCTTCAACATCGATAAAGACTCTTCCAACATATTTCCGAGGGGAGATCCAATGGAAGATTCGTGTCTGAAAAATGGGCACAAGGTTGTGATTGACGCAATATAGAAGATGAAGTTCTCCGTGGCAGTACGAGTCTATCGTAAAATCGTTTCCCTTAGTGTAGCTTCTTTCAAGCAACGAGCGAAAGAAAGCATAAAGGTACGCCTTTAGGTACCGCAGATCAGCCCGCATTCCAAAATTACAGGCACGGAGAATCCGAGGAAGTTAATCGTGCCCCTTTGCTCGCCGGGAAACGTCCTTATTTCCCATTTGTCCAGTTTTTCACAACGGAGGCGGAGGATTGCTTACGCAGGGGCGCGGCCAAGGGGCGGTTCCAGAGCTTCCATCATTGCAGTGCAATTACTTCAATATTGTTGCCCCAAGGTCCGGACATGCCCAGCGCTTTAGCGAACCGAGCCCAGCTCAAACTGGGTATGATTTTCCCAAAGGTGGGTTGGCGTGGTGGGATCAGAGCTGTTCTAAGTAATGCAATGGTGCGAATGCATTGGTGGGATCATATGTCACCCGTATGGCGTGTCCGGAAGTACAGGAGCAGAACATCGCAGTAATGAAAGTGGCGCTCCGAACCTACCGTCAGTATGCCTAGAATCACGTTCATATGACACCAAAAGGCACGCCTAGGCAGGATCCAGCTTTTTTGCAGAGCCAGGACTTGGGGGTTATTGATACCAGAGTGCACCCCATGATGGCACGACCTTTCCGAGCGAAGGGTGTTCCCCACTTCCGCCACGGTCCGTGGCCTTCCGGGAAATATCAAAGAGTAATCCAGCGATAAGAGCTACGAACGGCCTGTGATATGAAGCCTCAGAGTGAGTAGATTATGTCGAGTAATGTCGACAAAGGTCCAGAGCCTGTATCATCCAGTAGCTGGCACGCATGGATCACATGGGACCGGGATCTATTGATCGAGAGAAGAAAGTGATAGAGCGTGGTCTGTCTGATGGAACAGCCTTGCTATACACCTACTATTGGTGCCCGTCAGACCCAACACTACGTTAACAGCAACTGCGCCGAAAAGCTCTATCACAGAGGTCCTAATCGCGCGGTGTTCAATACAATTCGGTCATGAACGGTGCTTGGAGCGTATTCAGAACATGGTGAGTTGTTATTCCTGTCGTCCGCAACTCTGGTAACGAAGATAACGATGCCTCAGAGGATTGCGAAAGTTGGCGTGATTTATGTCGGGCATTCCCGAGTTTGAGGTGCGTGCATCACCGAGTAAGCTTACCAATTGTCTGTGGTGCTGTACCACATATCAATGTCGTTAACAATGCATTTTAGTAGCGCAAAGTGCTTGAGATGCTCGGACGAGCACAGCAGGTATAGTCATTCGTCGCAGCAATGTTCAGGCAAGCTTGAGCAGAGCTGACATAAGCCTGATGAATCGGTTGATTAGGTAACTGCACGTGTTAGTTTTACAGGGAAATCTTTTCTTGGCCTCCTGAGCTACTGCTTTGCGTACTCCTCCTGCTTACCCCAATTTCTCTGCCATCTTTATTGCTTTAACGGCCTCAAGAATTCACTGAATGCCAGCTGAAGACGTCTTGCGCAACGATGAGAAAGAACGGGACAAGGATAGGGATTTAGACCGAAATGATCGCAGTGGTTCAAAGTCCAAATCATCAGCCTCGTCTGCATCCAAGTGTACGTACAATCTACCTCAAAGTTCAGCAATCTAGGCCGACTTATAGCTGTATATTATTATAGCTAAGGACTTATCGCATGTGCCTTGCAAATTCTACAAAGTTGGAGGATGTACAGCTGGCTCTTCCTGCCCATTCTCGCATAACATGCCGGAACCTGGACATAAGGAGGTCTGCACCTGGTATGTCAAGGGGAACTGCAAGTTTGGCCATAAATGTGCTCTAGCCCACGTAATGCCGGGCCAGAGCATGGCTATGGATCGCAAGAACAAGAAGGCTGCTCAGCTTGCTGCGAATGCAGGCGCAGGTGCGGATAAGGGTGGGTTAAAGGATGCAAAAGGTGGAAGACCAAATGGTGGAAAGAGAGAAAGTGGGACTCCTTCTGGACATCGCAACTCGTTGCTTAGTGGTGGATCTACTGCACCAACCCGAATCCTCAATTCATCGTCCGGCTCTGCAGGTCGTCCTCCCATGTCTCTTCTGAAGACATCCACATCTCCGTCTGCACCGGCACCGCCGTTAGCGTCGCTCGGGGTTCTGGACGATTTGGATAGCGACAGCATCCAGTTGCCGTCTGCGCCTGCCCAGGGTAAACAGGGTTCACAAGATAACGCCACAGCTTCCACAGCTAATGCTGCAGACGATGCATCCCCCTCTGACGAGGCAGATTCACAATCTCATCCCAAGTCTCCATCTCCTGGACCTCTCCCCACGTCGGTTCCACGCTCTGTGGTGACGCCTACCCAGCCGAAGCCCGACTTCGGTCCTATCGGATCTCCTCCAGCCAGCGGCTCGTTATCTTCGCAGATGAACGCTCATGCTGTGAGGGACGACAACATCACTCCTGGTACCTCGCCTCAACACATTAATGGCATTAGCGTCGTGCCAGAATCCCCTGCCAAAAGCCAGAGCTTCGTACCTAGCTCTCCGTTCTCTGCACCGGGCACTCAGACGAACTTCATGCCCGGAAACTCGTATAATGGCGTTGGTGGAATCGCTTCTAGTCTGAGCGCATTGACCATGATGGGTGGTCGCAACGGTGGCTGGAGCAATGGCGGAGAGAATGGAAATGGGATGTCCTCCCAGCAACGTCGGATGAACGGTGGTCAAAATGATGTGATGAAACGGGGAATTGGCATGAGCATCCTCAGGGATGCGGAAAATGCGGTAGATGATGGGGATTTGGAGGATTTCCTACCCAGCTCGCTAACCGACCTGCTGACTCCAGAAGAGAGGCAACGTCGGATGTCAAGGAGCCACTCCGGTCAAACACCCCAAACCGCTGCACCTATCGGTCACTTGATGAGGGAGCACGCCTCAGCGAGTACCAGCGGAAGTAGTGGACACCGATATTCCAGGTCGGTTCCTGCTTCATCGCTTCTTGGAGACCTCAAATCGATATGGTCGGACAACCCCAATCCACACGCACTCCCCTCCTCGCCTAATCACCGAGCAACGCCTTCTTCCTCGTTCACCCAAAGATATGACCCACTTGGGCATAATGCAGCCGAAGATTTTGGACTTAGCATCAGTGTCGGAAGCACTGGCAGTGGCATGATGGGTCTTAGCCCGAGTAATGCGAGCGCTGCGTTCCTCCCCGGTTTGCAATCTCAGTACCTCAATGCCAAGGCCAAGCAGGCTCAAGCTGCTCAGCTCGGACTGGGCAACCTCAGTCGAGGAGTGCGAGGAACCAGTGGTCCACTTTATGGCGGTAGCACGGGCACCAGCCTTTCGAACAACAACTTTGGAGGGGGATCTAACCTTTCCTCCAACGCTGCTCTCCACACCCATACGAACCCCCTTACAAACGTGCAACATACTTACCGAGCCGCACCCTCTCCTTTCGACCTCACCCAGCAACAGCATCTCTACCCCCAGACTGCGCGCCCGATCCCATCTAATTTCGCCAACGCGGGATCGAAGGAGGGTGCAGGCGATGATCCACACCAAGGCACCCATCTCCTATCACCCAGTGCACGTGCCCTCCAATCCCATGCTCCCGGCCAAAGCCTCCCACAAGGTCTCGCAGCTGGCTATTCCCGCATCCACGCCCTCCCGCCTCCACCAAATCTTGCGTCCCCCTCCTCTGCAGGATTCTTCGGAAGCGGAACGCCTCCTGCTGGGAATGATCTTAACATTCCTAGTAGTGGACCGTATGGGCAGTGGAAAGGGGCTGCGTCGCCTCCCAATAATGGTGGTGGCTTTGATAGCATGTTCTCTCGCTTGTCGTACTCTGCTGCTACAGCGGTTCGGAATGGTCAAGCTGGCGGTTTATCGACGCCGGTTCCCGCTGGTCAAGGTATGGGTGCGCATGCTCCACCGCCAGGCTTGTCCAGGACCGTCAGTGGAGGGAAGCAGTCGACTGGTCCCCTCAGCCCGCTGAGCAGGCCCACTGTGAACGATAACGACGACGACGATTTATTCATTTTGGATAAATGAGAGTGAGGCAGTAGGCGGTCGGTGGGTTATAGCAAAATATCCGAAGGGTGTATAAAAATGGTATCACCCTGTTCTGGATGAAAAGCTTTCGAGAACCCTGGGGGTTTATGTGTTTCGTTCTCTTTTGTTTAATATCACATCATTCTGTAATCTCCACTATTCTATTTACTTGCTACATACAAACACTGGACCTCCTCCCCACATATTGACAGAACTCTGGTGTTGTATATACATGCCGACATTCTGTTCATACTCACCCTTCCTCGGTTTGTAACAATGTACTCAGTACTCATACTCCCTCTCCTTTCTCTGTTTCTGTTTCTTTTCTCTAATTTAACCGGATGGTGTGTTAAACATTGTTCTCCTCCCTTCTCATACATGTACTACAATGTTCCAAGCACTGGGTTCGACATATGTATGAATAGTGCCATGCAATTGTACAACGTATCCAAGCAGCGGGTGATAGCGGAAGTGATCTAGGTCTACGCGAAATCCCAGAGTTCGCTCACCACATCTCTTTTCGAGGTGGCATCCGCCTCATCCGGAGTACGACCCTCAGTGAAGACGGGGAACATGTCATCCATCTGCCCAAGCTCGACTGCCAGAGCGGGTTCCTTCTTTATCTTCCTATTCACCTCCGTGTCGAACAACTGTGGGACTAGTCAGCTCTCTGATCAACGAATTTGGTAATTATGCAGCATACCGTGTTGTATGTGTGATCAAGGAAATCCTCCGACGCGTAATTGGGCTTGGTGAACGCTTCTGAGAATATCTTAGCCAGCGTCGACACCGTTGAGTGATAGTGCGAGCGATGGGACAGGAGTTCCCAGAGCGAACTGGACTGGGCTTGCGTATTTAGAGGATTGGCTTCGTCTGGGAGGAAAGGATCTACCCAACAAGAAGTCAGTCAGCCGGTCCAGCAGAGGGGATAAAGAATAGGAAAAAGCTGACCTTGGAAAGGCTGTTCAGCGTCAGGTTGGTGGATCATGGTCATTAGCGCGGGGTGTCGCTTGAGGACGTTGTAGGTGAAGGGGATGATCATTACGATCGCTGCTGGGGGTGCAGAGAGAGATAAACGAGATAGCCGCTTGATGAAGGAAGCGAGGAGGTTGGCTGGTAGGTGGCTGGAACTGGGTCAGCAGCAGGTTGGTGTGATTAGGGTACTGGCTTACGTTGAGCTGAGGAAGAGTTCCGTCATGCGGAAGAATCGAGCGCGATGCCTGAGGTGGAGGACGTCACGGTTGAGGAAGGCGTAGAGTCGCGTGTAGAAGGATGGATAATCGCTATAGGATAGGTGTTAGATTTGAAGGGTGGCAGTATATTGAGATGGCTTACAGGTTGTATTCTTTCATCAAGATAAAGAGTGCATTCAAGGCCAAGAGGCCGACCGCACCACCTAAAGAGAACTAAATCAGCACGTCGAAAGCACAAGAAGCGGCGTATGGCATACCCATATCAACCGCTCCCCCAACCCAATCCATAACCAAGACCGCCCTCGTGAGATGAGGCATAACGCCTCTGTGCATAATGTTCAACGCCCTCGTAGCTAGCACTCTTGAATCTTCGGCCAACGAGAGCCGTGGCAGCAACGCCAGCCACGTTCTGGTGAACACCGCCCGATGCGACCGGAGAGAGTGCAAGCTTTGATGTATGGTCATCGTATGCAGCCGTGCTGTTGGAGTCTTGGGCTTCACCTCGGACGCAGTGGTGTCTTCATCGAAGAATTTCCTCCAATCATCGTCTTCTTCGTCGTCTGCATTTTTGGTCTCTGGTTCTTCAGTCTCAGAGTCGGAGTCAGCATCCTTATCTTTTGTTGGCCGTTTTGGTTTAGGTGGTTTTGTCCCGAGTTCGGGGACCCACCAGGCGTTGAGCTCGGCTTGTTCGGTGGGGAAGGTGTTGAGGCGTTCGAGGAAAGATAGGAGATTGGGGGCGATTTGAGGTTGAGAAGGGGAGGTATTGAGGGGGGTACTGTGATAAGATAAATATGAGGCTATGAAAGAGTCACCGAGGAAGAATTACTTACGCAGCTTCACGTAGGAAGAACCACCGAATGTCATCATGAACGCTCAGCCAGGTTTCGTAGAAATGATTAAGAACATCTCCATCCGTAGACTTGTCGCTGGAGGAGCCACCACTTTGCATCCGGGGCGAGGGCGGACATGTGAGGAGGTAGGCGACAATTTTACGGAAATGGGAGATATGGAATTGGGGCTGGGTCGGTGATAGCTTCGTATAGGATGAAGACAGGTGCTTTTGCAGTGACATGAGGATTTGAATTGCTGATACCTTCGCTGGTCAGACTAAGATTCAAATAATGGGTTATTGGATAGACTTACCCTTAGGTTCTTTTCTTCGTCCTTCAGGAGGCCACCTAAGTATTCAACAAACTCATTCATTTGTTCCCATAGCCATGCTTTGACGACTTTGGCAGCTTCATCTCCTCCAGGCAGCAGCTTATTGTTTGCAATAACGAGTACGAAGACCCTGTACAGAGAATAGATGGCTTTAGAGGCGTCTTGTGCACCTTTGGCACTTTTCATTAATTCGATCAAGTCGGCCAGGGGATTCAAGGATCCATTTTCTGAGATCGCTTTCGTGAGGTCTGCTTCCAGCTGTTTTATTGAATTTGTAGCGCTTGAGTTGCTATCAACTTTGCGCTTTTTGGCAGGAGGCGGAAGGCTTCGTACTCCCGGCATTGCAGTAGAGCTGGTTGTCGTTCGTCGTTCTGGTCAAAAATCTCTTCCACACTGAGGCTTCCCGATCCAAACATGGCCAAACCGAATGTTGATCCGTCCCGCTCACGCTTGGTTTTCTCAACTTCAAGCACAACCATGACAGTTGTTGTCTGAAAACGGCTTGACTCTCGTTCTGTCGTACACGAAACGTTACTGTCTGCACGAGCATGACTGCGGCTAGGATTGTGCTCACCCAACAACCCATAACGGTGGGCGCTGATTATGAACAGGTTCCACGCAAGCGGTGACCGACGGACCTGCTATCCCACCACCATTACTAATCCATCCAAACAGCATTGGGTAGTGTACCTGGCAGATGGCGAGGTGTCCTTCCGGCATGGCGGATCTGGATCGTCGTTGTTCGACAATCACCGAAATCATTACGATTGGTAAACTGCGGCAGCCGGAAATGTGCTTTCTAATACTCGTGTTTGCCGTCTGTGGGTCCAGACATGTTCTGTCCATTCTTCAGATGGTAGCTGGTGTTGATTTCTTCCGCTTCGCGTCTGATTCAGCAAGCTCAGTTGCGCGGATTCTAGTGCAATCCAGGTTTATGATCCTTGATCGGTTTGCATGCGGTTGTTCCTATGGGGGACACACACGAGATGTTCAAATTCTCATCTCCTTGTAAAATCAGTATTGTGACGTCCCTGTCATGTCTGCGTCTCTATTCTCCGGTTTCTGGTCTTACAAACCAACCACGGCGCCCGAATACAACCGCTCTTACGAAAACAATGGTTGAACGACGATATAAAGTGAGGGCGGGGATAATCAAGTCCACCGCAAACAGCCTCTCCAGCACTTTCTTCGAACTATCACATATACATCATGTCTACCGCGACTCTACCTCTCCCAGTGAGTTTTGTGCTGTCGTCCTTATTGAAAGAGCTTGACGTCATTTCAGAAGATGTGGGATCTTAACCTCATACCCGATCTTCAGGGTAAAGTAGCCATCGTTACAGGAGCCAAGTGAGCTTTATTATTTAGGGATACATTTGAGAATAATAAGCTAACCGGTGCCCCCTTGTAGCGCCGAAGCGTCCATCGGTTGGCACACAGCCCATGAACTTGCGAGGAAAGGAGCCAGAGTCTTTATCCATGCTCGTAGTCTTGAAAAGGCTCAGGCTGGTGTCGACGCAATTCTCAAGAATTCGCCTTCCATTCCTAAAGAAAACATTGGGTCCTTCGTTGCTGAGTTATCGGATTTGAAGGCGGTCAAGGCTGCCGCCGAGAAGTTCCTCGAGGATCAGGACCGTTTGGATATCTTGGTGAATAATGCTGGCTTGTGAGTTCGAGTCGGAGTACCTTGGGACCAGATATCTTACCTCCCTCGACCCATAGGTTAGCTCGTGAATTAGATAAAGATCCCAATGGAATCTCCGTATCCATGTTGACCAAGTATGTCTGGGCATACCAGAGCCTGGAATTTGTGATACTAACCTCCTTAATAACAGTCATCTTGCCCCTTTCGTCTTAACGACGTCTCTCCTCCCACTCCTGAAGAAGACGGCAGAGTTAAGCGCTGACGTTCGAATCGTCACTGTGAGTGCTTCCGATAGGATCGGATGGGATATGTCTGATCTCCGCCCTTGTGCCAGGTTTCTTCGACAACCCATGCCCTCGTACCTCATGCTGTCCGCTTCAGAGATCTTGATGATTTCAATATTTCCTTTGGTCAGGAAAATGGCATGCCTGCTAATATTCAACGATACGGCAAGTTAGATCACGGTCATCTTCCGATCTCTGAACTCAACAGGACTTCCAGGCTTATCTAAACTTGCTAACCTCCTCTTCGCCAAGGAGTTGCAGAGGAAGCTCGATGTCGAGAAATCGAACATCCTCTCTATTACTCTCCACCCTGGAGATGTCCACACCCGTTAGTAGATCTCTTCTCTCACTCACTAGTTGGAGACTGAAAATGGCCCTTTATGTACAGCTGGGGCTACCCGCTTCGTCCATGGAGACCAAGGGAAGAATTTTCTGAAAGGGCTCGGGACGACGCCAGAGGAAGTTCTAACGGTTGCTTTGACACCTCTCCAAGGTGCTATTACGTCGCTGTTTGCGGCAACCGCGCCTGAGGTCCGTAAAGAGAAGGAGAAGTATGCAGGAAATTATTTGATGCCGTTTGGGCTTCCTGAGGGGGAGAGTGAATTTGCGAAGGATGCTAATCTGGCGGCTGAGCTGTGGGAGACGAGTGAGAAGATTGTAGATGCGGCTCTGGCTACTAGTAAGTAGATCTTCGTGTCGTTAGCTAGAGCACAGAGCAGCTCAATACAATATTATAACCGTAGAGGGACCATCATTCGAGCGAAACTGCTACATACTGCATGATTGCTATTCACTTATATTCTTTGCTTTATATTTAGTAGATTTCTGCGAGAGACTCACAATCTTTGCTGTCCTTGCGATGAATAAATCAACCGACATGCTTCTTCATGATCTATTCATTAATCCCCAAAGCCTAGGACGATTGAACATACGGAGTCCAGGGCCTTGCCACCCAAACGTCGCATCAAGGTTCAAACTGGCCTCGAATAAACGGCACAGGATATTCCGTCATAGCTCATGGTATCCTGCGGTGGTTCTCTGAATACTTTTCCATAGCGGTTGCATATCTATCAACAGGCTAGCAGGCGCTCCGCTTCAGCACGGTCCACTCCCACCGTGGTCACCAACGGACAAGCCATACGCCACTCCAGGCAAGATAAACGAGCAGTAGTGGCTGTAGTGCATAGATGGAGAATGTGGCAGACAAGCGATCTCCAGATCATCACGTCGACAATCAATTGGCGCCAGTGAGATGGAAGAAGCTTGGTAAGCTCTGTGTCTTTCTGTGGGTCCCTTGTCATATATCGGAGGTTTTCCTTGTGTCCTACGCCGACATCATGTCTACGCTTGGATCTCGGCTGATACCAAAGTGGGCGGGATCACACGGGGCGATCAAGGTCGCACACGTCCTTCTCCTTCTTTCATGATTATGTATGATAGGGACATTCAGGTAATTCTGCCGATTCCTCAGCCTTACAAACCAACCACGGCAGCCGGATACACCCAATGACAAAGCCAAAACTTGAGCGATGGTATAAGTGACAGAAGAAGGTCCTCGTAAAGCAGCATAAATCCCTTCATCTACGACTCTCGTCGAACTTCAGCCGTCAAATCATGAGCGAAAGACCAGACATTCGCAGCCCAGTGAGTGGATGATTTTATTTGCATGGTCTGGGGGGTCTTAACAGCATTGTATAGGTATGGGATCTTAACCTGATACCCAACCTTAAAGGGAAAGTGGCCATTGTTACGGGTGCCAAGTAAGAAACACACATTTCAGAGAAGCAACGAATAGAACATGGCTGTTTCACAGTGCTAAAGAATCTATTGGGTGGTACACTGCTCATGAAATTGCGAAGAAAGGTGCCAAGGTCTTCATTCATGCTCGAAGCCTTGAAAAGGCCCAGGCCGGGCTCAGGGCCATTCTCGCGAAATCACCTTCCATTCCCGCAGCAAACCTTGGAACGTTCGTCGCTGAGTTCTCTGATTTGAAGGCAGTCAAAGCTGCCGCTGAGAAGTTCATCGAGGAAGAGGATCGCTTGGATATTCTGATAAATAATGCTGGCTTGTAAGTCTGTTTGTATACCTCAAGACCATCGTGATAGCATATCTCGCGCTCAATTGATCCAGACTTGCTCGCAAATTGGACAAGGATTCGAATGGAATTTCGGTTTCTATGCTCACAAAGTGAGTGGTAAATTACATCGTCGTCCTGGTTCTTCTAACCACCTCAATAATAGTCACCTGGCGCCGTTTGTTCTAACAACGTCTCTTCTTCCTCTTCTGAAGAAGACGGCATCTCTGCCAGGCGCTGACGTCCGAATTATCACTGTGAGTTTTAATCTCTACCTAATCTCTGGGATGGGTGGCTAATGAGATCCTTCGCCTTACGCTTCTCTGCCTCATTCTAGCTTTCTTCAACAACACACACCCTTCTCCCTCATCCTGTCCGCTTTAGGGGTCTAGATGACTTCAACATCTCCTTTGGGCAAGACGATGGCATGCCCTTTAACATTCAACGATATGGCAAGTAACAAAGATAAAAATTTTACCGTACCAAGAATTAACGCTATTCTAGGGTTGTCGAAGCTGACCAACCTCCTGTTTGCCAGAGAGCTGCAAAAGAGACTCGACGCAGATAACCTCAATATCATCTCTCTCTCCCTACACCCTGGAGGAGTCGTCACACGTATGTCATTATATTTTTCTCGGGAATTGCCAAATACTGAGAGGATTGTCTGTTTCAAGCCGGCTCTATCAACTTCGTGCAAGGTCAACTCGAGAAGACTCCACAGGAAGCTCTACGCAGCGCTCTGACACCCCTTCAAGGTGCAACCACGTCGCTCTTTGCGGCAACGGCACCAGAGGTTCTTGTCGAGACGGAGAAGTACGCAGGGAAGTACCTGATGCCATTTGGCGTTCCCTCGCCGGCAGATGAGAGTGAGGATGCAAAGGACGCTACTCTTGCCACTGAATTATGGAACACGAGTGAGAGCATTGTAAACACGGTTTTAACGAAGTAGGTCATCCCTGTAATTCACGAACTATATCATTTCTCGCGTCTGTGGAAGGTTCTTTGTCGATAGTATAAACGGAAGGAATAGCGGGAATAAGGAGTGACTTGGATCTATACACGAATTAGATGAGTATAAGGAAAGTGTGTGGTATGTATGGCTCGTAGAAAAGTGAGAAAAAGTATTAAAGTCTACCCTAATCGAAAGAGCTGGAATCGCAGAAAGGAAGCACCGATGAAAATCGTGAATAAGGTATAATTTGAATATATGTAATCAGGTATCAAAGATCTGGTCCATACGCATCGACGACGTAAAGGACTTGTTGGGGCCGTACGAACAAACCCCTGGACTCCGCCACTGAAACGTCCGACATGGCAGGACTAGCACTTCTGAATCGTTTTGCGTGCTCTACGCTCAGTTGGTCCCCTTCCCTCTTCAAACCGCCTCTACCCGTCGTTCGTGAGCGATAGGTAGAACTCCCGCTGTTCCAATCAACCCTTTGCCGCCTCATAGACCGTTCATCCCAACCGCTGTCATATTCACCCTCAGCGCCGCTACTGATGTCGAAATAACGAACGCCAGCCCATGTCCCGTCGTTCCATTGCCGATCGCCATCGTCGAAGAAATCTCTGCTTGGCCCGTTGGTAGCGAAGTTACTTCCCCAGCCACTATCACCTGAGCTAGCGACACCGCCTGGCACAGGAACCTCGACGCCGACCCAAGGTCCGTCCTCTCCCAGGACTTCGCCGATATAGCGAGCATATGCCTTGAATTTTTTGCGCTGCGAAGTGACGATACACGGGATACCGATATCCAATGTTGCTCCTTTGGGTTGAGGAGGCTCGGGAGGGAGACTTGGTAGGGCTTTGTCCTGGGCGAGAGGTGCGGCGGGCGATGGCTGATGATGTTGAGGACCATCCGAGGATGTTGCGGCACGCAATGGCGTGGAGGCAGTGGCAGTAGCGGTACTGCCGCTGAATCTTGTCGTGATTGTCTCCGCCGACCCTCTCCTCTTCAATGTGGAACCACTGCCCGTTGAAGTTGCACTATCCGTTTTACGGTGCTCCAACGGTGGTAGTGTGGGCAGGGGTACTTCTTGGGAAGACGGGCGAATCACACTAGGCACCGAGCCCCTAGTGATTGTGAGATCTTCGTTTGAATGTGAAGGTGAGTCGTCTTCCTCAGAATGTGGTGCTGAATGCATTTCTACATCTTCGGGAGGGGGTGGCGACGGTGCTGGAGGAACCTGCTCTTGCTCTTGCTCTTGCTCAGGTTGTTGTGCCTCCTTGGCCTTGCCCTTCTGGTCTGCGGGTAACCGCTTGCGTACTGGGCCCTTCCTGGAAGCGATGGACGCATTGGAGGGGACGGTTCGAATGGAAGATGTAGCGGGTGCTCCGGCAGGCCGTTTGGCAGCACCAGGGCTGACTTTGTTGGTGTCCAGCGGAGGAACAGGTGGACGTTTGGATGGAGTTGTACTGAGGTTGAAGCTCTTGGTAGAACCAGTTGACGTCTTTCTGATTCTTGTCGAGCCTGCGCTACCGGGCCCAGCAGCAGCTTTACCACCAATTCGTAACGGTGCAGTGTCTTCCACAGCTTTGCCTGTTCGTACACTGACACTGCTCGCTGTAGACCGAGTTGATGTTGCCGATAGCTTACGGTCCCGTGCTTGGGGCGTTGAGGGAGACAAGTTGGGCGACACTGACGTGCTATTGGCGGTATGGAAGGTAGGGGAACTTCCATCTCCTGAAGTGGTAGTCGACAGAGTGGAAGTCGTGTTAGCAGGAGATGGGCCACGTCGTGCTGGAACAGCTATGGGTCGGGTACGAGTGGTGTTGGGTGCAGCGGGGGTGGTTCGAATCGTCGGCTTGATAGGAGCAACCCGTGGGCTAGTCGACGTTGCTGAACCATTTCGGATGGTAGAAGCATGCGAACGGACAGAAGAAACAGTCCGGGTCGATCTGATGGAGGCAGCTGACGAAGATGGCCTTGGACCTGCACCACTTGCTTGACCGGGTTTTGGTCTGGCGGCAGCAGCGGGGTTCGAGGAGGTGGGTGTTACACGCCGGACAACAATCTTTCCTTTCCCTGCGGTGGATCGCACACTTGTTATGGAGGGGCGAGGAGAGGGAGAGCGTGCTTGTTCCCGTTCATCTTCATCCATTTCCCCATCACCATGATCACCCACAGTCGAACGATCATCTTCATCATCATACGCTTCATTTCCATAGTTGTCAATTGGGGTATCGAATATTGAGGTCGACATGGAGGAAGTTGGCGAGCCGGGGACGGATTCGTAGGGTGGAAGTTGATCGCTCGTCATCGAGTTCGCAGGTGTCAATTTGGAATCTGGTCGGGCGCCTCGACCGTCTGGTTTGGGAGGTCGAGCGCGTGCACCAGCTCGAACACTCTCGGACATGGAAACGGTGCTGCTTCTTGGGGTAAGGGATTTGTAGCTGGCTGCAGAAGACGTGCTCTGTGTCATCGGCCTTCCAGTGGTGGGAGACCGGGCACCCGTTTGTGGGAGAGAACGAGTGAGGACGTTGACTCTCATGGAAGAGTGAACAGAGATGCTGTCTGTGGACTCTGTCTCTTTGGCGCGAAGTAGAGTGGAGTAACGAGGTTGTTGGGAGTGACGGAGGTTGAGGCCGGGAACGGAGGATTTATGAGGAGTTCCTCGTGTGGATGCCGTGGAGAGGAGGTCAGATGTAGGTTGTTCGATATCTGGGAAAGAATTTAATTAATAGTCATTAGTGAAGGGAACTATCACTTACGGTCACTGATCTCTTTCAGTGCCCATCCCTCCAAAGGATCGAATGAGCCCTCTTGACGAATATTAAGCCATCTTCTTCCAATCCACTTGAGCAGCTCAATCCGGGTCTGTTCCACCTGCACACGGATGTGTGAAGTAGACGATAGCAGAGGCAGACTTGGCTCCGTAGGGTGAGGTCGCAAGAGAATGTTGGAAACCAGAGTTTGATACAGAATGGGCGCATTCTTCTCCGACACCCCTCTGAGAATAGCGCTCATAATCCACTCGACTCTCTCAGCATCGTCGAAAGCCACTCCGTCCCTCTCAACAATCTCTTCCCACTCCCCACCCACCCACCACTCCTCTATCTGGTTGCACAACACCTCGTCCACCAACTTGCGTGCTGACAGCACCATATCCGTGACTTCACGAGCCCACGAATCGATAATCGAACTCAGTTTCTTCAGCGCATGTTCCGCCGCCCACAGGAGTGCCAGAGCATTCTGCACTGTCGTGCGCTTTGACAAGCCACGAAGTAGCGAGTCGCGTATCTTGACCGGCAAAGAAGCAAATTCTGGCGTACACCAGCCCTCGCCGAATAGTCCGACAAGTGCCCGACGAGCGCCGCGTTCCAGGATCTGGTTGTTGACGTCTCCTGCTAGAGCGAACTCCAGAACGCGGGGAGCGCGTCTAGCACATTGCCTGCACCGACATCCTCCAGTTCCCCAAGCGCCGTTGGTGAGGGATTCGTATTCCGGGAATGGAAGGAATGCGTGGAAAAGCCCGTGGCACATTTCTTGGATGATGCGAGCCTGGATTTCGGTATGTAGGGTTGATAGGGAGAGGTATAGGGCAGCACGTAGGATGGCGAAAGCAGTAGAAAGGTCATAGGTCCGGTGTGAAAAGACGAGGGTTCCAGTGTAAATGAATCCGAGGGTGAAATGTAAGGATGCAGGGGTAAAGGGTGGTGAAGGTAAATTCAGTACTTGAGGGGCCGAGGAGGAGGGTGGGGGCTTGTTGGATGGCCATGATAGCAGGGCTGAATGGAAATATGGGGAACGGGAGACGAGAATGAACCGATGAGAAGAAAATATTGCGGTCGAATGTTCATTGGGTGCCGACGTGGAAAAGTTCCCTGTCAAAGATAGCTGGACGTCTGAGTAAAGACGAGATCTCCACATAAAAACGAGGTCCTTTCGCAGTTTGTCTATCCTGAGTTCTTCAGCGTCAAGGTCATTGCGATTCTTGACCAAATCTGACGAGGAATCGAACAAGAACTCGAATGCTTCGCCGAAACCCTGTCCTGTGTAGAGGTACTCAAGTTCCTTCGAGAAAAGTGTTGGATTTATGCATGTGGTTATTCGAAGTAATCCTGGACCGGGTTGGGGCGCAATTGACGGCGCGGGTGAGGTCATGCGATAGGGCGAAGGGGTACGACCCATTCCTCCTTCAACAGAGTGTCCCAGATCCAGGGATACCGCAGATGTTGTCGGCAATGTTGGCGACGACGAGTATGGTGCATTTGGACCTCGGAATGCAAAGTATCGATTTTGGAAACTTGGAGGCGCACGAGCGTAGACGATAGCTGCAGCGTCATGCGTCAGACTGAAAACAACCGGGGTTGTGCACACGAGTTTCACGCACCTTTATGCCCCCAGACTTCCTCTATGACTGCCCCAGGTTCCTGTTCTTCGTCTTCTTCGCAAACCTCCCAGACAACATCAGGAAATCGATCTTTGGAGCGCAAAAAGAGGTCTTCTAGGTCCTTTCGCCAATCTTCTGTGGAAAGTCGCGTTGCTTCTTGTAGTCCCGGGCTGGCTACCAGCGACGAAGGCGAAGAGACCGTCATGATTGCTCACTCATGCGCATGTAGGGTATAAAGGGTATCCGTACTGTCAATCCGCGAAACGTTGAAACCACGAGGCAAATGTCGCTTATATAATCACACAAAAACATAGATCATCCAATGCTCGCAAACTCTTTCCTAAAAATTATGATTGAATTCCGCATGCCATAAATAGGATAAAAAGTGCTGGTCATTGCCAACCAATGGGATTCTTTAAAATTTCTATTTGGTGGAGCTGTTGAGAGGTTCAAGGGAATTCAGTGGCTAGTAAACTTCCTGACAAAATCAGTTGAATTTCCACCTCTACATTACTCTGTGTTTTCATTATGAAATTGGGGTTGGAATTTGATCATTTGAGTTGCTAGCTGTTTTTAACCACTCACTTCTGAAACAATGGTAACAGAGTCCCCACCACCCATTCTAAGGTTGACTATGGTACAAGTCACTTAGTCACTCTACAGTGTGACAGTGGCAAAATTGTGGCGGGAGTGTGAGAGTGTCACAGTCGCGTCACACGTAGCCTCGAGAGAGCAGGTATAAGTCCTCTTCTATTCGAGATTGCTGGTCTCTCTAAGTCGTGTACAGGACCTTTATATACTAATTCCTAGGTATAGCTAACGTAATCTGTGAAGTAGCTACGATGTACGGATGTATAGAACGAGCTCGGAATAGTAATCTAATCTTATCTGGATGAAGTAAGCATAACGTTGTCACGTATTCGCCACATACGCCCTCCAGGGGTCGTGTAGCGTTGGCGGAAGGACCCCTCAAAGATCCAAGTTGCCAAAGTCGAAGTCCATGGGATCTTCCATGAGATTGTCGCGGGACGAGGCGGCGGACGAGGACGAAGAAGATGAGCTGGGTTTGCTCGGGCCGGCGACGGCACCAGAGTTGCCAGAAGCGGGGACGCCGGGATCAAAGAAGTCCATAAGGGGACCGAGATTGCCCATGGTGGTGGGCGTCGCAGCAGAAGTGGTAGGAGTCGCAGGGGGTGTACGGGTATGATAAAGACCGTGTTTCGGGATAGGGAGCGAATAGTTTATAGCGTTTGTACGACTATTAGAAGGCGAAGTGTTTTTCTTCGGCTTCTGTCCTCCGGCACGAGCCTTGAGAAGTTTCTTGGCGTGTTTCTTGGCCTGCTTCTCTTCTGCCTTGATGCGACGTGCAGCCTGCTGGCGCAGGGGATATTGCAGTGCTTCATCGATTTCAAGGAGTCGAGAAGGGATCAATTCCCCGTTGGAGTTGGTGACGCGAAGTGCCTGGAATGCAGGGTCGTGGATGATAGAGTCGATGTCATTGTACTCGAAGGAGAATTCGTTGTGAGGGATAGGCGGGCCGTGTGGGATCCATCCACCTTGAGTGGGCTCGTAAGTGCACAGACGATGCTCTGTGGCTGCGCTAGAATTAAACGCGACCGCGACCTGCGTATATCCGGCGGGAATCCCGGTCTTGAATTTCCCGGCGCGGATAGCCTTGTCAAAGGCAAAGTAGAGTCGAAGTTGGAGAGGGTGAATGGTGACGGTGACGTTGGTCATCGCATTCGTGATGAGGTATACACCTCTAGTGGTGAGAGTGAACTGGTTCCACTCGAACGGCTTGACATTGCGTACTTGCGGCATATTGATGTGAGATTGATGGACGCGAGGAGCGGGGGTAGAGACGCGAGCTGGTGGGGAAAGCGAAGTATTCCTATAGAGAACTGTATCTGTAGAGGAATGGGTCAATAAGAGCGGTTTAACAGGGCTTTTATATCCTGGAAGGAGGTCCATAGTCCCCAGGAATACCTGTGGATCATCTTGAGGGGGTTTGCCTTTTCCGAGAGGTAACTCAGCAATACTATCCACCCCAAGTAGGTCCAGATATGGCTCAATGAGATTCATATCAGCAACCTGGGTGTAAGGAACCCAAGTTTCATCACCAGATTTCCAAAGAACTTTGAAAATAGCGTCAGTTTTCGCGCCAGTGTGTTCAATGATCTTGTCGGCCGTCCATTCTTGGTCGGGATCATCGACCTCGGCAATCTGGCTATCAAGCCTACCGGGGAATAACCTGTCGTCGTTAGGAACGTGAATCCTAAGAAGCGACGCGTGAAAAACATCGTGAATACCGCGCTGTTTCATGCTAGAGGGCAATTTAACGCGGTATGATGAATTTCCGAAGTCTTTGAGAATGAGATAGGGTCCCACAAACTTCGGAATGAATTTCCTAACAGAACCCTTAGGCAAGGTCATGTTTTTCGAGGAAATGTAGACGAGATCTCCCTCTTTGAAAGGGGCTAATTGACGTCGTCTATTTGCGGTTCTGATAGACTTCACACGCGAAGCCAAAATGCTATCATGCGCGGACAGAATTGCATTTCTGAGTCTCTGAGCAAAGACTCGTACTCCTGGATACTCAGTATCATGTGGAGCATTCGTGATCAAACTACGAGGCATTCTTCCGTTGTTCAGAAAGAACGGAGAGTACCCAGTAACCTCAGATCTTGCAGTATTGATTGCAAATTCGACCGCCGGCAATCGTGATACCCAATCTCGTTGATTCGGTCCGATGCACTGACGAATCATCTGAGTTACGGTGCGATTTGCACGCTCAGTTGCGCCATCCGTTTCAGGATGATAAGCGCTCGACAGTTTGAGCTGCGTTCCAATCAATCCGTGGAGACGTGTCCAGAATACGCTCGTGAATAGCGTATCACGGTCACTAACAATGGCCTTAGGTAGTCCATGTAGTTTGTAGACCTCAGAGAATACCAATTCAGCTACATTTCGAGCTGTATAGTTAATTCTCGATGGTATCAAGTGTACCATGCCAGTCAAATGATCTATGACGACCGTAATGGAATCATAGGTGGCATTCCTATCCTTTGATAGGGGTAAGGGACCGACAAAGTCAATCCCGATGACTTCCCAAGGGTGCGATGGCACCGGAAGTGGGTGCAAAAGACCATAGGGTCTCTGGTTGCTAGGCTTGGAGCGCTTGCATGTAATGCAGCTATCGCAATATGCCTGAACGTCTGTAATCAGACTTTTCCACCAAACATGGTCCCGAAGGTATGTAGTGGTTTTCCGGGCGCCTAAGTGTGCTAGAAGCGAATGTGCTTCTGAAATCACAACTTCCCGGATGTTTCTTCCATTGAGAAGAACGTGAGGAATGCAGAGCAATCTTAGATTTCGCTCTTTTAGGTAAACGAGGTTGTCATCTACCTCAAAGTTCCTGAATTCACTCGGCTTCTCAACAATTTTAGCAAAGAAGCTATCCTCAGAATATCTGTTTCGAATATTTCCGAGTAAATCGATGGGCTCGCGCCCTCCGTTCAACAATTCCACCAATGGAATTGCGGCAAATCGGTCGGCAAGACTTTGAGATCTCTTTGCGAGCGCCTCATCTTGATCTGCTTCCCGATTAGGCAACCGAAGTTCTGGTTCTTTGCGAGAACCGTCTTCAATCTGGGCGTCATCTAGAGCCTTTTCACGCGTTTGAACTGATTTCTTATGCGCAGGAAGTCGGATGGTAAGCTTTTGTGTACTTTGGGTACCACCCTTGCCCTCCTTTCCTTGCTGAGGTCCCTTCAGCACGAAATTTCGGACTGTCCGCTTAGCAAACTCATTTGCCGTCTCTGGACGACCTGACTCCGCAGGTGGCACCACACGGCGTTTCCGTGTTTTTGGTGCGTCGTTACCTGAAACGGGAGACGCGTTTTCATCAGAATTCGCGCCCTCCACCTCAAGTTCTCCGGCAGCTAATGAAAGCTGTGCCATCTCGCCCTCTAAACCAACGAGAATTGGCATTGTAATGCCGTGTACCACCAGATTGTCATTATCGATGACATCATGGTATGTGTATTCGCTTCTGGCCCTCACCGTCCCTGGCGCATCGAAGGAATACAATCGAGATAGAGAATCCGAAAGGATATTCTCCACTCCAGGTACGTAGATAATTTCGAAGTCAAATTCGGAGATCTTTTCTAACCACCGGGCCTGTCTTCCTGACAGGTCCTTTTGCTTCAGCAGGTGAACAAGACCCTTGTGGTCTGTGTACCATCGAAAATGGACACCCTGCAGTATGTCGCGATGCCTTAGCATGGATTCCACGCCGGCTAACATCTCGATCTCGTGCACAGGATAATTCTGTTGCGCAGAATTCAGCTTAGCCGAATAGAACGCAGCCACTTTGGCCGTTTTCCAATCTCCCCCTTGGCTGACGACACCAGCAATTCCAGTGATGCAACCGTCAGTTACAAGGTTCACAGGAGGTGTGTTCTTTCCATAGGTAAGTGGTTTCCGGTGGTGGTCTTTGCACGATGACGCTAACCGTTTGATATCTTCAAAGGCGCGTTGATGGGTGTGTTCCCAACGGAAGGGAACAGTATCACCCGTCAAACCGTGTAGAATCCCCATCGGGATGCGTACACGGTCAATGTCATCTGCGAGGTATCCGGCCGCACCGAGAAATCCTCGCAGAAGGTCTCTGTTCGTAGGGACCTTCCATTTTACCAACGCATCGACCTTTTCAGGATCCATTTTGATCCCTTCATCGTCGATGATGCGTCCGAGTACCTTCATATCCTTGCACAGGAATTGGAGCTTTTTCTCCGAAAGGTAAAACCGTTCCCTTTTCAGAATATCGAGCACAATTCTGACATGCTCGATGTGTTCCTTCAGGGTATTCGAATAAATGATGATATCATCGAGATATACATCAAGGAACCGGCCAATATACGATGAGAACAGGTAGTTCATCAGCGCTTGGTAGGTTGCCGGTGCATTACAGTCTCCCTGTTGCACAACATTACTGACCATGTTTCCATCGGGGGTGGAAACAGCAGAGCGTTCAACATGTTCAGGTACGATCCTGATCTGTTCATACGCGTCCTGCCCGTCAATAATTGACCGATACTTTGCAGCAGCGGCCCTCCTCAAGATACCATCAATATCCGGCAAAGGAGATGATAACTTCTTGGTATTTGCGTTGCGCTCGCGCAAATCAAACACGGTACGCATTCTGATTGGTTCTCCAGCCTTTCCAGGCTTCTTTACGAACAGAATGGGAACGGTATTCCCAGCGCTGGTGACCTTCCACCTGCCGCTTTTGATATACGCGTCCCTTTTTTCAATCCATTGCACTTTCATCGGTTCAGGACAACGCGATGGACGCCACGGATACACCTTATGCAGATCAATCAAAGGTATAGTATGGTTTATTGCCCTCAAAGGAGGCAACGGAGTCTCACTCGCAAGTTTACAGAGTGGTCTCGCATACTCACGAAGTTTCTCTCGAATCTTTTCGAGGTCATCTTCATACAAGGACATTGCCCGAGAGGACAATGTCGTTACACCAGGACCCTTCAGAGGTAACGAGGTGAGGTTACCAATTGTAATGCTCGGTGGATTCACACTGAATGTCACTCGATGCTGATACAGCCATGGTGTGCCAAGAATCACATCATAATTTGAGATGTTAATTACATCAAAATGACGATCCTCTCCTATCCCCTGGTATTCCAGCCTGGCGGATACGGCATAATTCACGCGTGAGCGCGACCCTTGCACAGCAAGCTGTACCAAAATAGGTGAAGTTAGTTCCTTCCTCGTCAAGTTGAGTTGTTGAACTAACGTTGTTGACACAAAATCACCGAGTGATCCTGAGTCGATTAACGCCTTCGCCGGGTGCCCATTGATGCGGACAACAACGACGAGTGGCTTAGGAACGGACCTAGAAGGGTCTTTTGTCATTGATGCGTTCCTTTGCAAAGAAGGGTACGTACCAGCTTGTACCTGCTGACCGTAAAGATCAATGATGATGCCAGTGCGTCGATCATTCCTTCTCCTATTGCCTCGGTAAGGGTAAGCGCGAGGCTGTGGGCGTACTTTGAAGAGATTGGTGAGCAAATCATGTTCTCCTCTCTCAAAAAAGTCCCATCGAGGTCTTTTCAGAACCCTCTTCGCATACCAGTTGTTCAGATTGAACTTGCGCATGCGAAGGTACCTTCCAGCAATCAAATTCTTTGATCGCCGGTAAGTGTCAATGATTTCATATTCATCATTATTGATTCTGTGCACGTCAAAGATCCTGACGCGCTTCTGTTCCTTAGGTCGGAAACTGGAATCAAGCACACGTTGGGCATTCCAAGCCCACATATCCGGAGGGGATAACTTAGTGCACATCCGATCATAATCATAGATCGGTTTGTTCGTGTACTGGCTCATTGCACGAGCGTACCATGCGGCAGGTGAGAATTCCGGATTCTCAACCGTGCTAATTCGAACTCTCAAACCATCGTGCTCAGGGTGAACACTATCCATCACAATCAAGTGGTCCGGATCGGTTTGGTACACCAGAAAACGGGTGTCAATATCCGTAAGTGATTCCTTAGGATCTCCTGGATAGGGTGACGAACTTTCAAGCAGGAACATCATCTTCCTCGCGTGAACATCGCCAATAGTCATTCTAGGGCCCGAGATAGCTTCATCTTTCTGGGCGAACTTCATTCGAAAGTCCGTGAAGATTAACCATTCGCGCTCAGGATGACGGTGCCAAGTTCTCAATGAGATAGGTACGCTAATATCCCTTGAGAGGATATCATCGAGCTCAGCACCCGTTAGCTTCTTGTGTGCGTTTGATCGCTCATCAAACGGGTCGACGAAGTCAGGGTAAAGTTCCCTGGGAGGTATGATCTCCCTTCCCGGAAACTCAAAATCCGAATTATGATCGGTTACTGACGCATTAGACACTTCAGAATCTGTGTCATTGTCAAGGGCCCAGTCCACCATACCAAGGTTCAAGGTTTGAGTGGTCTCGGCCAGACTTGCCTCACGAAGTTTTTCGGTGCGGTCAAAGTCAATTCCTACGCTGAAGTTACTAACTCCAGGTGGTTTCCCTTTGCTTCCTTTAGCCGTATTGGCCTTGGGGCAGTTCCTGGACATATGTCCGGGTTCCTTGCAACGGAAGCAACATCCTTCAGCGCGAAGTTGCTCTTTCTCTTCCTCGCTGAGGTGAGTTTTGGCATTCGCGTTTCCTCCATTTGATTTGGAAGAATTGGACTCATTCTTCCCGTATCCAGAATTATTTCCGGACGTGGAAGGCTTGTTACGGCGCTGATCATTAGACTTGGTCTGATGATTTTGGCGAGAACCCTGACGGTGAGAGTTTCCACCGCCATTTCCAGCCTTGGAAGGCTGAGGGTCTCGGCGCTGTTCATTTCGGCCATGGTCAGGTCGATCATTACGACGTTCCTCATTGCCAACAGCCTCTGCCATCTCAATGTATTCGGCCTCGCGAACTACATGAGACCATTTGGCAGTCTCTGGATTGATCTTGGCCATGTAAAGGGCCTTCCGAATTGACGGACGGAAGTTGTGGAACAACTTCACAACCTTTTCCTTTTTGCGGTAAGAACCGACTGTAAGGAATAATTCATTCAACTCAGCAACGTAGTCCCTGACTGATCGATTGCCTTGTTGACAGCGTTCCAGGCGCTGGCGTTGCTTATCCCTGTAATTCAGAGGGAAACACGCATTGAAGAGTCCAATGAAGAACTCCTCGAGGGTCCATTTCTCCGGATGGTGAGAAACGGCCCTAGCATAGTAAGTATATGCTCTTCCGGTGAGGAATTCAGACAAGACTAAAACTTGTCGTCGTTTCTCTACCAGGCCATACTTGACGTAGGCGGTCCCATGGGTAAGGAACTTCTGGAACTGCTGCAAATCAGCAGAACCAGAGTACTTCTCCGGCGGGGTAGGCTTGATCAAGGTCCTAACATAGGCCATTGATCGAGATTTGCGATGCTTACGCCCCTTTCGGCCCTTTCGGGTCCTTCGGCGGCGGCGGCCTCTATCCTCAGAAGATTCGGAGGAGGAAGTGGAGGAATCAGAGCTCTCATCAGAGCTTGATGAATCTGATCCACTCGGAGGTGAGTCCTCACTGTCAGATGAGCTCGACTCACTGGAGTCAGAGCTATCCTTATCATCATCATCAGAGGGGTCGGACCTCTTCTTGTGACGAAGGCGGCCAAAGGCGCGCCCTAAGGAGCTCTTAGGAGTAACCTGGCTAATGGGCTTGGTTGCGCGACCCTTAGCTTCTTTCTCCTTTCGGCGAGAAGACTTGGACTGAATCTTTTCTCCTCCGTCCTTCGCTATTCTGTTCAACAGTCTAGCGTAGTCTTCAGAGATGGGTGCAGACGTCGATCGACGTTGGCGCTGGTGTTTAGCCTTGGCCTTAGCACGTTCTTTCTCTTTCTTCCTCTTGTTAGAAGTAGAATTCTCTTGTACATTAGATTCCGGAGTAATGCCATGAACATTAATTCCATCATCTTCGATGTCAGAACCATCAGGTTCGTTGTCAAGCTCACGAGCATTCTCCTGAATATCTTCAAAGAGAGCTCTTTGTGTGCTGATGTCGCGTTCATCCTCGGGTATTCCGGAATTACCCCAATTCAGAGGATCAATGCCCTTTCCCTTGTCGGGCCGGGCACTCATATTTACAGTCGCATTATCCGATTCGTCGGATTCAGATGCGTCGGTTTCTACAGTGGCAGCGTATTTCATGCGCTTCTCATAAGCGGTACGTTGCTCCTGGCTCATACTGTCCCGAGCCGCGTTGTAGAGCAATTCTTGCTCTTCAGTCAACTCGGCTTGGACAGATTCTTCTTCATCGCGCTCGTGATGAAGAGAATTTTCGTTATATTCAAACAAATCATCTATTTGATCATTATCGAATATTTCAGGTACATCTTCTAATACATTATTAGAAGTTTCCTTCACACCAGAGCCGTCGCTCAAGGTGTCGGAAATACCGCGAGGACCTTCATCCTCGCCACGAAGACTCTCATCTTCGTTAACACCGCGTGTGCCAGACACGGGTGAAGCAGCCCTGGATTGCACTCCTTGACCACTGTCAAGGGATAGATCTGCTGCGCCGGCCAATCCACCTGGCATGGTGGATCCTGCCGAAGACGACACTTGCGTGCCGCCCGGACCGCGTGGACGGAACTGATAAGTCCGTTTAACGGGAGGTGCCATGATTCGGGTTTGTTAAGGGTTTAAGCTGAGAGACAGTTGACTCTGCGAAGTCGGGTGTACTTGGGTGGCCAAACCGCCGTACGTTCCGCGAATACGAGAGTCAAATGAAAACGATAAGAGACGCTAGGAGCGAGAAGAGCTGGGAGATGCTCAAAATATGTGGCGGGAGTGTGAGAGTGTCACAGTCGCGTCACACGTAGCCTCGAGAGAGCAGGTATAAGTCCTCTTCTATTCGAGATTGCTGGTCTCTCTAAGTCGTGTACAGGACCTTTATATACTAATTCCTAGGTATAGCTAACGTAATCTGTGAAGTAGCTACGATGTACGGATGTATAGAACGAGCTCGGAATAGTAATCTAATCTTATCTGGATGAAGTAAGCATAACGTTGTCACGTATTCGCCACAAAAATCAGCCGCAGGCCAAGAAAAAATTCGAAATGACACATTTTTCTAGGGCTCTGATAATTCCCATTGACTTTTCAACAGGCAGTTATAAAATATTTATAACTTCAGGTGTTTAAAACAGTGAAATAATTTAAAACAGCATTTAAAACTAGAGTTGAAAATGCATGAGCTGTGTATAAAGGAGCTGGGTGAGATCAGACAACTTTTGAAGCCCAATTGAGCAACTGGTTGAATGGTCGGCGGGTGCCGGACCGGGACCTTGCTTGGAAATGTCAGGATCAAAAGGCCCAGCTCGCTTTTGTATGCATGTGTTTGAAGCGAAAGGATTTTCTGAGTTTGAATATTGAGACTTCAGGTTGTAATCATCTCTCAAACCTACCACAATTACCATGGGCCTCGAAATGTATTCTCGCCATTATATTCAACCGCAATCACCTTCTCAAGGAGACGAAGTCATGCCACCTCTCCAAGATCCATATGAGGAGGCCCGGGAGCACGTTGAGATGGCGGTCAGCTCAATGGGGAACAACCTTGATCTCATCCCAGTTACCCGAACAGAGGTCAGTGTCTATGCAGAATTGTATTCTGTGTGAGTTGAACTCGTATTTTCAAGATTGAGATTAATCATCGTTCAGCTATGGTAGTGACATGGCCAATAATTATATTTGTCGTGCTCATGAAATGCAAATGGACAGGATGAGGGATAGCAAAAAATGAATTGATTTTTTTAATACAAATACAAATACAACTGTCATTTGTTGATGGTCGGCTTCGTCGTCAATGAATCATTAGAACTTTTGCTTCTTCGACGTGCCAGCCTCATTATCTTCCACTGACGTCTTTTGTTTCTCTCCTTTGGCAACGATTCCACCGGATACACCAGCTTTCAATATACAGTTGACTATCTCATAACGCATAACACCCGTCGGTGGGTCCCGCCATGCATTATCATGTGATATGCATTATGGAAATTGTCACGCGGCTGTGATGCCATGTGACATCATCCATATACCACTTCGAGTCGAACGTTTACCCGCGAAATAAGACATATTTTTGAACTATACTGTACGGTTTACTACAAATAATTACTAAGTTGATTTTTGGATTAAAAATTGCTCAATGTGAGTCTGTTGAAGGGAGTCCTGCTCCAGCTTACGCGAGTGGACACGAAGTCGGTGAAGCTGGCTTTGGAGAAGAAGCACATCAACCCCGGGAGCATCGGCATGAATAATGCTGGCCCTCTCCAGCTGCTCGCAGAGTTCTGCAAGCTGCCGAGGTCCCAGAGTACTTATGTACATCTGCATCCCCTTCATCTTCCTCCTCAGTATCCATTTCATCGGATCCATTTATCTCGTCAATGACGGTGGCAATGATCTCGGCATCACCACCTGCAATGCGCTCGCCAACCTGTTGCTCGTCAACTGGGTTTACCAGGTCTTCAAGGGCCGGGGCCGTTCCGATAATCCTGCGCCTCTTCACAAGCTCCTCAATGCACCCCATTAGGTCGGTCTCTGCTACAACGAGCTGAGGGAGACTTTCCGGCATTGAGTTAGTGGCTTGATCTGATGCCGAGTGCCAGTGAGAGGCGTGGCCAAGATGTCAATCGCAGAAAGTATGGCAGGAGTCCAGGGCGGCACAACCGTCAGTATCTTCAGATGCCTCAAATATGGCATCTATAGTGGGTTTCCATTGAGAGTAGTCGTAGCAATCACCCAAGTAGGTTTCTAGCTTTGACATCGCTTCGGGGAATGCGATCTTATTAGGGGCCCACTCCTCGAGAATAGCCCAGGCATTTGGGTCCTCTAGGGCTAGTTTGACCTGTTGATCAGGGGAGGATTTGCCAGTGGGTGCCGTATTGACGGATCTGTTGTTGTTCTTAGTTTAGAATTGAATGATCATTCACTAAATGAGCGGCACTTACTCGTCAGGGGATAGCCCTGCATGCCTCCAGCAATTCCGGATCGTCTCCGAGGAGACTTCTTTCCATGCATCTCTGGCCATTCTCATAGCCTCATGTAGGTTGATACTCCATATGTTTTTCTCTTGTAATGCATCCTTTTCAATGGTGCGCAAACAGAAGGCGTGTCGGTAATGGGCTTTAAAGCATCGAATGATGCCGGCGTCTAATGGTTGAACATACAGCGTCAAATTCGGTTCGAAATAAATAAATTTGATATTTATTGGCTCATATGAGATGTAATGGCCCGAAAAGTTGTCCATAGTCAGACAGACTTTCCTGTTCTGTCTCCGGAACTCATCATCGAGCTTGATGATGTACCTGCCAGATTTGAGCTTCCCATCAACCTTTGATTGATGGGTAAGGGTACTCACTCTTCAAAGAAAGCGGCTGTCATCCATGATGTACGATTATTCCGGTAATAATATCCAAAAGATTCAATCGGTTTCACAAAGCAGCGTGGCTGCTTCCATCTCCCAATATAGAAAATAGGCCATTTCTCAGATCCATCTGCGTTAACAAGAAACACTACAGTAATCCAGAATTTACTTGTCTTCTTTCCTGGTAGCGGCCTGGATGAAATTCCGCGATCCGGAGGAGCCCTAAACAGTGTCATCGTATCAAGATTTAATCTTCATTGAGAATACAACTCACAGCGCAAAGAGTCCACTCTCATCTATATTCAGTCAATTTTTGGCAGGATAACCCTCCATTTCCTTATTGACTCTCTTCCTCTCGGCATCAACAGCAGCCAGATTAACTGAACCGGCCTCGCCATGTCTTCGACGCTCCTTCAGATTGTACCTGAGTTCATTTCCTTAATGATGTTTGGCGTCAATTGGGACCAAATCACTCACGTTTGGCAGAAACTCGACACCCATCCATCACTGATCAGCCTCTCCTCTTCTGGAACATCAAATTCTTCATTGAATAATTCCCGTTTTGCGACCAACATCGGCCCGGTGACTGATTCTCCCTTCTCCTCCATGCTCTGAACCCATAAGTAGAGTGCCTTTTCAACATCTAGCCGTGTTACCACACGAGCTTTCTTGCGGGAAAGGGCAGTAGGAATTGCCCCCATTCTGGCTTGGTCGGCTTGTCGACCCTTCCTTGACAAGTGACATGAGAGGGTTGACTGAGTGAAGATCAACGCGCCTTCGCGTCGGTTCGCAAAATAATTAACAAGATCAGATTGGGTCATTGGCTGGTGCTTGTCATAATAGTTCACGACAGTCAGCCAATCACTCAGCGTGAGATTCTCGCGTTGGTGGACTTGCAGAGGCTTGGCTGAGGTCTTTGGCGCATTAGGATCCTTTTTTCGCGTGGCTTTTTGTTGTAAGGTCCAGGCTTTGGCCTGGGTTTGTGCTTTGGAGGGCTAGCTGGACCAGGCATGAGCAAAGTTGGGTGAAAATACGTGTCGTGTTGCTATGGAAAATATTTTGTTACAAAAAACATATGTACTCTGATAGAATTTCATCTCAGCGACAAGAATCACGTGCAAACTATGGGATATGATAATGCATAACTGCTTGATCAAGCTATGCATTATCCAGTATGACAAATAGTGCATAAATAAGCGTAGACGCGCGGGGTCTGGCCGGTTTCTATGCATTATGATGTCTTATGCATTATAATCTTATGCATTATGAAAAAGTCAACTGTACCTAAGTTGTTAGGCTCTGCCTTAACACTCCCACACAGCTGCAACTCTCTCCCAAACCTCTCAGACTCCTTTAGCATGAGTTGGATGTTTATTAAGCTTTCATTTGATATGTTCCCAGAGGTGTTCAATAGGGTTTACAGTGGGCAACAAAACCCTTCCAATGTTTGCTACTTTTTCAAAGATGTGTTAATAGCTGATGGAATAAATTATATAAAATCTTGAAAATAATATATATCATAGTTCAATGTCTTGGCTTGATGCTGACATAACTCTGAGGCTGTACTTCCACTTTTAGCAGGTGTTTCACACAGTACAAGGTGGTGACCCATTGGAAGGGTTTTGTTGCTACTGATTTTGAAAGCAGAAATACATGGATTTTAGTACTTAGTCCACTTTCTCTTGGCCTCAACTACTACCTGAATCCTCCTAGGCATTGACTCTATTAAGTTCTGGCACACCTCTGCTGGAATAGCATTCCAAACCTTCTCCACCCTTGCCCAAAGTTCTAATACTCCACTAGGTGGAGAATTGTACTTGCTAAGCTCATTTTTGACATGAACCCAAAGATGTTCAATAGGGTTCATATCAGGAGAGTTTGCTGGCCAGATTAGAACCTTCATCCTGTGGTCTTCAAACCATTCCTTGGCCATGTTGCTGGTGTGCTTGGGGTCGTTATCCTGCTGGAAAATCATATCCTTCACTTTTACCTTATAGTACTTCAGGCTATCCTGAAGTTCCTCCTCCAGAATTGAAGTGTAAAGGACCTTGTCCATAGTACCTTCAATTCTTGTAGCATATCCAACCCCATCCCACCCCATACAGCCCCACATCATAATATTTCCTCCTCCAAATTTTCAGGTTTCTTTGACACGTTGCTTGTTAAGCCCCTCCTCCTTCCCTGCCCATACTCTCTCATTCCCATCTGCCCCAAACCGGTTGATTTTAGTCTCATCAGACCAATAGACCTTCTTTCAATCATCTACAGTCCACTCTTTATGCCTCTCTGCAAACTCCTTCCGTGCCCGAATATGCGTCTGGTCAAGTGCAGGTCGTTTCACCTTTCTGAAGGACTTACAACCAGTGTTTTTGAGGTTTCTGCGTACTGTCTGTGGTGTGACAGTTGTGTTGGTAATATCTTGAAGAACTCTAGCAGCCTGAACAGCTGTAGAAATCTTGCCCATGCGCATGTTGAGTTTTGTATATTCGATGTTGGCAGGTGTAAGCTTGGGAGGATGGCCACCAGATGACTTGGGAAGGTGAGAACAGTGCTTGTCACATATTCTACTGATAGAAGCAAGGCCAATTCCAGTCTCTTTATGGATATGAGTGGCAAAGAGGCCAGTATGAAGCAGTTCAATGACACAAGTAGTTTGAGCCTTAGTGAGAGTGCGCATAATGGGTTGGGGGCAAAGTAGCACTTGGGTCAGCTGTATATATAATGTACTGACACTCTAGTCACATGACTTTGTTGACTACAATCAACAAACTCAAGTATCATGTGATAAGTCACATGATTACTGGATTCAGAACAACTAGCAACAAAACCCTTCCAATGGGTCACCACCTTGTACTGTGTGAAACACCTGCTAAAAGTGGAAGTACAGCCTCAGAGTTATGTCAGCATCAAGCCAAGACATTGAACTATGATATATATTATTTTCAAGATTCTATATAATTTATTCCATCAGCTATTAACACATCTTTGAAAAAGTAGCAAACATTGGAAGGGTTTTGTTGCCTACTGTAGATCAGGGGATTGTGTAGGCCAATCTAGAAGATCAATATCATTTGTCCTCCATGCACTCTCTGACCACATTGGAGGTGTGCTTGGGGTCTTTGTTCTGCTAGAAAATCCTATTGTCTTCTGGAATGTCCAAATTCTCCATGCTGACCAGAAGCTGGGTGTCCAAAATATCCTGATACTGGAAGCAGTCTATGATACCCTCAATTTCTGAAAGTTGCACAACTCCATTCCACCCCATACAGCCCTATACCATGATGTTTCCTCCACCATGTTTTACTGTTTTTTTGACTTCTCTTGGAATCAGGCCCTGGCCCTTCTGTTTCCATGTCCATTGCCTTCCATCTGACCCAATCCTATTGATCTTGGTCTCATCTGACCATACCACCCTTTTCCAGTCCTCTACAGTCCATTCCTTGTACTTGTGGCACCAAGCTACTCATGCTCTTCTTTGTTTAGCAGTAAACAATGGCTTTGGCTTCAACACAACGGCATAGAAATTGTTTTTCTTGAGTACATTTCTGACTGTTTGTGAGGAGACAGGGTTGGAGATAATGGTGTTGATGTGTTTGGTGACCTGCACAGCGTTAAGGGACCTGCTAGCGTTGAGTTGTGCAATAATAGCCCGTTCATTGGTAGAAGAAAGCTTGGAGGGGCGGCTAGAGGAGAGGCTAGAGCGGTTGGGACAGGTTTTTTGAAGTACCCTAGAGACAGTAGACTTGCCCACATTGAGTTTGGAGGCAATAGCACTATTGATTAGAAGCTAGAGCAATGATATTTTTCTTTTGAGCAGAAGGAATAGGGTGCATGGTGGATTATGAGAAATTTAGAGCATTTCAGCTGCTTATATGTATGGCCAGCACTGCCATAAGGCTGTGGCGTATAGCCTCATAGGCTGTACTACACTGCCAAAAGGCTATGTGCACTGCAATAAGGCTGTTCTGGTATTTCTAAGGCACAGCCAAATAATTGTCCCAATGTTTCTCTGTTTTGTTTGCACTATATCTCCATTGGTTTTGATCGGAGCTATAATATTTTTATATATTCTAGAAGCTGGGGTCAAATGCTTTTAGATACATACCTACACTTTAGTGTTATTTGTACTTGGTCTAAAGTTATTAACCAAACACTCAAAAAGTGCGAAACATTGAGACAATTGTTTGAGTCACTGGATTCCTCAGGCCCAAAGGTGCCATGAAGGAGGGAGCAGACAGCAACTGCTTGGTGCTTTTTGCTTTTAGGAATAGATATATCAGCTGCCACCAACACTGTTGTGTCAGACAGATCTGTGTTGGCATGAATCACATCCAAGTGGATGTGACAAGCATCAAGGGCATCCTTGGATGCTGCAATGATGGTGTCAAATGTAATCTTGCCAGAGTGCATATATAACAGGCAAAGGCCTAGAACTGCTTCCGCATGAACATGATTGAGAGGCTCAGAGACATGCACAGTGTGCACACCAAGATCCACAACTGTAGATAGCAAGTTGCCATGTGTGTATTGCAACAGGCTGGAAAGAGAAGAAGGGAGACATATTGTCTCTTCATACAGTGACTCAAACAATTATTCACATGTTTCACACTTTTTGAGTATTTGCTTAATAAACTTTGCTATACTAAAGTTAAAATTATGATGTTGGTATATAAAATAAAGTATTTGATCCCCGCTCTAGGAATGTATAGAAATTATGTAATTCGTATCAAAACCTGTCAAGATATAGTAGAAACAAGTCAGAGATACATCCAGCCAATTATTTGGCTATGTACATTGAATATATAAAACTCAGCAATTAGTACTTGGTATTGCCTCCCTTGGCCTTGAAAACTGCTTCTATCCTTCTGGGCATACTTTCAATCAAGTTGTGACACACCTCTGGTGGTATATTCTCCCACACCTCTGCAACTCTCTCCTAAACTTCAAAAACCCTTTTAGCATGAGTCAGATACTCATTAAGCTTCCTTTTGATATGGTCCCAAAGGTGTTCTATAGGGTTGAGGTCAGAAGACTGTGCTGGCCAGTCTAGAAGATCAATATCATTGTTTTCCATCCACTCTCAGACCACATTAGAGGTGTGCTTGGGGTTATTGTCCTGCTGGAAATTTTTTTCATTCTTAGAAATGTTCAGATTCTCCATGCTGACTAGCAGCTGCTCCTCCAAAATGTCCCAATATTGGAAGTGGTCCATAATGCCCTCAACCTCTGCAAGTTGCCCCACTCCATTCTACCCCATACACCCCCATACCATGATGCTTCCTTCCCCATGTTTAACTGCTTTTTTTATTTCCCTAGGAATCAAGCCCTGGCTCTTCTGTTTCTATATCCATTTCCTTCCATTAACCCAATCTTACTGATCTTGGTCTCATCTGACCATACCACTCTTTTCCAGTTCTCCATGGTCTGTTTCTTGTGCTTGTGGCACCATGCTACGTGCACCTTTTTTTGAGCAGCAGTAAGCAAAGGCTTTGGCTTCAACACAACGGCATAGAAATCGTTTTTCTTGAGTACATTTCTGACTGTTTGTGAGAAGACAGGGTTGGAAATGATGGTGTTGACGTGTTTGGTGACTTGCACAGCATTGGTGCATCTGCCATAGTTGAATTGCGCCAGAATAGCTTGTTTATTGGTAGGGAAGAGCTTAGAAAGGCGGCTAGAAGAAGGTTTAGAGCAGTTGGGACAGGTTTCTTGAAGCATAGGATGCATAGTGAATTATAGGGATCTAATAGCATTTCAGCTGCTTATATGTACTGCAAACACAGCCATATGGCTGTAATGCATAGCCTATAAGGCTGTGCTGCACTGCCAAGGGCTATGCGCATTGAAATTGGGCTGTGTCTGTGTTTCTAGGAGCACAGCCAAATAATTGTCTGCATGTATCTCTGACTTGTTTCTGCTATGTCTTGACAGGTTTTGATCCAAATTACATAATCTCTATATATTCCTAGAGTGGGGATCAAATACTTTATTTTATATACCAACATCATAATTTTAACTCTAGTATAGCAAAGGTTATTAAGCAAATATTCAAAAAGTGCGAAACATGTACATAGACAATTGTTTGAGTCACTGTACCACTGGTGCTTGTCACTAATAAATGACAGTTTAAGGTGGTTGCCAATCAGAGTGCCAATACATGCCTGGCCCTGTTTGACCAGCTTCCTAATGTGCAGATAGATGGGATGGAGACCAGCAATAGACTCGGTCTCTCCTCCCGGAGACGTGCAGAAGATGCCAGTTATTCACTTGGCAGCCTTATGTTGCATATTGTGCAGGTGCAACATAGCAGTCTTGCACCTTGCACCTTTGTAGAACCAGAGGCCCACATGGTACATATACCCATGCATATATGTATAATGCCCAGATAGTGTTGGTAAGTTGTAATACAGGGTGCATGCAAGTGGGCCGCTTTCATTCAGTGAAGGCTAACAACATATTTACCTAATTCTAACACCTCTTGCAGTTATGACAATCTTCTGAAACACCATTGTCAACATTACTGTGTACTATGGTAATGCTCCCATACGTACACCAACCACTCTAGTAAGTCCTAATGTCCAACACAACATCTTTGCAAGTGCACTCTAACACGATCTTCCTATAGATGTGATAATTTTTCATAACACAATGTACCTCCTAACCTCAGGCAATGCAAGTGGAACACAATAACCATTCACAAAGTCTCTGCTGCTGCATGTATCCCATGTGCATTCTATTTTACCTAAGATCACTAATACACTAACAGCACCCAAGCTCACCAGACACCAAGCTGAAGCATGAGTGACTAGGTGTTCTGCAGAGAAGGATAACCGATGGTGCCCGCATAGGATAGTACAGTATCTAATATTGTAATTAGCCATGAAATAAATATGGTAAACTGTTCTTTCACTGAAACTTGAGCGCTACTGGAGCAAACTGAACTGGTCAAATAAACCATCCACCAGCAAAATTCTGAACAGACCATAGTAGAGAGCCTGCTTGCTAGATCTATATAAAGAACATGGCAACTATAAATGTAACATAGAAGCTAAGAAGAACTATTGACATGGCCCAGCTGTGAATACATTTATTTTTTGATTATTTTGTTGATTTTATCTGTATTTCTCTACCTAATAGAGTATATTCGCAACTCGTTTCGAGTGAGTTTCCAGCAAGTAAACCTCGGTTAGTTTTGAGTGAGATTTTGGCATACCTGAGCACTCCACAAAATTGATGGGAGGGACCCTATACTAAAACGAGAACCGACCTATAATGTCCACCTCTCTCCCATCGACGTACAGAACTATCCCTCTGTTATGGCAGGATCGTGGCCTCTCATTATCCTCCTCACATGAGGAAACTATGTATGAACATTATATGACCTCTCTTAACGATACATAGCTATGAATTTACGGTCAAGACACTGGTAAAACCCCAGATTTCTACCAAGAGACATGATTTCAAAATGTGAGTCCCTGATATCTTTTTTCTGCAGTTTTTCCTAGCTAAAGCTCTACAGAAAAAGGGTGTTAAGCAACTCTACAATCTGGCAGAGGGGCCACAGAGAAAAAGTGGCGAGAAGTGGTTATTTTTCCAAAGGGAATAAGTGCAGGTGCAACAAAAACGGTCAGGTCGTGACATGTCTGGTCCTCGTCAAGCCTCACCCACTCCCGGTCAAGCTCGCACCCGTACGATCCCACCAGTATATTTTGGCACAGGAGGCCTATCCGACTTCGAAGCATCACCTCAACCCGCGAAAAAAAAACTCATGTCTGAAGCTGCCACCTCACCATCCATCTTCTGCACACGCCCAGTCCTCCAAAACATCATGAATGAAACTACTACCCCACCTGTTCCTCCTGAGACTCCAAAGGAGTCTCCTCCTTCGTCCACTAAACCGCCACCATCTGCCAAGTCTGGTCCCGACGATGAAAACAGTCCCAGCAAACCAGTCTCTACCTGCTGCAGAAAATTCATTGGCATGGATCTTGTCCATCTCGCTTGTGCTGTCAACGAGATCTGCCCCTAGAATGCACCCCATGGTCAGAAGGCAAAGGCCTAGGAGTCGGTCAATGAAGAGCTAGTCAAAACTGGGTTCTGCCACAAGCTTTCAGCAGACCTGGTACGGCAGAAGGCAGAAGGCTTGGTAGGGTATCGAAAGGTATGTCTTTTTCTGCTTTTCTCGAAGTTATACTAATGACCGCGCTATCTAGAACCCTTCCAGTGAAGAAACAACCATCAAGGCCATCGGTACTATCCTCAACAACTCTCAAAACGACCTCATCATAATCTTAGCTCTCCTTGATCAGATGGAAAGCGCATACGATGCAGTTAAATCAGCGGATGAGGCCAAAAAGGCGGATCTCAAGAAGGTGAGTGATTTGCAATCGTGCTAGAATCATCTTGTTAATATATATGAACAGAAGCACGACAATGACAAAATTGCACGCGACACGCTTTGTCAGGCCGTAATGACAACTCAGAAGAAGTGCAAACGGGTCAGCAACACAAGCGACACCTCTGACACAGAGAGTGAGGAGGCTGAGGGTGGCCAATCTCAAGACTCTGCTGAGTCTGAGTCGTCCAAGGCCCTCCCGAAGCGGCCTCGCATTTCCTGCGACACATCTCAAGAGAAGCTGCTTGCGGTGATGAAGGAGGATATTGAAACTCGTAAGAAGCAGGAGACGCAGAGGGAGCAATAGATGGAGAGGCAGGAGCAACGGCAAGAAACGGTCATGGGCATCTTGGGGGGTCTGCTAAAGATTGAAGAACAAAAACTTCTCCTTGCTAAGAGGGGCATCCTTTAGATTACATACCATTAGTTTGGTTTCTGCCTTGTGCTTTTAATCTACTACATGATTTCATCTATGAAAGTACTCTTCTAGAGATGGGGGTGGCAATTGGAAGTATTGTGAGGTCTGATTTGGGTGCAGACAGTTATAGGCATTTGTGAGGAGAACGGTGACACGATAATAAAGGCCCAATGGAGACTTGTATACCTTATGTTTCCACCAGGCATTTATAAATGGAAACAGCTGAACGATGTGGCCAAACCCATGCTCGACCACAATGCGAACAGCACTCATTTCCTCGTTAAAAGACTTCTCCCATTCTGTCCGCTCTCCAGGACCTCCGAAGGGGCTCAACAACTGGAAATTATTCCCATATGCTGGATCCCCATACAGCTGCAAAAAGCAAACAGCGGGCGGGTCTTTTTCAGTGGTTCCAAGCCGTAAAGCATGCTCCTCTGCCCATTGTAGAATCTCTGATTCGTTGAGTAGATGGCAGTCGTTGTGCTTTCCGACTTCAGGGCCATAAAGGTGGCCAATCATTTCATTAGAGAGTGTGACGGCTTGGTACTTGAGGGCATGATGTTTTTTGTATCTGTTGTATACTTCGCATTGATGAAGAAACAGTCGACACATCGCGCGAATTGTACAGTCGATGAAGCCCCATATTTGTTAAGGCAGAGCCTAACAACTTAGGTAATACTGTTTATGCTCGATGTCTTTGATAAACAAAGACAGAGATTTGTCAGCAGCTGTGGCTATACTGACAATCAGGTGAGATTGACGAAGCAAGGGACTAAAAACAAAGTAGAGAACTAAGCAGTTAGGTAGATTGCCTAGGTCAAGCTGAGGAGCCTTGACCAAATGGTACAGATTTATATACCTATCTAGTAGTTCTAAATATAGCACATGCGCAGCATGCTGAGTAAGTAATGAGTCATGTGCAGCATGAAGAGTAAGTACATGAGTCAGTATGACTCGATGTGAGTCAGAAAGAGTCAGATAAGATATAAGTCTCTCACGGCTGTGAGAGATGCGGAGGATGTGTCCCCTTGTTTCCAGTATGTGCCAGTCACATGCACACACTGTCTTCCCATCTAGGTTGAAGCATGCATGGAATTCACCAATGAGTGCATGACCCAAGATTGCAGGCTTAAGGTGTGCAGTGTGCACATTGGAGAAACCAACACGATGAAGCCAAGGCCTACCTTTGAGATGTGTGGGCCTTAGGGAAGCACTTATGTGTGTAAGGCGCAAGAAGTTGTTGCCAGTGTATGAAGGCTACTGCAGCAGACATGTCCACTCATGCAGCATTCTGTCCACAGCGCATTTCCGGGCATACCCAAGGGATGTCTGGGGTTTGTTATCAGTAGCTGCCAAGTGAGTGCAGTGATGAATGTTCTAGTTGAGTCTTGAAGGGACAAGAACAAAGTGGATACACCTGCCAGCCTCACCTGAAAACCAAGTACGCCCACGTGTTATGACATTTGTGCATAGGCGTGTTGCAGGCATGTGGCCTGCATTCTGCACTGACCTCGCTGACCACAATGATGTGGTGGTCACAACACTGTATGGGAGCGCAAGCACCAAGACACACCTCGCCAATGTCTACTCCAGCCCGGAGGATGGTACTGCCATTCGCTGGTTGTGTGATAATGCCCCTCGTCTTCCAAGCATGCTTTGCATGGCAAGAGACTTCAACTGCAAGTCATCAGTCTGGGATCCAGACTATGACTCTACAAATCATGTTGCGACCGAACTATGTGATGTTGCACTTGACCTGAATTTGGAGGTTAGCATTCTACCAGAACGCACTCCTACTCACTTTCCACATGCTAGCAGCCTTATGCCGTCCATCATTGATCTCTTTTTTCTCCCTGTGGGTCGCACTGCAGGGACTTCACACAGCGTGGTCACAGAGTGGAAAGGACCCTCTGACCACGCTCCCCTGGCTGTCATGCTCCCTATCCAGCCTGTGCAGCTGGCTACTAAGCGCATTACTCTGCCGAAAGGCAGTGAGCAAGAGGAGGAGTTCCTTAAGGACCTGTCCTCTTCATTGCGAGCATTGGACACAACCACTCTCACAAGAGCAAAAGCAATCAAACGCTGCACTGGAGCCGTTGCAACTGCTATTAAGCAGTCTTGGGATAACAACTCAAAGACTGCTCGCATCTCCACCAAGTCAAAGTCCTGGTGGAATCCTGAGTGCTCTGAGGCTGTCAGAGTGTATCGCGCTTCCAGGGCGGTCGCCGATTACAAGGCGTTCCGCAGGACCACAAAGGTGGCCAAGCGCAAGTTCTTTGATAGTAGGATCCAGACAATTGCTACTACCAACAAGCGTCCATGGGATCTTATGCGCTGGGCGAAACAGCGCGAGCTCCCTACATATGAGGCAATTCGCCACAATGGTGAACCTTGCAACTCCCTGGAGTCGCTCTGGGCTGCTCTTGATTCAACATACAACTCGGCATCTGACCGCCCTGTTGACCCCTCTGTGCTTGACGACGTGCCTCAGTCTCCCCCACGCGAGTGGTGGGACTTTGGTGTCAACGAGCTTAGAGAAGAGCTGGCAAAGTGCTCAAACACTTCTGCTCCAGGTCCTGATCACCTTACATGGTATCAGCTCAAATCCTTGGTTGTTGACACTGTCATTGCAACCAAATTCGTCGAGATTGCCAATGCCTGCCTTCGGGTGGGTCACTGGCCTTCTCACTTCAAAGAATCATATTCTGCCATTGTTCCCAAGCCTGGCAAACCGCACTACTCAACTCCCATAATGTTTTGACCTATTGTGTTGCTCAACACACTGGGGAAACTCTTTGAGAAGATGCTTGCAAACAGAATGTGGTTTGAAGCGCAGAAGTTCAGCGTGTTCCACCCCAACTAGTTTGGAGGTGTGCGCCAACACTCTACTGAGGATAAGGGTGTCTATCTCACTCACATCATCAAAGCCGGCTGGGCAGAGGGCTGAAGAGAAGCGTGGTCGCATTTGACCTTGCTCAGTTCTTTCCCTCTCTCAACCATGACATGCTGCTACGCATACTGCGCAGACTGGGCTTTGCGCTGGAGGTCTGCAATTTCTTTGCGTCTTACCTTGTTGGGAAACACACTTCTTACAGCTGGAATGGCAAAAAGTCCAGCAAGTACTCTGCAGATGTTGGCATTGGCCAAGGATCTGCTCTATCTCCTCTCCTCTCTGCGCTCTATTTGGTGCCAGTGATGAGACTATTTGAGCGTAGGATTCCACCTGCTACTACTACTCTCATGTCGTATGTGGATGATGGTTCACTCATTGTCCAGTCGCCATCCTTTGGGGAGAATATCACCCTACTTCAACAAGCATAGGTTGACATCACAGAGCTTGTCACTGCACTGGGCCTTGTCCTAGAACATGATAAGATGGAGGTCTTCCACTTTTCCCGCAAGCACAACAATGTCAACCCTGCCATCGACTTGGGCTTTGCTCCATACACTGGCAACTTGCCTTTTCAACCCAAAAGCGTTTGGCGCTACCTGGGCTTCAACTTTGACCGGTTGCCGTCATTCAGCCACTACATCAAATACTATTCTACCAAGGCATTAACCACTGTCAAGGCAATGGTCATGCTTGGTAACTCATCAAGGGGGACCACCCCACTTCAGAAGCGGCTGCTCTACCGTGCATGCGTTCTCCCAGTCACTACTTATGGTATGGGCCTCTGGTTCTACAAAGGTGCAAGGTGCAAGACTGCCATGTTGCACTTGCGCACTATGCAACACAAGGCCACCAGGCGGATAACTGGTGCCTTTCGCACATCACCGGGTGGGAGGACTGAGTCTATTGCTGGTCTCCCTCCTATTCATTTGCACATCAGGAAACTGGTTGAATGTGGCCAGGCGCAGATTGGCACCCTGATTGGCAACCACCCTATGCTGTCGCTCATGAGTGACAAGCACCAGCTGTACAAAGGAACAATGTGTCTGCCTTCGTCTCTCTCCAACTTGTTGTGACGCGTGCGTGGCAACTTGATCTCTATGGTTGTAGACTCTGATGCACATGCTGTGCACGTTTCTAAGCCTCTCAACCCTGTGCATGGAGAAGCGGTCCCAGGCCTCTGCCTGTTGGACATGCACTCTGGCAAAGTTACATTTGACACCGTCATTGCAGCATCTAAGGATGCCCTCGACTCTTGTCGCACTCATTTGGATGTGATTCACGTGGATGCAGATCTGTCTGACACCACGGTGCTGGTGGCAGCTGATGCATCTGTTCCCAAAAGTAGGAAGCACCAGGCGGTTGCTGCCTGCTCCCTCCTTTATAGCGCCTTTGGGCCAGAAGAATACACAATGGCGTCGGGCAGGGCTCTCTATGACGACGCAGAACTCGCAGCCATTGACTTGTCTATAAGCAAGGCTATCCTGCGCAACAACTGTCTTAAGTTAGTTGTGCTCTCAGGCTCGACTAAAGCCATCTGGTTGGCTTTGGACCCGTCTCTCCACTCTGGGCAAGGGCACTCGTTGTCTATTTGCTCCAAGCTACATGCTTGGTCCGCGGGTGATGCCAGCAGGCGCGTCCACTTTGTTCATGTCCCCTCAAGACTCAATTGGGACATTCACCACCGTGCTCACTTGGCGGCCACCGGCCTGCGAGTGGGTGCTGGCAACCAGCCCCGGACACTCCTTGGGTATGCCCGGAAATGCGCCGTTGATAGAATGCTGCATGAGTGGACCTGTCTGCTGCAGCAGCCTTCCTACCCTGGCAACAACTTTTTGCACCTTATACACAAAGGTGCCTCCCTAAGGCCTACACACCTCAAAGGTGGGCCTTGGCTACGTCATGTTGGTTCTTCCAATGCGTACACTGCGTGCCTTGCACGCGCAGTCTTGAGTTATGCACCCATTGGTAAATTCCATGCACACTTCAACCTGGGCAGAGAGACAGTGTGTGCATGCGATTGGCGCGTATTGGAAATGAGGGGGCATATCCTCAACCAGTGCGTGCATCTCGAACGTCGGCCCAGGCAGCGCTTGCGCCAGGAGCTGTCATCCTTCTTGTTCTTCCTTGAGAACAATCCTGCCACTTTTGCATTTCCATCGCAACAGCCTCCACCACCGTTTTCTAAGACCAAGAAGACACAGCAACATGGGCCACCTGATAAGGCCCCCAAATGCGTTCACGGTGCCCCTCCAGCTGTTGGAGGCCACCACCGACAGGATCCTCTGCATCACCGCACCCAGATAATCTTGTCTAGGTGCCAGATGCACACCAATTTGTTTGCAGAGAACAAGCCGAAGCGTCTGGCATGGACTTCCATACATAGGCGCTAGTGCCGCGTCCTTCATAATATAGTCACAAGCCTGGCCTCCAGGGCTCTTGTTGGTTCTGCAGGGTGTTGCGCATTACCATACTCATTGTTAGATTTATCCTCAGGGGCCACCCTAGCTTGCTCTTTGGTGCATCTCGTATTCAGTGTAGTTCACTCGATGAACACAGTTTTAACTGGCTTCTTGATCTCTTACCACCACCATCAAAGTGGTGATCTCGCACTATTCGCTCAATATTTCGCTCAATTCTTGTCGGATCGACACCAAACTATGTCTGGGAGTTCCTCTGGAGCTCGCCGTTATGCCTCCAACCCCCGATCTGGACCGATCGTATCGGATCCCACTCGAGACATCGAGATGTCCTCTGAGGAGGATGAACTCAATATTTCTGAAGGAGTGCCCTGGCAACAGGTTCCTGCTCATTCCACTACTGCTCCCCCGCGCATTAGAGCGCCACTGGGCATTGCTAAAGGCGAAGCACTGATTGCTTCTCGTGCCGCTGCTAAGGCCAAGCGCAAGAAGAACAGTGACTCCTCCCCTCCCACTGAGCGTGCTGGCTCTCCAGAAAAGAGACAGCGGGCTGGTACTATCACCCTGGCGTCTGTGGAACAGCAGGCCCCTCTTCCTACTGAGGAACCAATCTCTGGTCCTTCAGTTTCATCGCCTCCTACTCCCTCCGCCCCCCTCTGTGGGTGACGCCTTGAAGCATGTGAAGGAAACCATTCAACTTGTCTCTGCACAAGTTGAATCCATTCGTGAGCAGGGCCTCTCTCTAGAGGTCCCTGCTTCTGCCAACGTTGGCGCTGCGCTTATTCGGCTTGTCCGGGTGGCTGGTGCTAGCGGCCTTCTTTGTGCAGCGGTTAACGCCAATCCCAACATTCAGGCGGGGTTCGGCAATTTGGGGGGCACGCTCCTCAAATTTGGCCCTCAACCCTCCTCAACCCCCAACTCTACCCCGGGTGGCGCTCCTGCTCCGCCCGCTCCCACTCCTGCATCTTCCCGGCCTAACCTGGGTTGGAAGACTGCGCCTCCTCCCGTCCCTCCCCGGAACCCGGCTCATCCCTATGGGCACCCTGTCAATGTGGCAGGTGCTGCTCCATCTGGTGGTCGTGTGAAGGTCTTGCCCAAGGGCACCTTTGCACACGTTGTCGCAACCGCAACAGCGGCTAACACCGCTGCTGCGCCTGCTCCCTCCACCCCCACCATGAAGCGCCCTGGCGCTAAAGTGGGTGGTGACATCACTGCTCTGGCCGCTCTGGCTAGGGCCTATCCCAATTTGGATGCTGAGCAACTTGCTCGCATTCACTTGAAGGCCTCTGGCCAACCTTCTCCTGCACCCAAGCCTACCCAGGCTAAGGTGCAGTCCACCACACATAGTCCTTCTCGCAAGAGGATCATCGCTATCCCCTCCGCGACTGTCAATACCTCTGTTTCTCTTGAGACTATTGTGGCGACGGTCAATCGTGGCCTCACCAAGAGGTCAAAACTCCGCATTGAGACTGCCTCCCTTGGCATGGGAGGCTACTTCATGCACACCACTCAGGTCCCCAACGCTGCCAACCTTGAGATTGTTTCCGAGTGGCTGGTCAAGGCCTTCCCAGCTGGCACCCCTGCTTTCACCTGTGAGGTACTGCAGTCGCAGTCCTACCTCAAAATCATCAATGCCCCCTACCTGTTAAGGCAGAGCCTAACAACTTAGGTAATACTGTTTACGTTCGATGTCTTTGATAAACAAAAACAGAGATTTGTCAGCAGCTGCGGCTGTACTGACGACCTGGTGAGATTGACGAAGCAAGAGACTTAAAGGCGAAGTAGAGAACTAAGCAGTTAGGTAGATTGCCTAGGTCAAGCTGAGGAGCCTTGACCAAATGGTACAGGTTTATATACCTATCTAGTAGTTCTAAATATAGCGCATGCGCAGCATGCTGAGTAAGTAATGAGTCATGCACAGCATGATGAGTAAGTACATGAGTCAGTATGACTCGATGTGAGTCAGAAAGAGTCAGATAAGGTATAGGTCTCTCACGATCGTGAGAGATGCGGAGTAAGCATGGAAAAAGGTGAAAAATGCGCAGTGATGCGCAGCATATGTGAGTAATTGTGCATAGGTAAGCGGGCCGGGGTATGTAAGGAGAAACATGTAAGCAAAATCATAACACAGGCCACAGATGACCCAGTCGACAAATTTGTTACCATCAATATCACAGCTACAACAATAACACAAATTTGCCCTCCAGCAGCTTGCACACTGCTTTACTCTCTACTATAACTGCTTCTCTGTGCTATGAGTAGTGCTAGAGGCAACAAAAAGACTCCCCAACTGCTGAATCCAACTCCAATGCCATCCACACCTCCATTCTTTATGATCTGTTACCACCAACATCACAGCCACAACAGTGACGCAAAATTGCCCTCAAGCACATTGCTAGCTTCACATCTCCTCAGTTTCGCCACCTGTCTGCACTATGAGGAGTGCAGGAGGCACTTTTTTTTTTTTTTCTTTTTATGGTAGCGCGCAACACCCCGCAGAAGCAGCAAGAACCCTGGGGGCCAGGCTTGCCACTATATGAAGGATGGAGCACTGACGCCTATGCATGGAAAACCATGCCAGACGCTTCGGCCTGTTCTCTACGAACAAATTGGTGTGCACCCGGCACCCAGACAAGGTCGTCTGGGCGCGGAGGTGCAGTGAAGCCTGTTACAGGCATTCGTCGGCGGTGGCCCCCCACAGCGGGGAGGGCATCGCGGAGGCGTGTGGGGGCCTTGTCAGGTGGCCCACGTCGCCGTGTCTTCCTGGCTTTGGGAAACGGCGGTGGAGACTGTTGCGAAGGAAACGCAAAAGTGGCAGGGTTGTTCTCAGGGAAGAACAAGAAGGACGACAGCTCCCGGCGCAAGCGCTGGTTGGGCCGTCGTTGGAAGTGCGCGTACTGGTGAAGGATGTGTCCCCTCGTTTCCAGTATGCGCCAGTCGCATGCACACGCTGTCTCCCCATCCAGGTTGAAGCGTGCACGGAATTCACCAATGGGTGCATGACCCAAGACTGCGCGTGCAAGGCGCGCAGTGTGCGTATTGGAAGAACCAACACGACGTAGCCAAGGCCCACCTTTGGGGTGAGTGGGCCTTAGGGAAGCACCTTTGTGCATAAGGCGCAAGAAGTTGTTGCCAGAGTAAGAAGGCTGTTGCAGTAGACAAGTCCACTCATGCAGCATTCTATCCACAGCGCGTTTCCGGGCATACCCAAGGGATGTCTGGGGTTGGTTCCCAGCACCCACCCGCAAGCCAGAGACTGCCAAGTGAGCACGGTGGTGGATGTCCCAGTTGAGTTTTGAAGGGACATGGACAAAGTGGACGTGTCTGTCAGCGTCGCCCGAGAACCAAGCACGTAGTTTGGAGCAGATGGACAGCGAGTGTCCTTGCCCAGAGTGGAGAGACGGGTCCAAAGCCAGATGGATGGCTTTAGTCGAGTCTGAGAGCACAACTATCTTGAGGCAGTTGTTGCGCAGGACAGCCTTGCTTATAGACAAGTCAATGGCTGCGAGTTCGGCATCATCAGAAGGGACTCTGCCTGATGCCATCGTGAACTCTTCTGGCCCAAAGGTGCCATGAAGAAGGGAGCAGGCAGCAACCGCTTGGTGCTTCCTGCTTTTGGAAACAGACACGTCAGCCGCCACCAACACTGTAGTGTCGGAGAGATCTGCATCAGCGCGATTCACATCCAAATGGGTGCGACGAGAATCAAGGGCATCCTTAGACGCTGCAATGAGGGTGTCAAATGTAACCCTGCCAGAGTGCATATCCAACAGGCAAAGGCCTGGGACCGCTTCTCCATGGACAGGGTTGAGAGGCTCAGAGACGCGCACAGCATGTGCATCAGAATCCACAACCATAGAGAGCAAGTTGCCGCGCACGCGTCGCGACAAGTTAAAGAGAGACGAAGGAAGATGCATAGTTCCTTCGTACAGATGGTGCCTGTCACTAATGAGCGACAGCATAGGGTGGTTGCCAATCAGGGTGCCGATGCGTGCCTGGCCGCGTTCGACCAGTTTCCTGATGTGCATATGAATGGGAGGGAGACCAGCAATAGACTCGGTCCCCCCACCCGGCGATGTGCGAAAGGCGCCGGTTATCCACCTAGCAGCCTTGTGTTGCATGGTGCGCAAGTGCAACATGGCAGTCTTGCACCTTGCACCTTTGTAGAACCAGAGGCCCACACCATACGTAGCGACCGGAAGGACGCATGCATGGTAGAGCAGTCGCTTCTGCATAGGGGTGATACCCCTTGATGAGTTACCAAGCATCATCATTGCCTTGACAGTGGTCAGGGCCTTGGTAGAGTAATACTTGACATGGTAGCTGAAGGATAGCGACCAGTCAAAGTAGAAGCCCAAGTAGCGCCAAACGCTCTTGTGTTTGAACACTTTGCCAGTTCTTCTCTGAGTTCGTTAACGCCAAAGTCCCACCACTCGCGCGGAGGAGACTGAGGCACATCGTCAGGCACAGAGGGATCAACCGTGCGGTCAGACGCCGAGTTGTATGTTGAGTCAAGAGCAGCCCAAAGCGACTCAAGAGAATTGCAGGGTTCACCATTGTGGCGAATTGCTTCATGTGTAGGGAGCTCGCGCTGTTTGGCCCAGCGCATAAGATCCCATGGGCACTTGTTGGTAGTAGCAATTGTCTGAATCCTACTATCAAAGAACTTGCGCTTGGCCACCTTAGTGGTCCTGCAGAACCCCTTGTAATCAGCGACCGCCCTGGAAGCGCGATACACTCTGACAGCCTCAGAGCACTCAGGATTCCACCAGGACTTTGACTTGGTGGAGATGCGAGCAGTCTTTGAGTTGTTATCCCAAGACTGCTTAATAGCAGTTGCAATGGCGCCAGTGCAGCATTCAATTGCTTCTGCTGTTGTGAGAGTGGTTGTGTCCAATGCTCGCAAAGAAGAGGACAGTTCCTCCAGAAACTCCTCCTCTTGCTCACTGCCCTTGGGCAGAGTGATGCACTCAGCAGCCAGCTGCACAGGCTGGATACGGAGCATGACGGTAAGAGGAGCGTGGTCAGAGGGCCCTTTCCACTCTGTGGCCACGCTAGAACACGGTTCTTTACTTACGTTAGTATACAATGCATGTATTAAGGTACTTCTGACCAGACTGCGATTGGGCGCTGGAATATACATTGTCAGACGCCCCCTGCGGGGGCGTAGGGCTTTGACCAAAAAAAAAAAAAAAAAAGCCAGCGAATGGCAGTACCATCCCCTGGGCTGGAGTAGACATTGGCAAAGTGTATTTGAGCACCTGTGCTCCCATACAACATAGTGACCAACACATTATTGTGGTTGGCGAGGTCAGTGCAAAATGCAGGCCGCATGCCTGCAAGACGCCTATGTACAAAAGTCATAACGCGTGGGCGGTCAGTCTCAGATGCTGGACGTCTAAACATGACCAGCCAGTCCAGATGAGTGGGAGCACCAATCACTGCCTCCCCTTCTGGGTTGGTAGTGGACACAGTGTGACGTATTAGCCTCCAGGGAGGCTCTTGCAGCAGGAGAATGTCGAAATCGTTCTTACGCTCCTCCAAGAGTGATGACACAAGATCATGATTTCTATTCACATTCTGTGAGTAGAAGCGAAGCATAGATACATATTTGTGACGCATAAAGTAATTTAAACGTGAGCAGTATGATCACCCAGAGCCGACTGAATCGGTCTCCTCCTGGGTGGTTGAACGTTAGCATAACTTTGCGGTGCTCTAGCAGAAAAGCGTACCGCATCGTTGACTTCATACCGGCGCTGGATCCAGCCAGCGTCAAATCGGTGACGAGAGAAGGCACACTTGGACGAATCCGCTGTGTGTGCCTTGCCGCAGTTGATGCATCTGGGTGCGTGGGGGCACGGTTCACCATCAGGAGTGGCAGATACTGGGGGATTCGCATCAGGCTTCTCCCAACAGCAGTGAGAGAGCTTGCGATGATTTTGCGTGTCATGGCCATAGCCACAGTGAGCGCAGGAGTTGTACTGCTGTCTGCAGGACGCAGTTGGGTGTCCCCAAGCCCAACAGCGCTGACACTGAGGGACGCCGGCGTGTACACTGGCATGGGAGATATTGCACAGGCGTCCACCAATGGACACCTTCTTATTGGTGATGGACTTGAGGGCGGTACCAGACCTAGAGTCCCAGAAGTCGAAGAAGACCACGCACATATCATGCGATGGGCTGGCGCGATGAATACGTGGCTTTCCAGCAAGCTGGAGCGACAACGTAGTAGTGTTCTGACGCAGGAGTGCTTCCATAGTGTCAGGAGTGACTGGAGTGCTGCCCACCGCGCCAGAGGAGTAGTAGGGCACGCCAGTGATGCGGGCGTAGGAACGCAATGCAGGGACCTCTACATTCACGTTGACAATTGGCTGGCCACCCTCTGTAAGAGGATACCAAACGCGCTGCACAGCGAGCCGGATAATGCCCAGGTCGCTGTGGGTGGGTGTGTCGCTGAAGTGGACAATGATAGCGTCACCCCTGCCTACTTCGGCATGAATGGCGTTGTTGCGAGAACCTCCAGCAGACAGCCGGAGGTTGAGAGTAGAAATAGCCTGTTCAGGCGGAATGGGGAGAGGCGCAGGGATAGCATCGCTGCCAGTGCCTCTGCGCACATAAATGAAGCACTGTCTGCGCGATGGACCACGCGTAGTGGATTTGAGCTTCTGCTTCTTCTTTGAAGGAGAGGGAGCAGAGAGAAGGGGAGAGGACGCTGTCTTGCGCTTGTTGGCATTAGAATTGTCCTTGAGTTGCACTACTTCATCCCAGGACAGTCCAGGGAGATGACGCGCGAGTTCAGCAAGTTCTGCGCATTGCTGCGCAGTCATGCCAACAGTAACCTCTGCAAAAGAGCGAGGGGCGGCGTGTGCAGGCCTCCTAGGCGGCTGCAAAGCGACAGAAGCGTAGGACGCCTTGGGAGCGCGCTGGCACTGTTGTGGTTGCTGCTGCTGCTGCTGGGATGTATTAGCAGGCATTGGTGCACGCACAGCATGCGGATTAGGTGCTCTACGCGGTGTAGCAGGCGCCTGGGGAGGGGGGAGGGCAAACCGGCGCTGGAATTGCATCCAGTTACCTGAATGGATCCGCTCTGGTTGTGGTTGGGAAGGGGCAGCACCTGTAGCAACACCTGAGTCTGGTCCAGGGACCGGGTTGTTAGGTTGCTGAGATGTTGCTGTGGACTCCTGTCCCTCCATGGGAGCCGGAGATTTGTGACCAGTGGCAGTGTGTTCCGCGGGTCGGGGAGAGGTAACCTGGGTCCTGGCGCCTTGGGAGGCGCTGGAGGAGGAGGGGGCGCCTGCTGGGGCAGAGGAGGCCGGTGCTACACCATGCCCACTTGCAGCAGCAGTGGAGGAAGCAGATGCTGCCTTTGCAGCACCTTTGGGAGCAGCAGTGCGCACAGGGCGCTGCTGGGAGGGAGGGGACGGCAGGACGGCGTTCAATGTGTCCCTAACGCGCTGCACTTGAGCTAGAGACCCCTCATCTGCGCTGAGGTAGTCTGTAATGCGAACAGCTGCTGCCTGCGCAACTGTGGAGATAAGGGCGTCTGCAATGTACCTCGCTTGAAGTTCATCGACAGCACTAGGAGGACAATGGTCCATCCACCCTCGCATAGTGACAAGAGCATCGGTAAGGGCCTCGACATCATCCCTGACGGCCGCCTCTGTAGCCTGTAAAGACAGGGTGTAAGAGTCCTTCTCATCATGACCAGGAAACAGAGACTTGAACTCTGTTTGGGTGGGGGAGGCTGCCCTGGAGGCGGTCCTGGACTTGGGCTGCGCTACAGCAGCACCAGAGGTGTTCTTCCTGCGCTTGTGCTCAGGGGAGGAAGGGGCGGAAGGAGCAGGGCTCTCATCTGCATCGAAATCATCATCCTCATCCATTGCTGGAGTAGAACACTTATTTCTAGCGCCAGAGGGGCCCTGGGGTGTTTCTTCACCATCAAATGCGCCATAGTCATGACCATGGCCCTTCTGAGGTGTGGATGGCGTTGGAGTTGGATCCAGCGGCCGGGGAGTCTTCTTGCTGCCTCCTGCACTACTCATAGCGCAGACAGGCGGATATACTGGAGAATAAAGCGGTGTACAAGCTGCTGGAGGGCAAATTTGCGTCGCTGTTGTGGCTGTGATGTTGGTGGTAACAGATCAAAAGGAATGCCACTCAAACGTCCACTCATGCAGCATTCTATCCACAGCGCGTTTCCGGGCATACCCAAGGGATGTCCGGGGTTTGTTGCCAGCACCCACCCACAAGCCAGTGGCCGCCAAGTGAGCACGGTGATGAATGTCCCAATTGAGTCTTGAAGGGACATGGACAAAGTGGACGCGTCTGTCAGCGTCACCCGAGAACCAAGCACGTAGTTTGGAGCAGATGGACAGCGAGTGTCCTTGCCCAGAGTGGAGAGACGGGTCCAAAGCCAGGCGGATGGCTTTAGTTGAGTCTGAGAGCACAACTATTTTGACACAGTTGTTGCGCAGAACAGCCTTGCTTATAGACAGGTCAATGGCTGCGAGTTCGGCATCATCAGAGAGGACTCTGCCTGATGCCATAGTGTATTCTTCTGGGCCAAAGGCGCCATGAAGGAGGGAGCAGGCAGCAACCGCTTGGTGCTTCCTGCTTTTGGGAACAGACGCGTCAGCCGCCACCAACACTGTAGTGTCAGACAGATCTGCATCAGCGCGAATCACATCCAAATGGGTGCGACGAGAGTCAAGGGCATCCTTAGACGCCGCAATGAGGGTGTCAAATGTAACCCTGCCAGAGTGCGTATCCAACAGGCGAAGGCCTGGGACCGCTTCTCCATGGACAGGGTTGAGAGGCTCAGAGACGCGCACAGCATGTGCATCAGAATCCACAACCGTAGAGAGCAAGTTGCCGCGCACGCGTCGCGACAAGTTGGAGAGAGACGAAGGAAGACGCATTGTCCCTTCATACAGCTGGTGCTTGTCACTAATAAGCGACAGCGTGGGGTGGTTGCCAACCAGGGTGCCAATACGCGCCTGGCCACGTTCAACCAGTTTTCTGATGTGCAAATGAATGGGAGGGAGACCAGCAATTGACTCGGTCCCCCCTCCCGGCGATGTGCGAAAGGCGCCGGTTATCCACCTAGCAGCCTTGTGTTGCATGGTGCGCAAGTGCGACATAGCAGTCTTGCACCTAGCACCTTTGTAGAACCAGAGGCCCACACCATACGTAGCGACCGGGAGGACGCATGCACAGTAGAGCAGCCGCTTCTGCATAGGGGTGATACCCCTTGACGAGTTACCAAGCATGATCATTGCCTTGACAGTGGTCAGAGCCTTGGTAGAGTAGTACTTGACATGGTGGCTAAAAGATAGCGACCGGTCAAAGTAAAAGCCCAAGTAGCGCCAAACACTCTTGGGTTGGAGTGGCGAGTTGCCAGTGTGTGGAGCAAAGCCCAAGTCAATGGCAGGATTGACATCGTTTTGCTTGCGAGAGAAGTGGAAGACCTCTGTCTTATCGTGTTCCAAGACAAGGCCAAGTGCAGTAACAAGCCCTGTGATGATGGCATACGCTTGTTGGAGTAGGGTGATGTTCTCCCCAAAGGATGCCGACTGGACGATGAGCGAACCATCGTCCACGTACGACATGAGTGTAGTAGCAGCAGGTGGAATCCTACGCTCAAAGAGTCTCATCACTGGCACCAAATAGAGCGCAGAGAGAAGAGGGGATAAAGCAGATCCCTGACCAACGCCAACGTCTGCAGAGTACTTGCTGGACTCTTCGCCGTTCCAGCTGTAGGATGTGTGTCGCCCCATGAGGTACGACGCAAAGAAGTTGCAGACTTCTGGCGCAAAGCCCAGTCTGCGCAATATGCGTAGCAGCATGTCATGGTTGAGAGAGGGGAAGAACTGAGCAAGGTCAAAAGCGACCACACTTGTCTTCAACCCTCTAGCCCAGCCGGCTTTGACAATGTGAGTGAGATAAACACCCGCATCCTCAGTAGAGTGTTGGCGCACACCTCCAAACTGATTGGGGTGGAACACACCGAATTTCTGCGCTTCAAACTGCATCCTGTTTGCAAGCATCTTCTCAAAGAGTTTCCCCAGCGTGTTGAGCAACACAATGGGGCGGAACATCTTGGGAGTTGAATAGTGCGGTTTGCCAGGCTTTGGAACAATGGCAGACCGCGACTCCTTGAAGTGAGAAGGCCAGTGACCAACCCAAAGGCAGGCATTGGCAATCTCGATGAATTTGGTTGCAATGACAGTGTCAACAACCAAGGATTTGAGCTGATACCATGTGAGGTGATCAGGACCTGGGGCAGAAGTGTTTGAGCACTTTGCCAGCTCTTCTCTAAGCTCGTTGACACCAAAGTCCCACCACTCGCGCGGGGGAGAGTGAGGCACGTCGTCAAGCACAGAGGGGTCAACAGGGCGGTCAGACGCCGAGTTGTATGTTGAATCAAGAGCAGCCCAGAGCGACTCAAGGGAGTTGCAAGGTTCACCATTGTGGCGAATTGCCTCATGTGTAGGGAGCTCGCGCTGTTTGGCCCAGCGCATAAGATCCCATGGACGCTTGTTGGTAGTAGCAATCGTCTGGATCCTACTATCAAAGAACTTGCGCTTGGCCACCTTTGTGGTCCTGCGGAACGCCTTGTAATCAGCGACCGCCTTGGAAGCGCGATACACTCTGACAGCCTCAGAGCACTCAGGATTCCACCAGGACTTTGACTTGGTGGAGATGCGAGCAGTCTTTGAGTTGTTATCCCAAGACCGCTTGATAGCAGTTGCAACGGCGCCAGTGCAGCGTTCAATTGCCTCTGCTGTAGTGAGACCAGATGTGTCCAGTGCTCGCAAAGAAGAGGACAGCTCCTTTAGAAACTCTTCCTCTTGCTCGCTGCCCTTTGGCAGAGTGACGCGCTCAGCGGCCAGCTGTGGGTGAGTGGGAGCACCCACCACCACCTCCCCTTCCGGGTTGGTAATGGACACAGTGCGGCGTATGAGCCTCCAGGGAGGCTCTTGTAGCAGGAGGACGTCGAAATCGTTTTTACGTTCTTCTAGAAGTGATGCAACAAAGTCATAATTTCTATTCACATTCTGTGAATAGAGGCGTAGTAGAGATACATGTTTGTAGCGCATAAGAAATATATCAAATGTGGGCAGCACGATCACCCAGACCAGTCCGTATCGGACGCCTCCTGGGTGGTTGAACGTTAGCATAACTTTGCGGTGCTCTAACAGAAAAGCGTACCGCATCGTTGACATCATACCGGCGCTGGATCCAGCCAGAATCGAACCAGTGTCGGGAGAAGGCACACTTGGACGAGTCAGCCCTGTGGTCCTTGCCGCAGTTGATGCACCTGGGTGCATGGGGACAGGGTGCACCTGCTGGAGTGGCAGGCACAGGGGGATTCGCGTCAGGCTTCTCCCAACAGCAGTGGGAGAGCTTGCAATGGTTCTGCGTGTCGTGGCCATAGCCACAATGCGCGCAGGAGTTGTACTGCTGCCTGCAAGAGGCAGTGGGATGACCCCAAGCCCAGCAGCGCTGGCACTGGGGAACGCCAGCATGCACACTGGCAGGGGAGATGTTGCAGAGGCGACCACCAATGGACACCTTCTTGTTGGTGATGGACTTGAGGGTGGTGCCTGACCTAGAGTCCCAGAAGTCGAAAAAAACCACGCACATGTCATGCGACAGGCTGGCTTGACGGATGCGCGGCTTCCCAGCAAGCTGGAGCGACGCTGTCATCCCTTTTGATCTGTTACCACCAACATCACAGCCACAACAGCGACGCAAATTTGCCCTCCAGCAGCTTGCACACCGCTTTATTCTCCAGTATATCCGCCTGTCTGCGCTATGAGTAGTGCAGGAGGCAGCAAGAAGACTCCCCGGCCGCCGGATCCAACTCCAACGCCATCCACACCTCAGAAGGGCCATGGTCGTGACTATGGCGCATTTGATGGTGAAGAAACACCCCAGGGCCCCTCTGGCGCTCGGAACAAGCGTCCCACTCCAGCAATGGAGGAGGACGATGATTTCGATGCAGATGAGGGCCCTGCTCCTTCAGCCCCTTCCTCCCCAGAGCACAAGCGCAGGAAGAACGCCTCTGGCGCTGCTGTAGCGCAGCCCAAGTCTAGAACTGCCTCCAGGGCAGCCTCTCCCACTCAAACAGAGTTCAAAGCTCTGTTTCCAGGACACGAAGAGAAGGACTCTTATACCCTGTCTTTACAGGCTACAGAGGCGGCCGTCAGGGATGATGTAGAGGCCCTTACCGATGCTCTTGTCACTATGCAAGGTTGGATGGACCACTGTCCACCTAGTGCTGTAGATGAGCTTCAGGCAAAGCTCATTGCAGACTGCCTTGTCTCAACAGTTGCTCGCGCGGCATCTGTTCATATCACAGACTACCTCAGTGTGGATGAGGAGTGTCTCCCCCAAATTCGACGTGTTAGGGATGCATTGGATGCTCTCCTGCCGTCTCTTTCCCCCCAGCAGCGCCCTGCACGCACTGTTACATTTGACACCATTATTGCAGCATCTAAGGATGCCCTTGATTCTCGTCGCATCCACTTGGATGTGATTCGCGCTGACGCAGATCTGTCTGACACTACAGTGTTGGTGGCGGCTGACGCGTCTGTTTCCAAAAGCAGGAAGCACCAAGCGGTTGCTGCTTGCTCCCTTCTTCATGGCACCTTTGGGCCAGAAGAGTACACTATGGCATCAGGCAGAGTCCTTTCTGATGATGCCGAACTCGCAGCCATTGACTTGTCTATAAGCAAGGCTGTCCTGCGCAACAACTGCCTCAAGATAGTTGTGCTCTCAGACTCGACTAAAGCCATCCGTCTGGCTTTGGACCCGTCTCTCCACTCTGGGCAAGGACACTCGCTGTCCATCTGCTCCCAACTACGTGCTTGGTTCTCGGGCGACGCTGACAGACGCGTCCACTTTGTCCATGTCCCTTCAAGGCTCAATTGGGACATTCACCACCGTGCTCACTTGGCGGCCACTGGCTTGCGGGTGGGTGCTGGAAACAAACCCCGGACATCCCTTGGGTATGCCCGGAAACGCGCTGTGGATAGAATGCTGCATGAGTGGACTTGTCTACTGCAACAGCCTTCTTACTCTGGCAACAACTTCTTGCGCCTTACGCACAAAGGTGCTTCCCTGAGGCCCACTCACCTCAAAGGTGGGCCTTGGCTACGTCGTGTTGGTTCTTCCAATACGCACACTGCGCGCCTTGCACGCGCAGTCTTGGGTCATGCACCCATTGGTGAATTCCGTGCACGCTTCAACCTGGATGGGGAGACAGCGTGTGCATGCGACTGGCGCATACTGGAAACGAGGGGACACATCCTTCACCAGTGCGCGCACTTTCAACGACGGCCCAACCAGCGCTTGCGCCGGGAGCTGTCGTCTTTCTTGTTCTTTCTTGCGAACAATCCTACCACTTTTGCGTTCCCATCGCAACAGCCCCCACCACCGTTTCCCAAAGCCAGGAAGACACGGCGACGTGGTCCGCCTGATAAGGCCTCCACGCGCGTTCGCGGTGCCCCTCCCGCTGTCAGAGGCCACTGCAGACGAATGCCTGTAACAGGCTCCACTGCACCGCCGCGCCCAGACGACCTTGTCTGGGTGCCGGGTGCACACCAATTTGTTCGCAGAGAACAGGCCGAAGCGTCTGGCATGGCTTTTCACGCATAGGCGTCAGTGCTCCATCCTTCATATAGCGGCAAGCCTGGCCCCCAGGGTTCTTGCTGCTTCTGCGGGGTGTTGCGCGCTACCATACTCGCTGAGAGATTTATCCTTGGGGGCCACCCTAGCTTGCTCTTTGGTGCACCTCGTATTCAGTGTAGTTCACTCGACGAACACGGTTTTACTTACGTTAGTATACAATGCATGTATTTAGTTACTTGCGACCGGACTGCTATCGGGCGCCGGAATATAAATTGTCAGACGCCCCCTCTGGGGGCGTAGGGCTTTGATCAAAAAAAAAAAAAAAAGCACTACTCATAGTGCAGACAGGCGTGAAAGCTGGTGAGTTGAGTGGTGTGCAAGTGCTTGAGGGCGAATTTACGTCGCTGTTGTGGCTGTGATAGTGGTGGTAACAGATCAAAGAGGATAGCTGGCATGAGTGCGCAGCAATGCGCAGAACTTGCTGAACTCGCGCGCCATCTCCCTGGATTGTCCTGGGATGAGGTAGCGCAACTCAAGGACAACTCCAACGCTAATAAGCGCAAGGCAGCGTCCTCCCCTCCCCCTACTGCTCCATCTCCCTCAAAGAAGAAGCAGAAGCTCAAATCCACGACGCGCGGCCCCTCACGCAAGCAGTGCTTCATTTATGCCACCAGAGGCAGTGGAGACAATCTTGTCTCTGTTCCTCTTCCCATCTCGCCTGAACAGGCCGTCTCCACCCTCAACCTTCGCTTTGGCGCTGGTGGGTCTAAGAACCGCGCTATCCATGCTGAAATTGGCAGGGGCAACGCTATCATCGTCTACTTCGATGAGACACCCTCCCATAGTGACCTGGGCATCATCCGGGTCGCTGTGGAACGCGTCTGGTACCCTGTCATGGAAGGTGACAGCCCATCCCCCACTGTCCACGCTTCTGTGGAGGTTCCTACATCGCGTTCTTATGCACGCATCACGGGAGTGCCCTACTTCACCTTTGGATCGGTGGGCAGCACTCCTATCACTCCTGACGCCGTCTTAGCACTCCTGCGTCAAGATCCTGCTACTAGTGCGCTCCAGCTTGCTGGAATGCCTCGTGTGCATCGCAGATCACGAGGACAAGATATGTGCGTCGTGTTTTTCGACTTCTGGGATACCAGGTCTGGCACCTCCCTCAAGGCCATCACACACAAGAAGATCTCGATTGGAGGTCGTCTGTGTCTCATCTCCCCTGCAAGCGTCCATGCTGGCGTTCCACAGTGTCAACACTGCTGGGCGTGGGGTCATCCCACTGCTACCTGTAGGCAGCAGTTCAGCTCCTGTGCGCATTGCGGCTATGGCCATGATTCGCGCAACCATCGCAAGCTTGCCCACTGCTGTTGGGGCAAGCCTGACGCCAATCCTCCGGTGCCTGCCACTCCTGATGGCGCACCATGCCCACATGCACCCAGGTGCATCAACTGTGGCAAGGAGCACGAGGCAGACTCGCCCAAGTGCCCTTTTGCAAGACATCGGTTTGATGCTGGCTGGATCCAGCGCCGATATGCTGTCAACGATGCGGTAGGCTTTTCCGTTAAAGCACCGCAGAGTTATACTGACGTACTACCACCCAGGAGGAGACCGATTCAGATTGGTCGGGGTCACAACTCTGCATGGGAGCTCTGGCGCCCAAATACACTTCGCCAATGTATACTCTAGTCCAGGGGATGGTACTGCCATCTGCTGGTTGTGTGACAATGCTCAACGTCTTCCTAGCATGCTCTGCATGGCAGGAGACTTTAACTGCAAGTCATCAGTCTGGGATCCGGACTATGACTCTACAAACCATGTCGCAACTGAACTGTGTGATGTTGCGCTTGACCTGGGTTTGGAGGTCAGTGTTCTACCAGAACGCACTCCCACCCACTTCCCGCATGCTGGCAGCCTTAGGCCGTCAGTCATTGACCTATTTTTCCTCCCTGTGGGACGCATCACAGGGACTTCACACAGTGTGGTCACAGAGTGGAAAGGACCCTCTGACCACGCACCTCTGACTGCCGCGCTCCCCATCCAGCCCGTGCAGCTGGCTGCCGAGCACATCACTGTGCCGAAAGGTAGTGAGCATGAGGAGGAGTTTCTTAAAAAACTGTCCTCTTCCTTGCGAGCGCTAGACACATCTGGCCTCACAACGGTAGAAGCAATCGAACGCTGCTCTGGCGCCATTGCAACTGCTATCAAGCAGTCTTGGGACAACAACTCAAAGACTGCTCGCATCACCACCAGGTCAAAGTCCTGGTGGAACCCCGAGTGCTCTGAGGCTGTCAGAGTGTATCGCGCTTCTAAGGCGGTCGCTGATTACAAGGCGTTCCGTAGGACCACCAAGGTGGCCAAGCGCAAGTTCTTTGATAGTAGGATCCAGACGATTGCTACTACCAATAAGCGTCCATGGGATCTTATGCGTTGGACCAAACAGCGCGAGCTCCCTACACATGAAGCAATCCGCCATAATGGTGAACCCTGCAACTCCCTTGAGTCGCTTTGGGCTGCTCTTGACGCAACATACAACTCGGCGTCTGATCGCCCGGTTGATTCCTCTGTGCTCGACGATGTGCCCCAGTCTCCTTCGCGTGAGTGGTGGGACTTTGGCGTCAACGAGCTCAGAGAAGAACTAGCAAAGTGCTCCAACACTTCTGCCCCTGGTCCTGATCACCTCACATGGTATCAGCTCAAATCCCTGGTTGCTGACAGCATCATTGCAACCAAATGCATCGAGATTGCCAATGCTTGCCTTCAGGTTGGCCACTGGCCCTCTCATTTCAAAGAGTCACGTTCTGCCATTGTTCCCAAACCTGGCAAACCGCACTACTCCACTCCAAAGATGTTCCGCCCTATTGTGTTGCTTAACACGCTGGGGAAACTCTTTGAAAAGATGCTTGCAAACAGAATGCAGTTTGAAGCGCAGAAATTCGGCATATTTCACCCCAATCAGTTTGGAGGTTTGCGCCAACACTCTACTGAGGATGCGGGTGTCTACCTCACTCACATTGTCAAAGCCGGTTGGGCTAGAGGGTTGAAAACTAGTGTGGTCGCATTTGACCTTGCTCAGTTCTTCCCCTCACTCAACCATGACATGCTGCTACACATACTGCGCAGACAGGGCTTCGCGCCAGAAGTCTGCAACTTCACCATCCTCTTTGATCTGTTACCACCACCATCACAGCCACAACAGCGACGCAAATTCGCCCTCAAGCACTTGCACACCGCTCAATCCTCCAGTTTTCGCGCCTGTCTGCACTAAGACTAGTGCAGGAGGCACCAAGAAGAATACCCGGCCGCCGGATCCGCCTCCGACGCCCTCCACGCCACAGAGAGGCCATGGCAGCAGCTATGGCGCTTTTGATGGCGAAGAAACTCCCCAGGGACCCTCTGGCGCTCGAAACAAGCGTCCTACTCCAGCAATGGAGGAGGACGAAGGTCTTGAGTATGCTGAGAGCCCTGCTCCATCCGCCCCTTCCTCCCCTGAGCATAAGCGCAGGAAGGACGCCTCTGGTGCTGCTGTTGCGCAGCCCAAGTCCAGAACTGCCTCGAGGGCTGGTTCACCCTCCCAAACAGAGTTCCTTCCTCTGTTTACTGGTCATGATGAGTCGGAATCCTGTGGTTTGACACTGCAGGCCACTGGGAGCGCTGTAGAGGATGACGTTGAAGCGCTCACAGACTCCCTCTCGACTATCCAAGGGTGGATGGTGCAGGTTGCATCATCCTTTGACGATGAGCAGAATGCTCGAGAGATCGCCAATGCCCTTATCAGCACTGTTGCCCAGGCAGTGAGTTCGCACTTCCTTGACTATCTTTCTGTAGATGAAGAACATGTGCCCCAAGTCAGGCGTGTTAGAGATGCCTTAAACAGCCTCCTACCTCCTCCCCCTCCCCAGCAGCGCCCAAGCGTGCCGCTGCTTCCTCAGGTGCAGCGCCAGCTGCATCCGCACACTCCTCTGCTGCTGCAGGAGGGCATGGTGTAGCACCGGCCTCCCCGGCCCCAGCAGGCGCCCCCTCCTCCTCCAGCGCCTCCCAAGGCGCCAGGACCCAGGTTACCTCTCCCCGACCCGCGGAACACACTGCCACTGGTCACAAATCTCCGGCTCCCATGGAGGGACAGGAGTCCACAGCAACATCTCAACAATCTGGCAGCCGGGTCCCTGGACCTGCCCCAGGTGTTGCCACAGGTGCTGCCCCTTCGCAACCGCAGCCTGAGCGGATCCATGCAGGTAACTGGATGCAATTCCAGCGCCGGTTTGCCCGCCCTCCTCCCCAAGCGCCTGCTGCACTGCGCAGGGCACCTAACCCGCATGCTGTGCGTGCGCCCAAGCCTGCTAATGCGCCCCAGCAGCAGCAGCAGCAACCACAACAGCGTCAGCGCGCTCCCAAGGCGTCCTACGCTTCTGTCGCTTCGCAGCCGCCCAGACGGCCTGCAAACGCCGCCCCTCGCTCTTTTGCAGAGGTTACTGTTGGCATGACAGCGCACCAATGCGCTGAACTTGCTGAACTCGCGTGCCATCTCCCGGGACTGTCCTGGGATGAAGTAGCGCAACTCAAGGACAATTCTAATGCTAACAAGCGCAAGGCAGCGTCCTCTCCCCTCCCTTCTGCTCCCTCTCCTTTGAAGAAGAAGCAGAAGCTCAAATCCACCACACGCGGTCCCTCACGCAGGCAGTGCTTCATCTACGTGCGCAGAGGTACTGGGGATGATGCTATCCCTGCCCCCCTCCCCATCGCGCCTGAACAGGCGGTCTCCACCCTCAACCTTCGTTTGTCTAATGGAGGTTCCCACAACAACGCCATCCATGCCGAAGTGGGCAGAGGTGACGCAATCATTGTTCACTTCAGTGACACCCCCACCCACGGCGACTTGGCTATCATCAGGCTCGCTGTGCAGCGCGTTTGGTACCCTCTCACTGAGGGCGGCCAACCCATCGTCAACGTGAATGTAGAGGTCCCTGCATCGTGTTCTTACGCCCGCATCACTGGCGTGCCCTACTACACCCTTGGTGCAGCAGAGAGCACCCCGGTCACTCCTGACGCAATGGAGGCACTCCTGCGTCAAAACCCAACTACAGCGTCGCTCCAGCTTGCTGGGAAGCCGCGCATCCGTCGAGCCAGCCTGTCGCATGACATGTGCGTGGTTTTCTTCGACTTCTGGGACTCTAGGTCAGGTACCACCCTCAAGTCCATCGCCAACAAGAAGGTGTCCATTGGTGGTCGCCTCTGCAACATCTCCCCTGCCAGTGTGCACGCTGGCGTTCCCCAGTGCCAGTGTGCACGCTGGCGTTCCCCAGTGCCAGCGCTGCTGGGCTTGGGGTCATCCCACTGCCTCTTGCAGGCAGCAGTACAACTCCTGCGCGCATTGTGGCTATGGCCATGACACGCAGAACCATTGCAAGCTCTCCCACTGCTGTTGGGAGAAGCCTGACGCGAATCCTCCGGTGCCTGCTACTCCAGCAGGTGCACCCTGTCCCCATGCACCCAGGTGCATCAACTGCGGCAAGGACCACAGGGCTGACTCGTCCAAGTGCGCCTTCTCCCGACACCGGTTCGATTCTGGCTGGATCCAGCGCCGGTATGATGTCAACGATGCGGTACGCTTTTCTGTTAGAGCACCGCAAAGTTATGCTAACGTTCAACCACCCAGGAGGCGTCCGATACGGACTGGTCTGGGTGATCGTGCTGCCCACATTTGATATATTTCTTATGCGCTACAAACATGTATCTGTACTACGCCTCTATTCACAGAATGTGAATAGAAATCATGATCTAGTGTCATCTCTCCTGGAAGAGCGTAAGAACGATTTTGACGTGCTTCTGTTGCAAGAGCCTCCCTGGAGGCTTATACGCCGCACTGTGTCTACTACCAACCCGGAAGGGGAGGCAGTGATTGGTGCTCCCACTCACCCAGACTGGCTAGTGATGTTTAGACGTCCGGCATCTGAGACTGACCGCCCACGCGTTATGACGTTTGTGCATAGGCGTCTTGCAGGCATGCGGCCCGCATTTCGCACTGACCTCGCCAACCACAATGATGTGGTGGTCACAACACTGTATGGGAGCGCTGGTGCTCAAATACACTTCGCTAATGTCTACTCTGACCCAGGGGATGGTACTGCCATTCGCTGGTTGTGTGACAATGCCCCACGTCTCCCAAGCATGCTCTGCATGGCAGGGGACTTCAACTGCAAGTCGTCAGTCTGGGACCCAGACTACAACTCTACAAATCATGTTGCAACTGAACTATGCGATGTTGCGCTTGACCTGGGTTTGGAGGCTAGCGTACTACCAGTGCGCACTCCTACTCACTTCCCGCATGCTGTCAGCCTTAGGCCGTCAGTCATTGATCTATTCTTTCTCCCTGTGGGTCGCACTGCAGGGACTTCACACAGCGTGGTCACAGAGTGGAAAGGACTCTCTGACCATGCTCCTCTGACCGTCACGCTCCCTATCCAGCCTGTGCAGCTGGCCGCTGAGCGCGTCACTCTGCCAAGGGGCAGCGAGCAAGAGGAAGAGTTTCTAAAGGAGCTGTCCTCTTCTTTGCGAGCACTGGACACATCTGGTCTCACAACAGCAGAAGCAATCGAACGTTGTTCCGCCCCAAAATGCTTGCAAACAGGATGCAGTTTGAGGCGCAGAAATTCGGCGTGTTCCACCCCAATTAGTTTGGAGGTGTGCGCCAACACTCTACTGAGGATGCGGGTGTTTATCTCACTCACATCGTCAAAGCCGGTTGGGCTAGAGGGTTGAAGACAAGCGTGGTCGCATTTGACCTTGCTCAGTTCTTCCCCTCTCTCAACCCCAGTGAAAATCGGGCCGAATCGGCTAGAGCGAGACTGAGGTCGGTCGAATAAGCCGATGCCTAAGCAGCGACGTGACTCGAAATTCGAGTTGAGTTGAATAGCGTCGAATTGTTCGCTGAGCAAGGTGCGTCAAACGCGTGTTTGCGTCGTCCTGCCCTGCTTCAAAGGGTATTTACGTCAAATTCGATGCCACGTGCGCGAAACAAAGCGTGAAAGCTATGCTTTGCATCTGTAGTGATGCTCAATGCAATGATGGTATTCGTACCAATTCGACATTCTCAGATACCGATGGGTCCGCCCATATCACGAATATGAAATGAATATACAACTTGTAATGTCCTCTAGGGTGCCTTCCAGAGGGAATACCGGCCGTATCTATACGTGCGCCTGCAAGGGAGGTTGCAAAGGAACATCTCGTCAAGTTTCTCGCTCTACATATCAGAGACATCTCCAATATCGAAAAGCCGACGAAATCTATGCTACTATTGATGCTGTCTCCGAGTCTTCTGCCACATCAGCACCTCAACAAGACAAGAACTCGCCTCAACAAGCCGTTCAGAGCACGAGCCTGAACGGAGACATCATCCCAATAGAGGCAATTGAGACGGACTATGCAGCGGAAGTGAGTACATTAGCCTCGCTGTAAGAAGCCCCATATACGAGCAATGTTATCAGATTGAAGCTGCTCCTGAGGAGGACGTCAGAGCGGATCGCAACGCTCTTGATTTGGCCGTCCAGCCACTGGCAGAGGTGGAACTTGAAGTTGACGCTGGTTCGCTGGGCCAATCCAACACACCAGGCGCCGAGCAACGCGCTCAAGTTCAGAGGACCAGCTCTATCACTGCGACGGATTCAGAGGATGATAACGCTGATCCTGGATGTTTGGAAGAGGTTTCTAGAGCGGAAGAAAAAGAGACCACGAATCCAGTGATTCAAAGGCCAACATCCGAATCCTTGATCGGCGCGAGCGAGCGGACTGCAAGTGAATCAACAACCCGCACAGAGCAAGAAGAGGTTCTCGAGCATATCCACCTCACCGACCTGCGTGTAGCAACAGATTTCATCCTAGCCTCACGTTCTGCCTCCTTGCAGAGTCCGCATAGTGGTTTAGATGCGAAAACACTGCATAGGCTTAGAAACCCACCAAGGGAACCATTTGACGCCAGTCAGGATCCTGACCTCCGTTTGGGGCTCGATATGTTCTACTCCAGCACGAAATCATCGGTCGGCACGTACAATTCGATGCGGCGCGCTTTTCAGAGAAGACATCCAGACGACACTGTACTTTCGTACGACCAAATCAAACGGCGTATTGCTGAGATCACTGGTGTCACATCGATTGTTCATGCAATGTGCAAGAACAGCTGTCTTGCGTACACAGGCCCATTTTCAAGCCTTACCAAGTGTCCCAGATGTGATGAACCCAAACTATCGCCGCTTACGAAGAAACCCCAGCAGGAATTCCACACGATACCTCTAGGGCCAGTCTTACAGGCCTTGTACCGAGATCCCGCCAACGCTCAGCGCTTATCCTATCGTCGACAACAGCACGCCAAGATCATTGCCGACCTAGAAGCAAATAACGGTGCCCCTTCCTTCTATGATGATTTCCTGCATGGCTCGGCCTACCTCGAGAAGCTCAAGAATCAGGATATATGTGATGACGACATCGTCCTGATGATGTCCATGGATGGAGCGCAGCTCTATGCTCACAAAGCATCCGACTGTTGGATCTATATTTGGGTCCTATTCGAGTTATCTCCAGCGGAGCGATATAAAAAGAAGAATGTACTCCCTGGCGGCTTCATTCCCGGTCCAAATAAACCAAAGAATGTCGATTCCTTCCTATTTCCGGGTCTTTACCATCTTTCGGCCCTTCAGCGCGAAGGACTCCCAATCTGGGATGGCTTCCTCAATCGACTTTTCCTTGCTCGTCCATTCGTGGGTGTCAATACCGCTGATGGACCCGGAATGGTCTATCTCAATGGCCTTGTTGGTCATAACGGGAAGTACGGGTGTCGATTGTATTGTCCTGTGCCTGGGCGCCATAAACCCCACGGTTCCCATTATTATCCAGCGCTCTTGAAACCGGACGATTATGTGATGGCTGGATGCGACCACCCCGATATATCACACCTCCGACCCTCGTTCTCATCTCCGAAGCATTACTTTGAGAATCTTGCGTACCTCATGGGCTCTCCAAGCGAGACACAGTACAAGAAGCGCCGGTTGGAGACAGGTATCGTCAAGCCAAGCATCTTCCTGGGCCTTCAACCAGATGGGATTCTGGGTATTCCCGGATGTTTCGGGTCCGACATTATGCACTTGGCCTCATTCAATATACCTGACCTCCTAATGTCGTTATGGCGTGGCACAATCGATCACGACAAGCAGGATCCGGTCACTGCGTGGCCTTGGGCAACTCTGCGAGGCAAAACCTGGGAGCAACACGGTGAAGATGTTGCAGCTGCAACACCGTATCTTCCCGGATCGTTCGACCGCCCTCCTCGAAACATCGCCAACAAGATAAATTCGGGATACAAAGCGTGGGAGTTCCTCCTATATATGTACGGCCTCGGCCCAGCGCTGCTTTTCGATGTTCTCCCCGAACCTTACTATGGACATTTTTGCAAGCTTGTCGCGGGTATGAGGATCATTCTCCAGCATGTCATCCGAACGTGTGACCTTCAGTTAGCTCACACATACTTGCAAGCCTTTGGCCACGAGTTCGAAATTCTTTACTACCAACGTAAAGTTGAACGGCTTCATTTCGTCCGCCAAAGTATTCACGCAATATCACATCTCGCTCCAGAGGTAACCCGCTTGGGACCTCCAATTTGTACCTCTCAATGGACCATGGAGCGAACCATCGGTAACCTAGGAGAGGAGATTCGACAACCGTCAAATCCATATGCCAACCTCTCACAAAGAGGCCTGCTCCGATGTCAGATCAATGCCCTAATCGCAATTGTTCCTGATCTTGAGGAAAGTCCCCCAGCACTCCTACCACGAGGAGCCATCGAAATAGGCCATAGATATGCCGTCCTTCGTGCGCTTGATCAGTTTAAACCTATGAAGGCATGTGAAGCTCGTGCATTCCAACTTTTTTTGATAGATGACTGCGGCCTGCCAAGGGACCTAGAAGACAGGCCAAATTGGTGTCCTCAGGTCGCACGTTGGGCACGTTTACGGCTGCCAAATGGTCAGGTGGCAAGGTGCTTATGGAAGGAGGAGCGGAAGCACATCACAAAGATAAGGATGTCACGGAATGTGAAAGTAAGTCCGCCGACAACAGGTCTAATGAATGGGCTGACTGACTCATTTCTCACTACATCAAGCTCTCATTTAAAGGATCGATTCGGTTTGCAGAAGTTCAGTACTTTTTCCGATGCCGAGTGAAGGATTCACTGATGACACTTGCAATGGTATCGATGTACTCAAAACCTGACACCCAGCTTTTAGCCAGATCACACGGCACATTCATATCATGCCATTATCATGGCATTGAGTCTCTCCACGTTGTTGATGCAAAAAATATCCTATCCGTGGTTGCCATTATCCCTCGTCGAAGCCCCGCCCAAGCCAACGCACTTTCGAATGCGAACGGCCAAGTAGCCTCCGAAAGCCAAATGCACCCGGGCCCACTGGCAGGAAAGGAGTACTATGTTGTGGAACGGCCAGGTCTGGATGTAGCAATATTAGGAAATTATGTCGAAAACTTGTTAGATTCCGATTAGCATTAATAGCATTAAATCTTATCATTCATTCCTGTCATGCACGGGCTTTAAAAGTCGTAGAATTTGGAGCTTTCTCTCGGAAAAAATTTATGTAAGCAAGTCGCCTGCATGCTAGGAGTCGCCGAAGGCTCTTCACAACAACCACAACCAAACCACCCCGAGCAAACGCAGATCCATGTCATCCAGTTCATCAGGCTCTTCCGTACTCAATCCATATAAAGAGTATGGAGACCCGTCAGTTTGGACGGACAACTCTTCCAGTACTGAGGAGAGTAATACCTACGTATCAGAGGGCGCCCTCTCCTTCACAACCCTATGCGACGACTCTCCTTGCACACCTGACTCCTCTCTCTACCTCTACGACCATAACTTCTTTGAACACCACTTCCACGACTATATGGCGCAGATACTCGGCCCAGAACCCATCAGGCGACAACCTGGCGAGATCATAAGCCAGCCAGTCGTCGGCTTACCTGTCCCTTCCCTTCCCCCTGGTTTCCATTATACGGCATTAACCCAGCCATTGCTGTACCCCGACTATGCAGCTCACCTTACGCAATTCCCCCACTACACTCTCCCCTCCGCCCGCCCCTTATCAGCTGAAATGACAGCGTTTGCTCGTCGAATAGAGAAACAACTTGACTTCGTCCTCCAACGCCAGGCCTCTTGGGCTTCTAATCTCATCGAGGACACTTCTTGGATCACCACCACCCTATTCCCTGACTCAACTCTTCCTGTTGCCAGCTTCGACCACCGAAAGCTTCACGAAGCCCCACATTTGTGGGACAGCGTCTGCGAAACCTTTATCGACATGCCCGCTGATCTTAAAGAGAAAGAATTCCAAGATTTTCTGAATCGAGTACAGCGCAATCTCGGTGTCCTATACGGTGCTATTGACAACACGACTGGGTTTGCTAAGGCGGGTATTGAGGACAGGCGGTGGGACTCGAGGGGTCACGTCGACCCACCCTCTGGGGGAAGCTATGAGCTCAAGCCCGACGTAGCCCACATTGACCGCGCGTACTGTCAATCACTCAAGACCACCGCCAAGCTCCATTGGCCATTCATCCATTGCATCATCGAATTGACCACATCAGCCACTCGACACGACGACCTTGTCAGGACTATCCTGTGCAAGTCCTACATACTTTTCGAGACCCAACAACACCGACGTTTCGTGGTCAGCCTGGTCTTCAGCCATAATACCAAGCACGAAACCCTTTGGCAGCTCTTCTACGTAGACCGTGCGGGATTCCTTGGGACTCAAAAGTTCCAAGTTCGTGGAAGTGGAGGATGTGTACTTGCACGCGTCCTCCTCGTCCTGGGCTACGCTAAGCCCGAAGTCATTGGGTACGACCCGACCATGACCGTTGACCCCTCTACCGCCGCTATTACCTCTATCCGTGTCGTCAACGCAGATGACCAGAAAGAACACACCTACCGCCCTGTCCGCCTCATCCACACCTCTGACCTCTTGGTTGGGCGAGCCACTCGGGTGTGGCTGGTAGAGGAGAATGGAAAGTTTTACGTCCTGAAGAACGCGTGGGTATCAGCAACTTTCACAGTCAGCGAGGCAGACCACTTAAAGAAGATTGCAAGGGTTGTTCAGCAAACCCCGGGTGCCGCAAAGCGATTCCGACACCGATTTCCAGAACTCGCCGCCCATCAAGACATTGAGTCTACCGACGAACGTCGTGTTGCTGTCATCCCCAAACATATGGCAAGGATACACCGTAGAATCATCACAAAACAGTTTGGCGATCCTATCACTGCATTTACCTCCAAGGGAGAGTATCTGGACGCATGTATCGACGTAGTCGACGGTAAGCATTGCACTGCCATTCTCTTGAAATAGTCTCTGATTGCCCTGCAGGTCTTCAATTCACTTCAGAATATGCAAGAATTTTGCATCGTGACGTATCGTTGAATAATATCATCATACACCGGGTGTGGGAGGATGGGGATGAGGATGATGACTCCGACATCTTCCGATTCAACGATGAGGTCGACGATCATGCAAACAACTCCAGTGGCAGCAGCAAGGATAACGACATCAACAGCAACAATAATAATATGGACACCGTTCCCAGCAATTCTCTTGCCATCGACTACGGTAGCGGCAGCAGCATGGAAGGCATTGATGCCGATATCAGTCCCAATGATCTTTCTGTCAGTGTCTCGACTATACGACCAACTCGGGTGCCGCCTACCAAGCGCCGAGTTGTTCCAAAGGCCTTGGTTTACTAATCGATTACGACCTTGCCATTGATCTCGATAGTCCTGCCCCGCCTGATCAGGGTCTTTCAGTAAGCACTCTGCACTCTTGATCTTTATTTACTCACATTCTAACTCTGTCTAGGGCACCAGACCATACATTGCAATTGAGCCTCTGGTCAGGCCAGGTCCTTATAGGAAATCCTACGACCTTGAGGCTCTCTTGAACAAGATGGCTATTCAAACTACGTATACAACAGGCCCCTCTCAAATCCGAAACTTCGATGACGACGCTGCAACTATCCCAATCAACGACTGGTTCTGCGAGAGCACCAACGACAAGCTCGCACGGAACAAGCATGCAGTCTATACCAGCTTGGACACGCTTTATAAAGACCGCCTGCCTGCTTATTGGCGCGACTTCGCTCCTTTCATGAAGGAACTGGTAGAAAATTGTTGGCAGAACGGCGCTCCTCATGGTTCCTCTAACACAGCAACACATGCAAAATTCCGGGAGATTCTTCATCGAGCCCGGCGTCACTACGACAACCAAGAGGTTGGGGAGTATCCCTACTGTGCGAAGAGGCCGAGGGAGGATGAAGAGGGAGCAGTGGGGGTGGAAGCTGCAGAGTCGGAAAAGCCTCCGAAGAAGAGGAAGAAAGCAGCAGCAGGCAAGACTCGGAAGCAGCCTCAGCTTGTCCAGCGTGGTGGCGGCCGCGTTCTTGAAGCACCGCATTTCGAGCCACAGACTGCTTCCAGCTGGGTGGATTCTGTAGGCTCTTCAAGCTACGGTGCTGGGGATGAGAGTGTGTCTTGAACATTTCATCATTATTGGACGCTATTCCTTATTGCTCTTGTCACTCCTGTTGCTCGTGTCGTTCGTGTCGTATACTCCTTATTTCAGCTTTCTTGCCTTACCATTGTTGTCTGACTATCTTCTCTCGCATTGTACCTATGGTCTCCTACCTCTCATGTCATATCATTGCTCTACCTCCTTTCGTTTTATTATTCTACAAAATTTTCTGCTATTCGTGTACTTCTGTATCTTTAGATATGTTGAGTAAATCAATTTTGTTGTTGGATTAGGTAATATCCTTCACCTCCAGCCATGTCGCCTCTGCAACTCTGTGAGCTGCCATTATATGAATGCTGCAGGTCTGTCGACTGGCCTGCCGGCAATTCCAGCCATTTCTGCAATGAGTTTTCACGATTCAGCGCCTACTCGATCTGGTTTCAGCCCCAGCCAGGAGAGCTTGAGAAGTCTGGAAAGTCATTCATCGCAACACTCAAATTTTTTCCTACAGGATTCTGGAACGGTGCGCAACTTAATGATTCTAATACAGAGAACAAAATTCCTAACATCAGAAAAGACATGGTCAAGCCACTCCTCTCAGTCGTTTGGATCCAACAGTGCCACTATTGAGCAAGTCAGAGCTCTGCAGGCTCGTTACGAGGGAGTGAAGCGTGAAAACTCAGCCCTTTTAAGGCATAACATTGAACTCGAGGCAGCACATAAATCTTTACAGTAAGTGAGTGGCCTCTCTTGAAGGTGACGTGGCTAACTGCTGGTTGCAGAGAGGCATATGACCTTCTATTGCATCGAATTCCTGTTTCTACCACCCCCTGCCTTCCACAACAACTCCCGCAACGAGAAGACTACCCAAAGATTAAGTTTTGGTACCGACAGGACTGGGGAGCGGAACCTGCAGACCGTACAACAGACATTGACACTGAAGGTGCTGCCTCTGAATCAAATCCCTCTGGACATCGTGGCAAAGGTCGAGCAGCTCAGGGCATTAACGTTTCAATGCAATATGTCCAGCTGAGCGATGGCACAGTCATATCAGGCTATCGAGCCGCAGACATCCGCCGCTATGCACGGTCCATATGGGTTGGCTTTGCAAAGAAAGGCTCTCTTCTTGCTTCGTGGGGCGAAGCCGACCACGAATTTCTCAACAAGTACTACTCTGCTATGTCCAAACGGTTTCAGGAACTTGCGCTGTGCGAGTCCGATTGGAAAGCTGACCTGATTGCAGTTGATAATTACCCTGCCTGGCGTTCTTCGTGGTTGAAGAAGCAAGGCCAAGGCATAGGCACGGAACCAGGTGAAACAGAAGATGTCGCTGAGAACTCTGACGATGGAGGTGACTCCATCCTTGATGAAGGAACTCAGCGGTCTCGACGCCTTTCAAGAACAGATCTCGATGGCGAAATGCCACCAGGTAAGAGGGCACGAAACGGTGTTGGTCAAAACAGACCAGCTGCTGGGACTCTGCACCCGTCACCCGCCCTCAGGCCACGTCCAAATGTCATGCAGGTGAGAACTGTCTACTCGGCCTTTTGCTGCAAGTGCCACTGACGGATATCTTGAAAGGTGCCGACCATCAATGTCATTCCAGGAACACCATTACAACCAGATCGACATCATGTAAGTATTCTTTGCAAGTTCGGCTGCATATCGTTACTGACTGCACCTGTTGAACAGGTGCCGGTATCAGAATTGGGCCTTCTTCACCCAAGTCAGCCATCAACCTATAATTTCTCGGTGTGTTGAGATTTTCGTTACATAGTTCTGCTGATGCTTACTATAAACCCAAGATGAATAATCCTCTCTCGTCTCTCCAAGCTCATCAACCTTTGGAACCTCCTTCACGACTTCCCGCTCAAGGAACAGGACAGCCGTTGGCCATGGCCGATCCTGCCTTAGGTACTGATGCCTTGCCATTTGCGTTCTACTTTGATGAGGTCTGATAGCATTATCAGGGCATCAAAATCTCTCGTGGATTCCGGCCACTTCAGAGGGTTTGCAACTGCCACAAAATGGACCTGCGCCACCGAAGAAAGGCACTCGTACGATGCGCCCTAGTAAGTCTCGAACACCTCGGTAAGTTTTCTGTTTATGAGGAAGATGTCTTGTTCTCTGATATATCCACTTCTGAAAGGAATCTCTGTGCAATCGAGTGGAAGAAGACGAACCCAAAGGGCTCAACCGACGAGTTTGCAGCCTACTATAGTAGTCTTTCAACAGAGGAAAAAAGTGTGAGTTGCATATGATTCTCAAGGCTATTGAGTGATTCGCTGAAAACAACGTACAGAAATGGGAAGAAGCAGCAAAGCAACAGCCTGGAGAGCCAACTGGCACTGTGGAATCAAGCGGGTAGGATGGGATTACGTTCACTTGACCCTCATCGAATTGGATCGAATATAATAGATATGCATTACATGTAATCTCACAATGACGTAATAATAAGTTCGCTATAATTCATTGCACTTAGATTGGCTGGTGTGGCGAATTAGGATGAATTATGGCGAATACGGCTTTGTGCAGCTCTGCATAATTGAGCCATAGCTAGTCCACACGAATTCACGGAGGTGTTACCCTCGGCAATTCGCAGGAATTGGGAACGGCTAGCACCGCTTAGGGCCCCTTTTGACCGGGTCTCAACCATGACATGCTGCTACGCATATTGCGCAGACTGGGCTTTGCGCCAGAAGTCTGCAACTTGTTTGCGTCGTACCTCGTGGGGAGACGCACATCCTACAGCTGGAACGGCGAAGAGTCCAGCAAGTACTCTGCAGACGTTGGCGTTGGTCAGGGATCTGCTTTATCCCCTCTTCTCTCTGCGCTCTATTTGGTGCCAGTGATGAGACTCTTTGAGCGTAGGATTCCACCTGCTGCTACTACACTCATGTCGTATGTGGACGATGGTTCGCTTATCGTCCAGTCGGCATCCTTTGGGGAGAACATCACCCTACTCCAACAAGCGTACGCCGTTATCACGGAGCTTGTTACTGCACTTGGCCTTGTCTTGGAACATGATAAGACAGAGGTCTTCCACTTCTCTCGCAAGCACAGCGATGTCAATCCTGCCATCGACTTGGGCTGTGCTCCACACACTGGCAACTCGCCACTCCAACCCAAGAGCGTTTGGCGCTACTTGGGCTTCTACTTTGACCGGTCGCTATCTTTCGGTCACCATGTCAAGTATTACTCTACCAAGGCTCTGACCACTGTCAAGGCAATGATCATGCTTGGTAACTCATCAAGGGGTATTACCCCTATGCAGAAGCGGCTGCTCTACCGTGCATGCGTCCTTCCGGTCGCTACGTATGGTGTGGGCCTCTGGTTCTACAAAGGTGCTAGGTGCAAGACTGCTATGTCGCACTTGCGCGCCATGCAACACAAAGCTGCCAGGTGGATAACTGGCGCCTTTCGCACATCGCCGGGAGGGGGGACCGAGTCAATTGCTGGTCTCTCTCCCATTCATTTGCACATCAGGAAACTGGTTGAACGTGGCCAGGCGGGTATTGGCACCCTGATTGGCAACCACCCTACGCTGTCGCTCATTAGTGACAAGCACCAGCTGTATGAAGGGACAATGCGTCTCCCTTCGTCTCTCTCCAACTTGTCGCCACGCGCACGTGGCAACTTGCTCTCTACGATCGTGGATTCTGACGCACATGCTGTGCGCATCTCTGAGCCTCTCAACCCTGTGCATGGAGAAGCGGTCCCAGGCCTTCGCCTGTTGGATACGCACTCTGGCAGGGTTACATTTGACACCCTCATTGCAGCATCTAAGGATGCCCTTGATTCTCATCACATCCACTTGGATGTGATTCGCGCTGACGCAGATCTGTCTGACACTACAGTGTTGGTGGCGGCTGACGCGTCTGTTTCCAAAAGCAGGAAGCACCAAGCGGTTGCTGCTTGCTCCCTTCTTCATGGCACCTTTGGGCCAGAAGAGTACACTATTGCATCAGGCAGAGTCCTTTCTGATGATGCCGAACTCGCAGCCATTGACTTGTCTATAAGCAAGGCTGTCCTGCGCAACAACTGCCTCAAGATAGTTGTGCTCTCAGACTCGACTAAAGCCATCCGTCTGGCTTTGGACCCGTCTCTCCACTCTGGGCAAGGACACTCGCTGTCCATCTGCTCCAAACTACGTGCTTGGTTCTCGGGCGACGCTGACAGACGCGTCCACTTTGTCCTTGTCAAGGCTCAATTGGGACATTCACCGTGCTCACTTGGCGGCCACTGGCTTGCGGGTGGGTGCTGGTAACAAACCCGGACATCCCTTGGGTATGCCCGGAAGCGCTGTGGATAGAATGCTGCATGAGTGGACTTGTCTACTGCAACAGCCTTCTTACTCTGGCAACAACTTCTGCGCCTTACGCACAAAGGTGCTTCGAGGCCCACTCACCTCAAAGGTGGGCCTTGGCTACGTCGTGTTGGTTCTTCCAATACGCACACTGCGCGCCTTGCACGCGCAGTCTTGGGTCATGCACCCATTGGTGAATTCCGTGCACGCTTCAACCTGGATGGGGAGACAGCGTGTGCATGCGACTGGCGCATACTGGAAACGAGGGGACACATCCTTCACCAGTGCGCGCACTTTCAACGACGGCCCAACCAGCGCTTGCGCCGGGAGCTGTCGTCTTTCTTGTTCTTTCTTGCGAACAATCCTACCACTTTTGCGTTCCCATCGCAACAGCCCCCACCGCCGTTTCCCAAAGCCAGGAAGACACGGCGACGTGGTCCGCCTGATAAGGCCTCCACGCGCGTTCGCGGTGCCCCTCCCGCTGTCGGAGGCCACTGCAGACGAATGCCTGTAACAGGCTCCACTGCACCGCCGCGCCCAGACGACCTTGTCTGGGTGCCGGGTGCACACCAATTTGTTCGCAGAGAACAGGCCGAAGCGTCTGGCATGGCTTTTCACGCATAGGCGTCAGTGCTCCATCCTTCATATAGTGGCAAGCTTGGCCCCCAGGGTTCTTGCTGCTTCTGCAGGGTGTTGCGCGCTACCATACTCGCTGAGAGATTTATCCTCGGGGGCCACCCTAGCTTGCTCTTTGGTGCACCTCGTATTCAGTGTAGTTCTCTCGACGAACACGGTTTTTACCTACGTTAGTATACAATGCATGTATTTAGTTACTTGCGACCGGACTGCTATCGGGCGCCGGAATATAAATTGTCAGACGCCCCCTTCGGGGGCGTAGGGCTTTGATCAAAAAAAAAAAAAAAAAGCTTGTCACTAATAAGCGACAGCGTGGGGTGGTTGCCAACCAGGGTGCCAATACGCGCCTGGCCACGTTCAACCAGTTTCCTGATGTGCAAATGAATGGGAGGGAGACCAGCAATAGACTCGGTCCCCCCTCCCGGCGATGTGCGAAAGGCACCGGTTATCCACCTGGCAGCCTTGTGTTGCATGGTGCGCAAGTGCGACATAGCAGTCTTGCACCTAGCACCTTTGTAGAACCAGAGGCCCACACCATACGTAGCGACCGGAAGGACGCATGCACGGTAGAGCAGCCGCTTCTGCATAGGGGTGATACCCCTTGATGAGTTACCAAACATGACCATCGCCTTGACAGTGGTCAGGGCCTTGGTAGAGTAATACTTGACATGGTGGCTAAAGAATAGCGACCAGTCAAAGTAGAAGCCCAAGTAGCGCCAGACGCTCTTGGGCTGGAGTGGCGAGTTGCCAGTGTGTGGAGCAAAGCCCAAGTCAATGGCAGGATTGACATCGTTGTGCTTGCGAGAGAAGTGGAAGGCCTCTGTCTTATCATGCTCCAAAACAAGGCCAAGTGCAGTAACAAGCTCCGTGATAACGGAATACGCTTGTTGGAGTAGGGTGATGTTCTCCCCAAAGGATGCCGACTGGACGATGAGCGAACCATCGTCCACATAGGACATGAGTGTAGTGGCAGCAGGTGGAATCCTACGCTCAAAGAGTCTCATCACTGGCACCAAATAGAGCGCAGAGAGAAGAGGGGATAAAGCAGATCCCTGGCCAACGCCAACATCTGCAGAGTACTTGCTGAACTCTACGCCGTTCCAGCTGTAGGATGTGTGTCTCCCAACAAGGTAAGACGCAAAGAAGTTGCAGACTTCTGGCGCGAAGCCCTGTCTGCGCAGTATGTGTAGCAGCATGTCATGGTTGAGTGAGGGGAAGAACTGAGCAAGGTCAAAAGCGACCAAACTTGTCTTCAACCCTCTAGCCCAGCCGGCTTTGACGATGTGAGTGAGATAAACACCCGCATCCTCAGTAGAGTGTTGGCGCACACCTCCAAACTGATTGGGGTGGAACACGCCGAATTTCTGCGCTTCAAACTGCATCCTGTTTGCAAGCATCTTCTCAAAGAGTTTCCCCAGCGTGTTGAGCAACACAATGGGGCGGAACATCTTGGGAGTTGAATAGTGCGGTTTGCCAGGCTTTGGAACAATGGCAGACCGCGACTCCTTGAAGTGAGAGGGCCAGTGACCAACCCGAAGGCAGGCATTGGCAATCTCGACGAATTTGGTTGCAATGACAGTGTCAACAACCAGGGATTTGAGCTGATACCATGTGAGGTGATCAGGACCTGGAGCAGAAGTGTTTGAGCACTTTGCCAGTTCTTCTCTGAGCTCGCTGACACCAAAGTCCCACCACTCGTGCAGAGGAGACTGAGGCACGTCGTCGAGCACAGAGGGGTCAACAGGGCGGTCAGACGCCGAGTTGTATGTTGAGTCAAGAGCAGCCCACAGTGACTCAAGGGAGTTGCAAGGTTCACCATTGTGGCGAATTGCTTCGTGTGTAGGGAGCTCGCGCTGTTTCGCCCAGCGCATAAGATCCCATGGACGCTTGTTGGTAGTAGCAATCGTCTGGATCCTACTATCAAAGAACTTGCGCTTGGCCACCTTGGTGGTCCTGCGGAACGCCTTGTAATCAGCGACCGCCTTGGAAGCGCGATACACTCTGACAGCCTCAGAGCATTCAGGGTTCCGCCAGGACTTTGACCTGGTGGTGATGCGAGCAGTCTTTGAGTTGTTATCCCAAGACTGCTTAATAGCAGTTGCAATGGCGCCCGTGCAGCGTTCGATTGCTTCTGCTGTTGTGAGACCAGATGTGTCCAGTGCTCGCAAAGAAGAGGACAGCTCCTTTAGAAACTCTTCCTCTTGCTCGCTGCCCCTTGGCAGAGTGACGCGCTCAGCGGACAGCTGCACAGGCTGGATAGGGAGCGTGACGGTCAGAGGAGCATGGTCAGAGGGTCCTTTCCACTCTGTGACCACGCTGTGTGAAGTCCCTGCAGTGCGACCCACAGGGAGAAAGAATAGATCAATGACTGACGGCCTAAGGCTGACAGCATGCGGGAAGTGAGTAGGAGTGCGTACTGGTAGTACGCTAGCCTCCAAACCCAGGTCAAGCGCAACATCACATAGTTCAGTTGCAACATGATTTGTAGAGTTGTAGTCTGGGTCCCAGACTGACGACTTGCAGTTGAAGTCCCCTGCCATGCAGAGCATGCTTGGGAGACGTGGGGCATTGTCACACAACCAGCGAATGGCAGTACCATCCCCTGGGTCAGAGTAGACATTAGCGAAGTGTATTTGAGCACCAGCGCTCCCATACAGTGTCGTGACCACCACATCATTGTGGTTGGCGAGGTCAGTGCGAAATGCAGGCCGCATGCCTGCAAGACGCCTATGCACAAACATCATAACGCGTGGGCGGTCAGTCTCAGATGCTGGACGTCTAAACATGACTAGCCAGTCTGGGTGAGTGGGAGCACCAATCACTGCCTCCCCTTCCGGGTTGGTAGTAGACACAGTGCGGCGTATGAGCCTCCAGGGAGGCTCTTGCAACAGAAGCACGTCAAAATCGTTCTTACGCTCTTCCAGGAGAGATGACACTAGATCATGATTTCTATTCACATTCTGTGAGTAGAAGCGAAGCATAGATACATATTTGTGACGCATAAAGTAATTTAAACGTGAGCAGTACGATCACCCAGAGCCGACTGAATCGGTCTCCTCCTGGGTGGTTGAACGTTAGCATAACTTTGCGGTGCTCTAGCAGAAAAGCGTACCGCATCGTTGACTTCATACCGGCGCTGGATCCAGCCAGCATCAAATCGGTGACGAGAGAAGGCGCACTTGGACGAATCCGCTGTGTGTGCCTTGCCGCAGTTGATGCACCTGGGTGCGTGGGGGCACGGTTCACCATCAGGAGTGGCAGGAACCGGGGGATTCGCATCAGGCTTCTCCCAACAGCAGTGGGAGAGCTTGCGATGATTCTGCGTGTCATGGCCATAGCCACAATGCGCGCAGGAGTTGTACTGCTGCCTGCAAGAGGCAGTGGGATGACCCCAAGCCCAGCAGCGCTGGCACTGGGGAACGCCAGCATGCACACTGGCAGGGGAGATGTTGCAGAGGCGACCACCAATGGACACCTTCTTGTTGGTGATGGACTTGAGGGCGGTACCAGACCTAGAGTCCCAGAAGTCGAAGAAGACCACGCACATATCATGCGATGGGCTGGCGCGATGAATACGTGGCTTTCCAGCAAGCTGGAGCGACGACGTAGTGGTGTTCTGACGCAGGAGTGCTTCCATGGTGTCAGGAGTGACTGGAGTACTGCCCACTGCGCCAGGGGAGTAGTAGGGCACACCAGTGATGCGGGCGTAGGAACGCGATGCAGGGACCTCTACATTCACGTTGACAATTGGCTGGCCACCCTCTGTAAGAGGATACCAAACGCGCTGCACAGCGAGCCGGATAATGCCCAGGTCGCTGTGGGTGGGTGTGTCGCTGAAGTGGACAATGATAGCGTCACCCCTGCCTACTTCGGCATGAATGGCGTTGTTGCGAGAACCTCCAGCAGACAGCCGGAGGTTGAGAGTAGAAACAGCCTGTTCAGGCGGAATGGGGAGAGGCGCAGGGATGGCATCACTGCCAGTGCCTCTGCGCACATAAATAAAGCACTGCCTGCGAGATGGGCCGCGCGTGGTGGATTTGAGCTTCTGCTTCTTCTTCAAAGGAGAGGGAGCAGAGGGGAGGGGAGAGGACGCTGCCTTGCGCTTGTTGGCATTAGAATTGTCCTTGAGTTGCGCTACTTCATCCCAAGATAATCCAGGGAGATGACGCGCGAGTTCAGCAAGTTTTGCGCATTGGTGCGCAGACATGCCAACAGTAACCTCTGCAAAAGAGCGAGGGGCGGGGTTTGCAGGCCCTCTGGGCGGCTGCGAAGCGACAGAAGCGTAGGACGCCTTGGGAGCGCGCTGACGCTGTTGCGGTTGCTGCTGCTGCTGCTGGGGCGCATTAGCAGGCTTGGGCGCACGCACAGCATGCGGGTTAGGTGCCCTGCACGGTGCAGCAGGCGCTTGGGGAGGAGGGCGGGCAAACCGGCGCTGGAATTGCATCCAGTTACCCGAATGGATCCGCTCAGGCTGCGGTTGCGAAGGGGCAGCACCTGTGGCAACACCTGGGGCAGGTCCAGGGACCCGGCTGCCAGATTGTTGAGATGTTGCTGTGGACTCCTGTCCCTCCATGGGAGCCGGAGATTTGTGACCAGTGGCAGTGTGTTCCGTGGGTCGGGGAGGGGTAACCTGTGTTCTGGCGCCTTGGGAGGCGCTGGAGGAGGTGGGGGCGACTGCAGGAGCAGGGGAGGCCGGTGCTACACCATGCCCACCTGCTGCAGCAGTGGAGGGAGCGGATGCTGCGCTTGCAGCACCCTTGGGAGCAGCAGTGCGTGCAGGGCGCTGCTGGGGGGAAGGAGACGGCAGGAGAGCATCCAATGCGTCCCTAACACGTCGAATTTGAGGGAGACACTCCTCATCCACACTGAGGTAGTCTGTGATATGAACAGATGCCGCGCGAGCAACTGTTGAGACAAGGCAGTCTGCAATGAGCTTTGCCTGAAGCTCATCTACAGCACTAGGTGGACAGTGGTCCATCCAACCTTGCATAGTGACAAGAGCATCGGTAAGGGCCTCTACATCATCCCTGACGGCCGCCTCTGTAGCCTGTAAAGACAGGGTATAAGAGTCCTTCTCTTCGTGTCCTGGAAACAGAGCTTTGAACTCTGTTTGAGTGGGAGAGGCTGCCCTGGAGGCAGTTCTAGACTTGGGCTGCGCTACAGCAGCACCAGAGGCGTTCTTCCTGCGCTTGTGCTCTGGGGAGGAAGGGGCTGAAGGAGCAGGGCCCTCATCTGCATCGAAATCATCGTCCTCCTCCATTGCTGGAGTGGGACGCTTGTTCCGAGCGCCAGAGGGGCCCTGGGGTGTTTCTTCACCATCAAATGCGCCATAGTCACGACCATGGCCCTTCTGAGGTGTGGATGGCGTTGGAGTTGGATCCGGCGGCCGGGGAGTCTTCTTGCTGCCTCCTGCACTACTCATAGCGCAGACAGGCGGATATACTGGAGAATAAAGCGGTGTGCAAGCTGCTGGAGGGCGAATTTGCGTCGCTGTTGTGGCTGTGATGTTGGTGGTAACAGATCAAAAGGGATGTTTGACGATGTGAGTGAGGTAGACACCCGCATCTTCAGTCGAGTGTTGGCGCACACCTCCAAACTGATTGGGGTGGAACACGCCAAATTTCTGCGCTTCAAACTGCATCCTGTTTGCGAGCATCTTCTCAAAGAGTTTCCCCAGCGTGTTAAGCAACACAATCAGGCGGAACATCTTTGGAGTGGAGTAGTGCGGTTTGCCAGGCTTTGGAACAATGGCAGACCGCGACTCCTTGAAGTGAGAGGGCCAGTGACCAACCCGAAGGCAGGCATTGGCAATCTCGACGAATTTGGTTGCAATGACAGTGTCAACAACCAGGGATTTGAGCTGATACCATGTGAGGTGATCAGGACCTGGAGCAGAAGTGTTTGAGCACTTTGCCAGTTCTTCTCTGAGCTCGCTGACACCAAAGTCCCACCACTCGCGCAGAGGAGACTGAGGCACGTCGTCAAGCACAGAGGGGTCAACAGGGCGGTCAGACGCCGAGTTGTATGTTGAGTCAAGAGCAGCCCACAGCGACTCAAGGGAGTTGCAAGGTTCACCATTGTGGCGAATTGCTTCGTGTGTAGGGAGCTCGCGCTGTTTGGCCCAGCGCATAAGATCCCATGGACGCTTGTTGGTAGTAGCAATCGTCTGGATCCTACTATCAAAGAACTTGCGCTTGGCCACTTTTGTGGTCCTGCGGAACGCCTTGTAATCAGCGACCGCCTTGGAAGCGCGATACACTCTGACAGCCTCAGAGCACTCAGGATTCCACCAGGACTTTGACTTGGTGGAGATGCGGGCAGTCTTTGAGTTGTTATCCCAAGACTGCTTAATAGCAGTTGCAACGGCGCCCGTGCAGCGTTCAATTGCTTCTGCTGTTGTGAGACCAGATGTGTCCAGTGCTCGCAAAGAAGAGGACAGCTCCTTTAGAAACTCTTCCTCTTGCTCGCTGCCCCTTGGCAAAGTGACGGGCTCAGCAGCCAGCTGCACAGGCTGGATGGGGAGCGTGACGGTCAGAGGAGCGTGGTCAGAGGGTCCTTTCCACTCTGTGACCACGCTGTGTGAAGTCCCTGCAGTGCGACCCACAGGGAGAAAGAATAGATCAATGACTGACAGCCTAAGGCTGACAGCATGCGGGAAGTGAGTAGGAGTGCGCACTGGTAGTACGCTAGCCTCCAAACCCAGGTCAAGCGCAACATCGCATAGTTCAGTTGCAACATGATTTGTAGAGTTGTAGTCTGGGTCCCAGACTGACGACTTGCAGTTGAAGTCCCCTGCCATGCAGAGCATGCTTGGGAGATGTGGGGCATTGTCACACAACCAGCGAATGGCAGTACCATCCCTTGGGTCAGAGTAGACATTATCGAAGTGTATTTGAGCACCAGCACTCCCATACAGTGTTGTGACCACCACATCATTGTGGTTGGCGAGGTCAGTGCGAAATGCGGGCCGCATGCCTGCAAGACGCCTATGCACAAACGTCATAACGCGTGGGCGGTCAGTCTCAGATGCTGGACGTCTAAACATGACTAGCCAGTCTGGGTGAGTGGGAGCACCAATCACTGCCTCCCCTTCCGGGTTGGTAGTAGACACAGTGCGGCGTATGAGCCTCCAGGGAGGCTCTTGCAACAGAAGCACGTCAAAATCGTTCTTACGCTCTTCCAGGAGAGATGACACTAGATCATGATTTCTATTCACATTCTGTTAGTAGAAGCGAAGCATAGATACATATTTGTGACACATAAAGTAATTTAAACGTAAGCAGTACGATCACCCAGAGCCGACTGAATCGGTCTCCTCCTGGGTGGTTGAACGTTAGCATAACTTTGCGGTGCTCTAGCAGAAAAGCGTACTGCATCGTTGACTTCATACCGGCGCTGGATCCAGCCAGCGTCAAATCGGTGACGAGAGAAGGTGCACTTGGACGAATCCGCTGTGTGTGCCTTGCCGCAGTTGATGCACCTGGGTGCGTGGGGGCACGGTTCACCATCAGGAGTGGCAGGCACCGGGGGATTCGCATCAGGCTTCTCCCAACAGCAGTGGGAGAGCTTGCGATGATTCTGCGTGTCATGGCCATAGCCACAGTGAGCGCAGGAGTTGTACTGCTGTCTACAGGACGCAGTTGGGTGTCCCCAAGTCCAACAGCGCTGACACTGAGGGACGCCGGCGTGTACACTGGCAGGGGAGATGTTGCACAGGCGTCCACCAATGGACACCTTCTTATTGGTGATGGACTTGAGGGCGGTACCAGACCTAGAATCCCAGAAGTTGAAAAAGACCACGCACATATCATGCGATGGGCTGGCGCGATGAATGCGTGGCTTTCCAGCAAGCTGGAGCGACGACGTAGTAGTGTTCTGACGCAGGAGTGCTTCCATAGTGTCAGGAGTGACTGGAGTGCTGCCCACTGCGCCAGAGGAGTAGTAGGGCACGCCAGTGATGCGGGCGTAGGAACGCGATGCAGGGACCTCTACATTCACGTTGACAATTGGCTGGCCACCCTCTGTAAGAGGATACCAAACGCGCTGCACAGCGAGCCGGATAATGCCCAGGTCGCTGTGGGTGGGTGTGTCGCTGAAGTGGACAATGATAGCGTCACCCCTGCCTACTTCGGCATGAATGGCGTTGTTGCGAGAACCTCCAGCAGACAGCCGGAGGTTGAGAGTAGAAACAGCCTGTTCAGGCGGAATGGGGAGAGGCGCAGGGATGGCATCACTGCCAGTGCCTCTGCGCACATAAATAAAGCACTGCCTGCGAGATGGGCCGCGCGTGGTGGATTTGAGCTTCTGCTTCTTCTTCAAAGGAGAGGGAGCAGAGGGGAGGGGAGAGGACGCTGCCTTGCGCTTGTTGGCATTAGAATTGTCCTTGAGTTGCGCTACTTCATCCCAGGATAGTCCCGGGAGATGGCGCGCGAGTTCAGCAAGTTCTGCGCATTGGTGCGCAGTCATGCCAACAGTAACCTCTGCAAAAGAGCGAGGGGCGGCGTGTGCAGGCCTCCTAGGCGGCTGCGAAGCGACGGAAGCGTAGGACGCCTTGGGAGCGCGCTGACGCTGTTGTGGTTGCTGCTGCTGCTGCTGGGACGCATTAGCAGGCTTTGGTGCACGCACAGCATGCGGATTAGGTGCTCTGCGCAGTGTAGCAGGCGCCTGGGGAGGGGGGCAGGCAAACCGGCGCTGGAATTGCATCCAGTTACCTGAATGCATCTGCTCAGGCTGCGGTTGCGAAGGGGCAGCACCTGTGGCAACACCTGGGGCAGGTCCAGGGACCCGGCTGCCAGATTGTTGAGATGTTGCTGTGGACTCCGGTCCCTCCATGGGAGCCGGAGATTTGTGACCAGTGGCAGTGTGTTCCGTGGGTCGGGGAGGGGTAACCTGAGTCCTGGCGCCTTGGGAGGCGCTGGAGGAGGTGGGGGCGACTGCAGGAGCAGGGGAGGCCGGTGCTACACCATGCCCACCTGCAGCAGCAGTGGAGGGAGCGGATGCTGCGCTTGCAGCACCCTTAGGAGCAGCAGTGCGTGTAGGGCGCTGCAGGGGGGAAGGAGACGGCAGGAGAGCATCCAATGCATCCCTAACACGTCGAATTTGGGGGAGACACTCCTCATCCACACTGAGGTAGTCTGTGATATGAACAGATGCCGCGCGAGCAACTGTTGAGACAAGGCAGTCTGCAATGAGCTTCGCCTGAAGCTCATCCACAGCACTAGGAGGACAGTGGTCCATCCAGCCTTGTATAGTGACAAGAGCATCGGTAAGGGCCTCTACATCATCCCTGACGGCCGCCTCTGTAGCCTGTAAAGACAGGGTATAAGAGTCCTTCTCTTCATGTCCTGGAAACAGAGCTTTGAACTCAGTTTGAGTGGGAGAGCCTGCCCTGGAGGCAGTTCTAGACTTGGGCTGCGCTACAGCAGCGCCAGACTACAACTCTACAAATCATGTTGCAACTGAACTATGCGATGTTGCGCTTGACCTGGGTTTGGAGGCTAGCGTACTACCAGTGCGCACTCCTACTCATTTCCCGCATGCTGTCAGCCTTAGGCTGTCAGTCATTGATCTATTCTTTCTCCCTGTGGGTCGCACTGCAGGGACTTCACACAGCGTGGTCACAGAGTGGAAAGGACCCTCTGACCACGCTCCTCTGACCGTCACGCTCCCCATCCAGCCTGTGCAGCTGGCTGCTGAGCCCGTCACTCTGCCAAGGGGCAGCGAGCAAGAGGAAGAGTTTCTAAAGGAGCTGTCCTCTTCTTTGCGAGCACTGGACACATCTGGTCTCACAACAGCAGAAGCAATTGAACGCTGCACGGGCGCCGTTGCAACTGCTATTAAGCAGTCTTGGGATAACAACTCAAAGACTGCCCGCATCTCCACCAAGTCAGGCTTTGATCACAAAAAAAAAAAAAAGCTCTGGGGAGGAAAGGGCTGAAGGAGCAGGGCCTTCATCTGCATCGAAATCATCGTCCTCCTCCATTGCTGGAGTGGGACGCTTGTTCCGAGCGCCAGAGGGGCCCTGGGGTGTTTCTTCACCATCAAATGTGCCATAGTCACGACCATGGCCCTTTTGGGGTGTGGATGGCGTTGGAGTTGGATCCGGCGGCCGGGGAGTCTTCTTGCTGCCTCCTGCACTACTCATAGCGCAGACAGGCGGATATACTGGAGAATAAAGTGGTGTGCAAGCTGCTGGAGGGCGAATTTGCGTTGCTGTTGTGGCTGTGATGTTGGTGGTAACAGATCAAAAGGGATGTCGCGTCTGGTACCCTGTCACGGAAGGTGACAGCCCATCCCCCACTGTCCACGCTTCTGTGGAGGTCCCTACATCGCGTTCTTATGCACGCATCACGGGAGTGCCCTACTTCACCTTTGGATCGGTGGGCAGCACTCCTATCACTCCTGACGCCGTCTTAGCACTCATGCGTCAAGATCCTGCTACTAGTGCGCTCCAGCTTGCTGGAATGCCTCGTGTGCACCGCAGATCACGAGGGCAAGATATGTGCATCGTGTTTTTCGACTTCTGGGATACCAGGTCTGGCACCTCCCTCAAGGCCATCACACACAAGAAGATCTCGATTGGAGGTCGTCTGTGTCTCATCTCCCCTGCAAGCGTCCATGCTGGCATTCCGCAGTGTCAACGCTGCTGGGTGTGGGGTCATCCCACTGCCACCTGTAGGCAGCAGTTCAGCTCCTGTGCGCATTGCGGCTATGGCCATGATTCGCGCAACCATTGCAAGCTTGCCCACTGCTGTTGAGGCAAGCCTGACGCCAATTCTCCGGTGCCTGCCACTCCTGATGGCGCACCATGCCCGCATGCACCCAGGTGCATCAACTGTGGCAAGGAGCACGAGGCAGATTCGCCCAAGTGCCCTTTTGCAAGACATCGGTTTGATGCTGGCTGGATCCAGCGCCGATATGCTGTCAACGATGCGGTAGGCTTTTCCGTTAAAGCACCGCAGAGTTATACTGACGTACTACCACCCAGGAGGAGACCAATTCAGATTGGTCGGGGTGAACGCGCTGCCCGCACTTAGCTCTACTTTATGCGATACAACAATGTACATACTCTCCGCTTCTTTTCACAGAACGTGAATAGAAATTATGATCTGGTTGCTGCGCTACTAGAGGAACGTAAGAATAACTTCGATGTGATTCTGCTGCAAGAGCCTTCATGGCAGCTCATTCGACGCACCGTGTCCACTACCAACCCTGAGGGAGAGGCAGTGATTGGTGCACCCACTCACCCAGATTGGCTGGTCATGTTTAGGCGTCCAGCATCTGAGACAGACCGTCCGCGCGTTATGACATTCGTGCATAGGCGTCTTGCAGGCATGCGGCCCGCATTTCGCACTGATCTCGCCAACCACAACGATGTGTTGGTCACAACTCTGTATGGGAGCTCTGGCGCCCAAATACACTTTGCCAATGTCTACTCTAGTCCAGGAGATGGTACAGCCATCCGCTGGTTGTGTGACAATGCTCAACGTTTTCCTAGCATGCTCTGCATGGCAGGAGACTTTAACTGCAAGTCATCAGTCTGGGATCCGGACTATGACTCTACAAACCATGTTGCAACTGAACTGTGTGATGTTGCGCTTGACCTGGGTTTGGAAGTCAGTGTTCTACCAGAACGCACTCCCACCCACTTCCCGCATGCTGTCAGCCTTAGGCCGTCAGTCATTGATCTATTCTTTCTCCCTGTGGGACGCATCACAGGGACTTCACACAGCGTGGTCACAGAGTGGAAAGGACCCTCTGACCATGCACCTCTGACTGCCGCACTCCCCATCCAGCCCGTGCAGCTGGCTGCTGAGCGCATCACTCTGCCGAAAGGTAGTGAGCATGAGGAAGAGTTTCTTAAGGAACTGTCCTCTTCCTTGCGAGCGCTAGACACATCTGGCCTCACAACAGCAGAAGCAATTGAACGCTGCACCGGCGCCATTGCAACTGCTATCAAGCAGTCTTGGGACAACAACTCAAAGACTGCTCGCATCACCACCAGGTCAAAGTCCTGGTGGAACTCTGAGTGCTCGGAGGCTGTCAGAGTGTATCGCGCTTCTAAGGCGGTCGCTGATTACAAGGTGTTCCGCAGGGCCACTAAGGTGGCCAAGCGCAAGTTCTTTGATAGTAGGATCCAGACGATTGCTACTACCAATAAGCGTCCATGGGACCTTATGCGTTGGGCCAAACAGCGCGAGCTCCCTACACATGAAGCGATCCGCCATAATGGTGAACCCTGCAATTCCCTTGAGTCGCTTTGGGCTGCTCACGTGGATGATGGTTCTCTCATTGTCCAGTCGCCATCCTTTGGGGAAAACATCAGCCTCCTCCAACAAGCGTATGCCGTTATCACGGAGCTTGTTACTGCACTCGGCCTTGTCTTGGAACATGATAAGACAGAGGTCTTCCACTTCTCTCGCAGGCACAACGATGTCAACCCTGCCATTGACTTGGGCTTTGCTCCACACACTGGCAACTCGCCACTCCAACCCAAGAGCGTTTGGCGCTACTTGGGCTTCTACTTTGACCGGTCTCTGTCTTTCAGCCACCATGTCAAGTACTACTCTACCAAGGCTCTGACCACTGTCAAGGCAATGATCATGCTTGGTAACTCGTCAAGGGGTATCACCCCTATGCAGAAGCGGCTGCTCTACCGTGCATGCGTCCTCCCGGTCGCTACGTATGGTGTGGGCCTCTGGTTCTACAAAGGTGCTAGGTGCAAGACTGCTATGTCGCATCTGCGCACCATGCAACACAAGGCCGCCAGGTGGATAACCGGCGCCTTTCGCACATCTCCGGGAGGAGGGACTGAATCTATTGCCGGTCTCCCTCCTATTCATCTGCATGTCAGGAAGCTGGTCGAGCGTGGCCAGGCGCGCATTGGCACCCTGATAAGCAATCACCTTACGCTATCACTGATCAGTGACAAGTACCAGCGGTATGAGGGAACGATGCGTCTCCCCTCATCTCTCTCCAACTTGTCGCAACGCGTATGCGACAACTTGCTTTCCACAGTTGTTGATTCGGATGTGCACGCTGTGCGGGCCTCTGAGCCTCTCAATCCTGTCCATGCTGAGGCAGTCCCAGGTCTGCGCCTGTTGGACACGCACTCTGGCAGGATTACATTTGATACCATCATTGCAGCGTCTAAGGACGCCCTTGACTCCCGTCGCACCCATCTAGGTGTGATCCGCGCAGATGCAGACCTGTCTGACACTACGGTGTTAGTTGCAGCAGATGCATTGGTTCCCAGAAGCAGGAAGCACCAAGCGGTGGCTGCCTGCTCCCTCCTTCATGGCGCTTTTGGGCCTGAAGAGTACACAATGGCATCAGGCAGGGTACTCTCTGACGATGCTGAACTTGCAGCCATTGACTTGTCTATAAGCAAGGCTGTCTTGCGCAACAACTGCTTCAAAATAGTTATGCTCTCAGACTCAACTAGAGCCATTCGGTTGGCACTGGACCCGTCTCTTCATTCTGGGCAAGGGCATTCACTGTCCATCTGCTCTAAGCTACAGGCTTGGTTTTTGGATGGCGCTGACAGGCGCGTCCACTTTGTTCATGTCCCTTCAAGACTCAACTGGGACATTCACCACCGTGCTCACTTGGCGGCCACTGGTTTGCGGGTGGGCGCCGGTAGCAAACCCCGGACATCCCTTGGGTATGCCCGGAAATGCGCTGTAGATAGGATGCTGCAGAAGTGGACTTGTCTGCTCCAGCAGCCCTCTTACTCTGGCAACCACTTCCTGCGCCTTGCAAGTAAGGGCGCTTCCCTAAGGCCTACACACCTCAAAGGTGGGCCTTGGCTACATCGCGTTGGGTCTTCCAATGCGCACACCGCACGCCTCACGCGTGCAGTCTTGGGTCATGCACCCATTGGCGAGTTCCGCGCGCGCTTCAACCTTGATGGGGAGACAGCGTGTGTGTGCGATTGGCACACCCTGGAAACGAGGGACCATGTCCTTCACCAGTGTGCGCACTTCCAACGACGGCCCAGCCAGCGCTTGCGCCGGGAGCTATTGTCCTTCCTGTTCTTTCTTGAGAACAACCCCGCCACTTTTGCGTTTCCGTCACAGCAGCCTCCACCGCCATTTCCTAAGCCCAGGAAGGCACGGTGGCGTGGCCCGCCTGATAAGGCCGCCACACGGGTTCGTGGTGCCCCTCCCGCTGTTGGAGGCCACTGTCGACAAATGCCTGTAACAGGCTCCACTGCACCACCGCGCCCGGACGATCTGGTCTGGGTGCCAGGTGCACATCAATTTGTTCGCAGAGAACAAGCCGAAGCGTCTGGCATGTTTTACCATGCATAGGCGTCAGTGCTCCATCCTTCATATAGCGGCGAGCCTGGTTTCCAGGGTTCTTGCTGCTTCTGCGGGGTGGTGCACGCTATTATACTCCTCAGGAGATTTATCCTCGGGGGCCACCCTAGCTTGCTCTTTGGTGCACCTCGTATTCAGTGTAGTTCATTCGACGAACACGGTTCTTTACTTACATTAGTATACAATGCATGTATTAAGGTACTTGCGACCAGACTGCGATCGGGCGCCGGAATATAAATCGTCAGAAGCCCCCTTCGGGGGCGTAGGGCTTTGACCAAAAAAAAAAAAAAAATAGGGCCGCGCGTTGTGGATTTGAGCTTCTGCTTCTTCTTCAAAGGGGAGGGAGCAGTAGGAGGTGGGGAGGTCGCTGCCTTGCGCTTATTGGCGTTGGAGTTATCCTTGAGTTGCGCTACTTCATCCCAGGATAAAGACATTGACAATAAAGTCCGTACACTAAGTATAGCAGCAAATCAAGAGTGCAAATCTGAAATGAGCACATGGCTGCAAGCAGCGACTAGTGTTCAGCGGAGCCTGGTAGGGGTAAGGGGTGCATGGTGGAACGGCACCTGCATAGAGTATGGCGGCGTGTAAAGACAAGCACTGGATGCCCAGTTGGACATTGGCGTCATGGCCGAGGCTAGTTAGACCCGATCACGGTGGTATCGACTGAGGATCTAGTTGATATTGAAGCGATTCTTCCAGAACACGCATTTACGGTCATCAGAAGAGTGATGCTTGCCACAGTTGACACACTTGGCAGAGTGAGGGCAGGGGGTCCCATCTGGGGTAGGAGCCACTGGGGGGGTAGCGTTGGCATTGCCCTTGCAGCAAGACGCTAGGCGACGATGGAGAGCCACATTATGAGGCCCCCCACAATGAGAGCAGACATCGCCCTTGACAGGGCATTTGTCTGCAGTATGACCAAAGTGCCAGCAGCGCCGACACTGAGGGACTCCAGGCCTTTTTTCCGCACCGCGAAGTAGGCAGAAACGACCATAGACAAGGACACGTGTCCCGTCTAGGTCACGGAGGCAAGCACCCTGGCGGGTGTCCCAGACCTCAAAGAAGACAGTGCATGAGTCGGCCGTCTTTGAGTTGCGAACAACTCGCGGAGGGGCGGCCAACTGTGCACCGTGAAGGGTGTCACCTGCTGTGAGTACAGACTCAATGGCAGGGCGAGATAGGGTGACCTCCTCCCTGTCGGCGTCAACAGAGAGGTAGGGGGCGTTGATGATTTTGAGGTAGGGCCGCGACTGCGGTACCTCACAGGTGAAAGCAGGGGTGCCAGCTGGGAAGGCCTTGACCAGCCACTCGGAAACAATCTCAAGGTCGGCAATGATGTGGTGGTCACAACATTGTATGGGAGTGCAGGCACCCAGATACACTTCGCTAATGTCTACTCCAGTCCAGGGGATGGTTCTGCCATTCGCTGGTTATGTGACAATGCTCTGCGTCTCCCAACCATGCTTTGCATGGCAGGGGACTTCAATTGCAAGTCGTCAGTCTGGGATCCAGACTATGACTCTACAAATCATATGGCAACTGAACTATGCAATGTTGCACTTGACCTGGGTTTGGAGGTTAGTGTTCTTCCAGAACGCACTCCTACTCACTTCCCACATGCTGGCAGCCTTAGGCCGTCAGTCATCGATCTATTCTTCCTCCCTGTGGGTTGCACTGCAGGGACTTCTCACAGCGTGGTCACAGAGTGGAAAGGACCCTCTGACCACGCTCCCTTGACCGTCACGCTCCGTATCTAGCCTGTACAGCTGGCTGCTGAGCGCATCACTCTGCCAAAAGGCAGTGAGCAAGAGGAAGAGTTCCTGAGAGAGCTGTCCTCTTCCTTGCGGGCATTGGATACAACCACTCTCACAACAGCAGAAGCAATTGAACGCTGCACTGGCGCCATTGCAACTGCTATTAAGCAGTCTTGGGATAACAATTCTAAGACTGCTCGCATCTCCACCAAGTCAAAGTCCTGGTGAAATCCTGAGTGCTCTGAGGCTGTTAGAGTGTATCGCACTTCCAGGGCGGTCACTGATTACAAGGCGTTCCGCAGGACTACCAAGGTGGCCAAGCGCAAGTTCTTTGATAGTAGGATCCAGACGATTGCTAATACCAACAAGCGTCCATGGGATCTTATGCGCTGGGCCAAACAGCACGAGCTCCCTACACATGAGGCAATTCGCCACAATGGTGAACCTTGCAATTCCCTTGAGTCGCTTTGGGCTGCTCTTGACTCGACATACAACTCGGTGTCTGACCGCCCTGTTGATCCCTCTGTGCTTGACGATGTACCTCAGTCTTCTCTGCGCAAGTGGTGGGACTTTGGCGTTAACGAGCTCAGAGAAGAACTAGCAAAGTGTTCGAACACCTCTGCTCCAGGACCTGATCACCTCACATGGTATCAGCTCAAATTCTAGGTTGCTGACACTGTCATTGCAACCAGATTCGTCAAGATTGCCAATGCCTGTCTTCGGGTGGGTCACTGGCCCTCTCACTTCAAAGAGTCGCGCTCTGCCATTGTTCTCAAGCCTGGCAAACCACACTACTCAACTCCCAAGATGTTCCATCCTATTGTGTTGCTTAACACGCTGGGGAAGCTCTTTGAGAAGATGCTTGCAAACCGGATGCAGTTTGAAGCGCAGAAATTCGGCGTGTTCCACCCCAACCGGTTTGGAGGTGTGCACCAACACTCCACTGAGGATGCAGGTGTTTATCTCACTCACATCGTCAAGGCCGGTTGGGCTAGAAGGTTGAAGACATGCGTGGTCGCATTTGACCTTGCTCAGTTCTTCCCCTCTCTCAACCATGACATGCTGCTACGCATACGGCGCAGACTGGGCTTTGCACCAGAGGTCTGCAACTTTTTTGCATCTTACCTTGTTGGGAGACACACATTCTACAGCTGGAACGGCGAAGAGTCCAGCAGGTATTCTGAGGGATTTGCTTTATCCCCCCTCCTCTCTGCGCTCTATTTGGTGCCGGGGATGAGGCTTTTTGAACACAGGATTGCTCCTGGCATTACAACACTCATGTTGTATGTGGATGATGGTTCGCTCATCGTTCAGTTGCCATCCTTTGGGGAGAACATCACCCTACTCCAACGAGCATATGCTGTCATCACAGAGCTTGTTACTGCACTTGGCCTGGTTTTGGAACATGATAAGACAGAGGTCTTCCACTTCTCTCGCAAGCACAACGATGTCAATTCTGCCATTGACTTGGGCTTTGCTCCACACACTGGCAACTCGCCACTTCAACCCAAGAGCATTTGGCGCTACTTGGGCTTCTACTTTGACCGGTCGCTATCCTTCAGCCACCATGTCAAGTATTACTCTACCAAGGCTCTGACCACTGTCAAGGCAATGATCATGCTTGGGAACTCATCAAGGGGTATCACCCCTATGCAGAAGCAGCTGCTCTACCGTGCATGCGTCCTTCCGGTCGCTACGTATGGTGTGGGCCTCTGGTTGTACAAAGGTGCCAGATGCAAGACTGCTATGTCGCACCTGCGCACCATGCAACACAAGGCTGCCAGGTGGATAACCGGCGCCTTTCGCACATTGCCAGGAGGAGGGACCGAGTCTATTGCTGGTCTCCCTCCCATTCATTTGCACATCAGGAAACTGGTTGAACGTGGCTAGGCGCATATTGGCACCCTGATTGGCACCCACCCTACGCTGTCACTTATTCCTCTCTGATGATGCCGAACTCGCAGCTATTGACTTGTCTATAAGCAAGGCTGTTCTGCGCAACAACTGTGTCAAGATAGTTGTGCTCTCAGACTCGACTAAAGCCATCCGTTTGGCTCTGGACCTGTCTCTCCGCTCTGGGCAGGGACACTCGCTGTCCATCTGCTCCAAACTACGTGCTTGGTTCTCGGGCGACGCTGACAGACGCGTCCACTTTGTCCATGTCCCTTCAAGACTCAATTGGGACATTCACCACCATGCTCACTTGGCGGCCACTGGCTTGCGGGTGGGTGCTGGTAACAGACCCCAGACATCCCTTGGGTATGCCCAGAAACGCGCTGTGGATAGAATGCTACATGAGTGGACTTGTCTACTGCAGCAGCCTTCTTACTCTGGCAACAACTTCTTGCGTCTCACACACAAAGGTGCCTCCCTAAGGCCCACACACATCAAAGGTGGACCTTGGCTACGTCGCATTGGTTCTTCCAATGTGCACACCACGTGCCTTACACGCGCAGTTCTGGGTCATGTACCCATTGGTGAATTCCGTGCATGCTTCAACCTGGGTGGGGAGATAGCGTGTGCATGCAACTGGCGCATACTGGAAACGAGGGGACACATCCTTCACCAGTGCGCGCACTTCCAATGACGGCCCAACCAGCGCTTGCGCTGGGAGCTGTTGTCTTTCTTGTTCTTCCTTGAGAACAACCCTGCCACTTTTGCGTTTCCTTCGCAACAGCCTCCACCGCCGTTTCCCAAAGCCAGGAAGACACAGCGACGTGGGCCGCTGGATAAGGCCCCCACATGCCCCCACAATGCCCTCCCCGCTGTGGGGGGCTACCGCCGACAAATGCCTGTAACAGGCTCCACCACACCTCCACGCCTGGACGACCTTGTCTGGGTGCCGGGTGCACACCAATTTGTTCGCAGAGAACAGGCCGAAGCATCTGGCATGGTTTTCCATGCGTAGGTGTCAGTGCTCCATCCTTCATATAGTGGCAAGCCTGGCCCCCAGGGTTTTTGCTGCTTCTGCGGGGTGTTGCACGCTACCATACTCGCTGAGAGATTTATCCTCGGGGGCCACCCTAGCTTGCTCTTTGGTGCACCTCGTATTTAGTGTAGTTCACTCGACGAACACGGTTTTTACTTATGTTAGTATACAATGCATGTATTTAGGTACTTGCGACCGGACTGTGATCGGGCGCCGGAATATAAATTGTCAGACGCCCCCTTCGGGGGCGTAGGGCTTTGACCAAAAAAAAAAAAAAAGAGGGTGAATTTGCGTTGCTGTTGTGGCTGTGATGTTGGTGGTAACAGATCAAAAGGGATGTCCTCCTAGTGCTGTGGATGAACTTCAAATGAGGTACATTGCAGACACCTTTGTTGCAACAGTTGCGTGTGCAGCAGCTGTTCATGTTACAAACTACCTCAGCGCAGATAAAAGGTCTCTAGCACAAGTGCAATGCGCTAGGGACGCATTGAATGCTGTTCTGTCTTTCCCTTCCTCCCAGCCGCATCTGCTTTCTCCTCTGCTGCTGCAGGTGGGCATCATATAGCACTGGCCTCCTTTGCTTCAGCAGTCACCCCCACCTCCTCCAGTGCCAGGACCCAGGTTACCCCTTACCCACCCATAGAACACACTGCCACTGGTCACAAATCTCTGGTTCCCATGGAGGGACTGAAGTCTACAGCAACATTTTAACAATCTGGCGGCCAGGTCTCTGGACTTGCCCCAGGTGTTGTCACAGGTGCTACCCCTTTGCAACCACAACTAGAGCAGATCTATTCAGGTAACTGGATGCAATTTCAGCGCCGGTTTGTCTGTCCCTCTCTCCAGGCGCCTGCTGCACTACGCAGAGCATCTAATCTACATGCTGTGCATGCCCCAGAACCTGCTAATGCATCCCAGCAGCAGCAGCAGCAACCACAACAGCATCAGCACGCTTCTAAGGCATTCTATGCTTCTGTCACCTTGCAGCCCCCTAGGAGGCCTGCAAACACTGCCTCTCGCAGTTTTGCAGAGGTTACTGTTGGCAAGACTTCGCAGCAATGTGCAAAACTTGCAGAACTCACAGGTCATCTCCCTGGACTGTCCTGGGATGATGTTACACAACTAAAGAACAATTCCAATACCAATCAGCGCAAGGCAGCGCCCTCTTCCCATTTTTTTTTTTTTTTGGTCAAAGCCCTATGCCCCCGGAGGGGGTGTCTGACAACTTATATTCTGGTGCCTGATTGCAGTCCGGTCACAAGTACCTAAATATCTGCATTGTATACTAACATAAGTAAAACTGTGTTTGTTGAGTGAACTATACTGTATACGAGGTGCACCAAAGAGCAAGCTAGGGTGGCCCCTGAGGATAAATCTATTAATAAGTATGGTAGCATGAAGCACCCTGCAGAAGCAGCAAGTGTATTCACCGTGCCACCCCATTGCATGACATGTGTATAGTCTTCTTTGACTACTGGAATACCAGGTCTGGTACTGCCCTCAAGTCCATCACCAACAAGAAGGTGTCCATTAGCAGACACCTCTGCAACATCATCTCTGCTAGCATGCATGCTGGCGTCTCTCAGTGTCAGCGCTGCCGGGCTTGGGGCTATCCTACTGTGTCTTGCAGACAGCAGTACAACTCCTGTGTGCACTGTGGCTATGGCCATGACACACAAAACTATAAGAACAACTCTGCTGCTTTTGTGTTCCTATTGCAACAGCCTCCACCACTGTTTCCCAAAGTTGGGAAGACACAGCAACCTTGCCTATCTGATAAAGCCCCCACACATCTCCATGGCACTCCTCCCACTGCAAAAGGGCACTGCTGACAAATGCCTATAACTGGCTCCACTGCACCACTACATATCTTGTCTGGGTGTCTGGCACACACCAATTTGTTTGAAGAGAGCAAGCCAAAGTGTCTGGCATGGACTTCCATGCATAAGTGTCAGTGTTGTATCCTTCATATAGTGGCGAGCCTGGCCTCTAGGGTTCTCACTGCTTCTGCAGGGTGTTGCATGCTACCATACTCATTGATAGATTTATCTTCAGAAGCCACCCTAGCTTGCTCTTTGGTGCACCTCATATTCCGTGTAGTTCACTCAACAAACATGGTTTTACTTATGTTAGTATACAACACATGTATTTACAGTGGGCAACAAAACCCTTTCAATGTTTGCTACTTTTTCAAAAATGTGTTAATAGCTGATGGAATAAATTATGTAAAATCTTGAAAATAATATACATCATAGTTCAATCTCTTGGCTTGATGCTGACATAACCCTGAGGCTGTGCTTCCACTTTTAGCAGGTGTTTCACACAGTACAAGGTGGTGACCCATTGGAAGGGTTTTGTTGCTAGGTGTTTTAAATCCAGGCAAGTTGAGGTTGTGTCTTCAATGCACATGTCCAATACTTAATATATCCATCAGACTGCTTAATAGACTCATCAGCCTCAATTAGGTCAGCCAGATACTGTTCAATTGAGTCCAGTGGCTTGCTACTATTATCCACAGGTTGAAATGACTGAAAGTTGACGTTGCACTTCTTGGTTTGAGTGGGACGAGGCTATGGAAAATTTAGAAGAAAATAACAATAAATTTGGTAATTTTACCTGTGACAGAGCAGATGCATTTGCTTCAGTGGCTGGTTGGGTGTATTGCTCTTTGTATGTTACACCGATCCATCTCGTTATAGCCATGATTCTTGAACTATTTCATCTTTCGATTGGGACACATAACTACAGATTATTAGGTCAGTAGGTCTTATCTGAAAAAATTCTCACTTACCCAAAGCAATGAAGTACAGCTCACATTCATTGGTAAGAACTGAGTACTTATCAATGAGTAGAACTACTGCCTCAGCTGCAACACGAACAATGGGCCAATCTTCAAGCTGCTCTAAATCATTGTCATGAACTCAGACAAGATTACCTTTGAGCACATGCAGCATAGGCAGGACCTCAACAATTAGAGAGACCTCAGCCTTAGAAAAAAGGTTTGTGATGTGTTCAAATTGCTACCACCAACAAATTATTAGCACAATTGAAGATTGTCAAGAAGAATTGCATACCTCAAGAATATCACATAGTATTTCAACAAGATCTCAAAGTCTGTTATCAAGTGCATATGCACCAAGCTCCAAATATGCAGTTGCACACAGAAGATTGACAACATTCTTGAAGTAGTAGTGCGTCTGGAGACATGCAAAATCTAAGTTCCATCGGGTTGCAATATAACGGGTCAGTGGTTTCTTGTTACCAGTAAGTTCTGGATCTCATTCAAGTCTTTGAAACTCCTTTGTAAGAGTTAAAGAATCATGAACACACTGAGCAAGACCAGCAACCTAAAAATAAATTTAGTATGCGGTAACTGTAAATTAGATTAAAAACATCACATGTGAAAATAGCTTGAGTGCCTTTTCCTCTGCTTCCTTGGTAAGAAAAACTCCCTCTGCCTTCATATTTGCAATTGCTTGATCCTTTATTGACTTTATCACCACCTTGTCATGTGCAGCCTTACCATCATCTTCCTTGTCCTCCTTCTCCTCCGCTGCAACTTCCTCCATTGCTAATACCACATCTGCATTTTCAGCACTATTTTCCACCTCTCCTACCTTCTCTGATTTTCTTTGTCTTTAGGTGTTTAAAGAAAAATAACATAAATATCTAAAACAAGATCAGACAAAAGCTTCGAAATTCATATATAATTCAACTTATCTTGGCAATATGATTGATAATATGAGTAAAACAGTGTGCCTGAGCATTCATTCCACAAAATCCTGATAAGAATTCTGGAAGTAATAATGCCAGCTTATTGCAATTTGATGCATTGTCCATGCATAATACAAAAAACAAATGATATTTTAGGCTAGAATAGTTTAAAATCAATGAACCACTTACTGTACTAGGCCCTCTAAACCAAACCGTTTGATACAGTCTGCTACTACTTTAGTCAAATAATAACCATCATGAGCTTCTGTGAGCCTAAATATTTTCTATTAGCAATGAAATATTCTATCATTTCAAAACATACTGGATGAACTCTAGAATTTGCCTGTGAAGTTTCCCATTCAAGTACCAGACAATCACAATTCCAAAGTAGGAAGAAACAATAGGCATAGTCCATCCATTCAGCATCAAGTGAATTGTAGATGCTAGTCCTTGGAAGTACAAGCACATATCCTTTGATACAGTGGGCAACAAAACCCTTCCAATGTTTGCTACTTTTTCAAAGATGTGTTAATAGCTGATGGAATAAATTATTTAAAATCTTGAAAATAATATAGATCATAGTTCAATATCTTGGCTTGATGCTGACATAATTTTGAGGCTGTACTTCCACTTTTAGCAGGTGTTTTACACAGTTCAAGATGGTGATCTATTAGAAGAGTTTTGTTGCTAGGTGTTCTGAATCCAGTAACCCAAGCCTTCGATCATCTTCTCTGATTTCAAGAAAGCTATCACCTTTAAGCTTTCTGGGAACTCCAATCCCAACCCTGAAATTGCCACCCTGGATGGCACATTCAAGGTGTTGATGTGAAAACTGCTTTTCTATATGGAAAACTCGAAGAAGAAATCTATATGGAGCAACCAGAAGGATTTAGATCCAAAAGCCACCCAAACATGGTCTATCAACTAAAATGGGCACTATATGGCCTTAAACAAGCTAGTCTCTCTTGGTGGAAAGAGATGACGAAATCCACGGAAGCATTGGGTTTCAAACAAACAACATTCGATGCAGGTGTTTTTGTACACCATACTAAAGATGGCAAGACTATTGTCACTGTTGTGTATGTCAATGATGCAATGTTCATGGGGTCTGATCGGAACCTCGTCTTGAAGATGAAATCCGCATTCATGAAAAAATGGGAATGCCGAGACCTTGGTGATGCTAAGGAATTCCTACACATGTGCATGACTCGGGACAAGAACACGATCAAACTTGATCAAGTCCCTTATCTCCAAAAAGTATTGCAACGCTATGGAATGACAAATGCTAAAACCACTTATACTCCACTGCCATCTGGCTGGAAACCTAAAACCAACACCAAGGCTCCTAATCCCAAAATTGAATCAGAGTTTCAATCTGTGATCGGATCTCTGTTATATCTCATGCTAGGCACACGGCCCGATATCGCCTTTGCAGTAATCAAACTATCACAGTTCTCTGCAAACCCAAGTAAAGAGCATCTCAAAAAGGCCAAACACGTGCTAAGGTACTTAGCTACCTACCCCAACTACTCACTTGTCTAGGCATTTGATGAAAACACACATCGCTCTACATCAGGATATATTATGAAACTTGCCAATGAACTTATCTGTTGGATGTCAAAGGCGCAGAAAACCATTGCACTATCATTGACAGAAGCTGAATATTGTATGGCCTTGTCAGACACATGTCAACAAGTCACATGGCTTCGGTCACTCTTGTCCACAATTAGTCTTCCTGAAACTGAACCTACATACTATGGTTATTGGTGATAATCAGGGATCAATCTTCATCGAATCAAATCCTGTCCAGGAACACCGGACTAAACACATTGATATTTGCTATCACTACACTCGCGAATGTGTTGAAAACGGTATTATAGAGTTATACTTTATACCTGGAAATAAGAACACTGCTGACATGCTGACCAAGAATTCGGAACATGTTAAATTTGAGCAGTTCAGATCTCAACTTGGACTTGAGTTTTACTCATCTAAGAACAAAGACACACAATAGGTGGTCTTTGAGGAGGTGTGTTGAATTGATGCATACCACTCACGTGACAAATCATGTGACATCACATGATTAGTATTGTGCCATATCGCACCATTATTACGTTTTCTTATGAATATGCCTCATGGCAACTCACATGACACTTCATGACTACTTATGACTCATTCTGTGTCACTTCCGTACTACAGTGACTCAAACAATTGTCCGGATGTTTCGCACTTTTTGAGTATTTGCTTAATAACTTTTGCTATACTAAAGTTTGAATTATAGTGTTGGTACATAAAACGAAGCATTTGATCTCTGCTACAAGAATATATAAAAGTTATGTAATTCGGATCAAAGCCCGTTGAGATATAGTAGAAACAAGTCAGAGATACATCCAGACAATTATTTGACTATGTACATTAGATATGTATATAAAATTCAGCCATTAGTACTTGGTATTGCCTCCCTTTGCCTTAAGGACTGCTTCTATCCTTCTGGGCATACTTTCTATTAAGTCCTGACACACCTCTGGTGGTATATTCTCCCATACCTCTGCAACTCTCTCCCAAACTTCAAAAACCCCCTTAGCGTGAGTCAGATATTCATTAAGCTTCCTTTTGATATGGTCCCAGAGGTGTTCTATAGGGTTGAGATCAGGAGACTGTGCTGGCCAGTCTAGAAGATCAATATCATTGTCTTCCATCCACACCCGGACCACATTAGAGGTGTGCTTGGGGTCGTTGTCCTGCTGGAAAATTCTTTCGTCCTCAGGAATGTCCAAATTCTCCATGCTGACCAGCAGCTGCTGGTCCAAAATGTCCCGATATTGGAAGCGGTCCATAATGCCCTCAACCTCTGCAAGTTGTCCCACTCCATTCCACCCCATACACTCCCATACCATGATGCTTAACAATGAATTAGTAAGAAGGAAAAAAGAGTCCGGGCGTGTATCCAAGATAACTGTAACATTACCCTCTCGCTAGCGTTGAAGTCACCTGACTTCAATTCTTCCTTTTGCCCCAGAAATGGCGGTCTATGTTCTTTCAGTAGCGTTGTGGACATTTAACTGGGTAATGGCCTGGGCTGCGACGATGACACAGACGACAAACAAAATGAAAGCAATGACATTGTCGATGTCTGCCTCCACAGATGTAACATCTGAACCATCGCGGTGGAATTGGTTGGTTGGCGAGGTATCTGGTATGCGGCGCCTTCTGGGACGAAATTGTCGAGGAAGAGGGTTCACCAGAGTCGGCGAATCTGACTCGGGTGGGCTTTCAAATGCGGAGAGGTAGGGTGTCGCTGGTTGTGACATTGGGGTCGATGTTCTCCTTGTTGTTATCTTGTTCTTCAGGGTTAGTCTTGATGAATGGGTTATGTTTGATTTTTGCGGCGGTTTCTAAGTCGACGGTTGGGGGGAATTCTCGGAGGGTTTCTCAAACCTGACGTGGCGTGAGAATTGTCAGTTCTTTGGTGGTTTGATCTTCCTCAGGCCCCCAGGGATTGGTGGCAAGAGTTTCGAAATCTGTCTCTTTCGGGTTGGGGAACCAACTTCGTTGCTCTGGATAGTGCTGATTGAGGAAGGTTGTTCCTCCAGCAGCAAAGAAGAGGTCAGTGAGGGTTTCCTCTGTGTGTTGGTCAGAGCTGTCAAGAGCTCGATCAAGTTCTTCAAGGGTTTTCGAATATAGGTGGCGTAGACGAGCCACTTCGTTGCGGAATTCGGTTCTTCGGTTGTGGTAGGCTGAGCCTCGCTCTGCCACTTCGGTGAGGAAGTTGTCATCGCTGCTCCAGGCAGTGTTTGTACGGAGCGCCGTAACAGTGGAATTGGTTTTGAAGGTGTTAAGGATGATGGTATGGTCGTAGGAGGAGACATTGGAAGGCATTATAAGAGAAGTTTGTTTGTTCGGTGGATTACTGTGGTGCAGTTGATGGGGTTTTACTGAATGTTCTTCCTCTTCTTATATGCTTCAAGGGTTTACTTGGTGTTCTTGAGATTTCCCATAGGTTCCCAAGAGTTCTCCAATGTCAGATATCCTTTCCATTTGATCTTGTAAAGGATTCTCCCACGATGTTGTTTGTGTGCGACAATTTCTTCAACTTCCCATTCTTCTTCTTGATTGATGAGGTCAGGTGGCGGTTCTAGGAAGTTGGGCCCATGTGTCTCAGTTTCCTTGTATGGTGTGAGGAGGGTGGCGTGGAATACAGGGTGAATTTTCCATGCTCGGGGTAGTTCTAATTTGTAGGTCAGCGGACCTAGCACTTCTTTGATCGTAAAGGGGCCTTCTCGTCGTGGCGTGAACTTCTTTGAGTAGTATGCCAGTTTCAGGTTGGTTGCTTCCAGCCACACCTTCTGTCCTTGCTCAAATGGTTTGAAGTTGCTTCGGATGTGTTTGGCCATCTTTCGTCTCGCAAGTTCATGAGCGACTGCAGCTTCGTCTCGTGCCTGTTGGAGTTCTTTCATTCAGGTTTCCGCAGCTGGGAATTGGTTTTCTGATATGGAAGGGGAATGGTGCGTGGTTCTGCTCCATTCATTAAATAGAATGGAGTTCGTGCAGTGACGGCGTGAACTCATTTGTTGTGGGCAAATTCCATCAGGGGAATTAGTTCTAGCCATTTCTCGGGGTTGTTGGCGCAGAATAGTTGGAGATAAGCGCCAATATCTTGGTTGACGCGTTCAGTTTCTCCGTCAGCTTGGGGGTGGTATGCGGTTGTTAGGTAAAGCTTGATTCCCATGAGCTGTCCTAGTTCTTGAAATACTTTGAATGCAAATTGTGGACCTCTGTCGGATATCAGTTTGTCGGTGACATGCCTCATCGGATTCTAGGCATGTAAATCACGATTCCGTCATCTTCGAACTTCACCTTCGACCGCACTCATCTTCCGAATCCCGACTCACTCAACCACCTGTTATGATTTTGCTTACATGTTTCTCCTTACATACCCCGGCCCGCTTACCTATGCACGATTACTCACATATGCTGCGCATCACTGCGCATTTTTCATCTTTTTCCATGCTTACTCCGCATCTCTCACGATCGTGAGAGACTTATACCTTATCTGACTCTTTCTGACTCATGTACTTACTCATCATGCTGCGCATGACTCATTACTTACTCAGCATGCTGCGCATGTGCTATATTTAGAACTACTAGATAGGTATATAAACCTGTACCATTTGGTCAAGGCTCCTCAGCTTGACCTAGGCAATCTACCTAACTGCTTAGTTCTTTACTTCGCCTTTAAGTCCCTTGCTTCGTCAATCTCACCAGGTCGTCAGTACAGCCGCAGCTGCTGACAAATCTCTGTCTTTGTTTATCAAAAGACATCGAGCGTAAACAGTATTACCTAAGTTGTTAGGCTCTGCCTTAACAAAAGGTCAAGCTGTTCAAGAAGGCCCGCTCATTGTTAGCGCAGGCCCACCCCACGACAACACAGCAGAAGCACGCAACAGGCCGATTGCCGTTGCGGCTACCACTCAGTCACCACGGTCGTACACAGGGCAGACCACCCGCCACGAAATACCACTCTAGTAGAAGGAACCAACAACGTCTACAAGTTCACCAACGGAAGCTACTGCGGTTTTAATCACAACAATAACCGCTGGTGCTACGCCTCTCTCTCTCTTGGCAAATTCACATTCACCACCGTTGCCGTTGAAAACAGACACTTCCACGCTCTAGACTTCCCTACCCCTGAACGACCTCATAAGACCCCTGCTATTGTCCGAGCTCAACGAGAACACGACATTGAAGTAGACGAGGAGGAACAGCGACGCTTCGCACCATTACCCACAGCAATATCCAGGAACCCATCACTAGTCCCGTCTACCAGCGCTTCTGTCTTGCCCGAAGAGGAAGAAGAAGAACACCAAGTACAACAACAGCTAGAGGAGAGCCCCACAGCTGAGCCAGAGGAGCGCCCCAGTGCAGAAACAATTGAACCAGAGACCGACTTCGATTTCGACTACGAAATGTCACAAGACAACAACAACAAGAAGGACATTGGAGCCAAACCCCAAACGTTCTCCGGAGACCGATCCAAGACCAGAAAGTTCATTCAGGAACTTGAAGACTACCTCATCCTAAACAACCTCAACCAACTCGAAGATGACAAGAAGATTCGCATCGCCCTATCCTTCCTCAAAGAAGGAACTGCAGCAGCATGGGGATTAGAATTTCACGATAAATATTCAGCAGCTGAAAGGAAAGCCACCTACGCTGAATTTATCAACCAATTCAAAGAAGCCTTTTCCCTACCGACGACAAAGCTGCCGCACTCCTCCAACTCAAAGCCTTACGACAGGATGGGACAGCTGACGAATTTGTCACCGTCTTCAAGAATATTCTTGCACGAACTGATCTCAGCGGTGACACTGCAAAGATTGAGATCTTCATGGAAGGACTTACCCCAAACTCCGAGAGAAAATTCTCTTTTCCGATTCCTCCTACCACATTCGACGATTGGGTCAAGAAAGCCGTCCAGTTTGACAACAACTGGCGACGTGCCAAGACAATCATGGGACATACCCGTATCATCAAGACATCTGATATGGTCAAAGGTGCTTACAAAACACCTACTGGAGCCCGAGACCCAATGGCTATGGATGTTGATCGTTTCACCACTGATCCACCCAAACGCCGCCTCACCCAGGAGGAAAGAGAACATCACAAGAAGAACAACTTGTGCTACTATTGCTCCAAGAAAGGTCACACGATCCAACAATGTCTTCAAAGGAAGAATTTTGGAAGAACCTACCCTAGCAACAACGACAGCCGATTCCACAAGAAACCTGAGAAGGGAGCCGAGTTGATCAAATATGTCAGAGCAGTCCTAGCTGACATGCCCCAAGAAGAAGCCGCTGAATTCTACACTGAAGCAGAGGCTGAGGGTTTTAAAGAGGAAGACTGCAAAGCCGACGTCAGTACTTCCTCGCCCGATTGATATTTCCAGTGTACTTGTAGCTACTGATTTTTATGCTGAATCTATGCGTATCCCAATCTCTCTACAAGACCCCTAGATGGAAATACAACAATCGCCGGCACAAAAGCTCTCATTGACTCTGGAGCGCAAGGGTCATTTATCGACTCCGTCTTCGCCAAGACACATCACCTCCCACTACTCCCACTCCGACAACCGATTACAGCACGAAACGTTGATGGCACCCTGAACAAACAAGGAACTATTACCCACTTTACCTGGGTTATTGCCAAGATAGGGACAGCCATCATCAAGGAAAGATGTTTTGTCACTGGACTCGGGAAAGACCACCTGATTTTGGATTACCCTGGCTAAAACGGGTAGATCCAATCATATCGTGGAGCGACGGCACACTCGAAATCGACGAATCACGCATTACCCAACGACTGTCGCAAACATTGATGCGAGCAGTAGACATCAAGCGGATGAGAGCCATCCGAGAACAACTACTAGAGGAAAACACGCCACCTACCCCAGCACCTGATTGTTCCGAAGAGAATCCCGGAAAATCAGAAGGACTTAGCGACTATTTCCGAATAGTCGAAGACGGAGAAGAGATCAATGAAGATTTTCTCATCGCATACTGCCAGAACGAACCGGCAGTCGGAATATTCACCAAGGAGGAACCCCCACTTACGCAGGAACACACAAAGGATTACCTTGTGTACGGGCCAATCAGGCCAACTACCACAATACGACAGACGGTGGTAACACACCATCCAGCAACCAGACACCACACACAGCAGGTGTGGATACGTGCGAAAACATCAATTTCGCAAGCTCTGGAACATAAACGAGAAGATAAGGAACCAAAGAAATCCCTTGACGAAATCATCCCCGACTATCTTCAAGACTACAGAAAAGTCTTTGAGAAAGCAGCATCTGAACGATTCCCACCAAGCCGACCCTGGGATCACGCCATAGATCTGAAGACAGATTTCGTGCCAAAAGACTGCAAGGTCTATCCGCTCAGCCCCTTAGAGCAAGAAAAACTCGACGAGTTTCTCAAGGAAAATCTAGCCAAAGGATACATCCGAGAATCCAACTCCCCACAAGCATCTCCGTTCTTCTTTGTTGCAAAGAAAGACTCGGAAGCCCTGAGACCATGTCAGGATTACCGACGACTCAACGAAGGAACAATACCTAACGCTTACCCTTACCGCTGGCTAGCGAACTCATCGATAAACTCAAAGGAGCAACTGTCTTCACCAAACTCGACATTCGATGGGGATATCACAACATCCGCATCAAAGATGGTGACCAATGGAAAGCAGCGTTCAAGACCAACCGAGGGTTATTTGAACCAATGGTGATGTTCTTTGGACTAATGAACTCACCCGGTACCTTCCAAGCAATGATGAACCACCTTTTCCGAGACATGATAGACGAAGGATGGGTCATCATCTACATGGACGACATCCTCATCTTCTCCAACGATCCAGAAAAACACCGAGAACGCACACGCAGAGTCTTACAAAGACTACAAAACAACGATCTCTACCTCAAAGCAGAGAAATGCCAATTTGACACCACAAGAGTGGAATACCTTGGGTTCATCATTGAACCAAACAAGATCTCCATGGACCCTGTCAAACTTGCAGGGATGCGCGACTGGCCTACGCCAACTACAGTAAAGGAAGTCCGATCATTCCTAGGATTCGGAAACTTTTACCGCAGGTTCATCGGAAAATATGCGGAAATTGCCAAACCGCTGAACGAACTCACCAAGAAAGACAAGAAATGGGAATGGACCAATGAATGTCACAAAGCTTTCACTACCCTGAAAGACAAATTCCTGGAAGCGCCTGTGTTGCTGATGCCTGATCCCACGAAGCCATTTGTGGTGGAAAGCGACGCCTCAAAACATGCAACAGGAGCAGTCCTACAACAACGTGACGCCAACGGATCATGGCACCCATGTGGTTTCATATCTAAATCGTTCTCGGAAACAGAACGGAACTATGAAATCTACGACCGAGAACTTCTAGGCATTATCCGCGCATTAGAAACCTGGCGACACTACTTCCATGGATCCCAACATTCAGTTGTGATTCTATCCGATCACAAAACCTCACATACTTCCGAGAAGCCCGGAAGTTGAACCGACGACAAGCAAGATGGAATTTGATGCTATCCCAGTTTAACATCAAACTTGTACACACCCCTGGTGCAAAGATGATACAATCTGACGCACTATCTCGACGACCAGACCACATCCCAGGTGAAGACACCGACAACGAAGACATCATTCTCCTCCCCGACAAGCTCTTCCTTCGCTCAATTGACATTGAACTAAAGGACGAAATTGTACACAAGATGGTCAATGACAAACTGATTGTTGACGCCATTCGCACCGCCAAAGAAGACGGACCCCCACCAATCCGATCAAACCTGGAAGACTGGAAATTTGACGATGGCATCTTGTACTACAAGGACAAGTGTGTGGTACCAGATGACGAAGACCTCCGAAGGAAGATAGTCCAACGTTATCACGATCTACCCAGCGCAGGACACCCTGGACAATTTGGGACACTGGAAAAAGTCCGGAAGGACTACTGGTGGCCAGGGATGTCAGTGTTCATCAAGAACTTTGTGCAGGGCTGTGCAATGTGCCAGCAAATGAAAATCAATCGCCACCCCACCGCTCCACCATTAATGCCCATCAAATCCGAAACCACTAGGCCATTTTCGCTAGTGACGTACGATTTTCACACGGATCTCCCAGAGAGTGATGGTTTCGATAGCATTATGGCCGTGGTCGACCATGGAGCTACGAAGGGGCAATTTTCATCCCTTGCACAAAGAAAATCGACGCCACAGGAACTGCAAACGCCTACATTGACAACGTTTACCGTCGCTTTGGACTTCCCGACAAAGGAATTTCAGACAGAGGACCTCAATTCGCCTCTAAAGTTTTCCAAGAAATGGGACGACTCCTTGGAATCAAGCTCAACATGAGCACCGCCTACCACCCACAAACCGATGGTGCGACAGAAAGGATCAATCAGGAGATTGATGCCTATCTCCGCATCTTCTGTGCACAGAACCCCGAATCCTGGTCCAAATGGATTACCACTCTAGAATTCTCCTACAACAGCCGAACACACTCTGTCACCAAACGAACCCCATTCTACCTAATGATGGGATACGAACCACCTGCACTCCCATCAGTTGCTCCCACTAGCAAAATTCCCGCAGTTGACAAACGGATCAAGGAACTTCTGCTAGCACGCGATGAAGCAAATGCTGCACATGCACTTGCTGCGCAACGCATGGCAGAGAAGATCACACGACAGTTCACCCCATTCAAAGTCGGAGAAAAGGTGTGGTTAGAAGCCACAAATCTCAATCAAGGAAACATCTCCAAGAAACTAGCACCCAAACGAGAAGGACCCTTCAAGATACTTGAGGTAAAGGACACCTGACCTATAAACTCGACCTGCCAAGACGATGGAAGATCCACCCGGTGATTCACGCGTCACTTCTCACCCGTTACATCTCCACCAAAGCGCATGGACCCAGCTTCTCTAAACCGCCACCTGACGAAATCGACGGAATAGAAGAATACGAAATAGAAGCAATTGTGGCCCATCAGAAACAAGGCAAAGGGCGACACAGATACCTCGTAAAATGGAAGGGATGGCCATCAGCGGACAACGAATGGATGCCCGAGTCGGAACTGCGGAACGCCAAGAAAATACTCACCGAGTATAAAAAGAGGAAGAAACTCACCTGACACCACATAGCAAACCCACTCACATCCACTATATAACAATGTCTCAAAATGCCTCTTCCTACGACCGCACCATCATCCGCAACACCTTCAAATCCGATACCGCTATTACGGCGCTCCGTACACATACTGCCTGGAGCAGCAACGACAACCCTCTCACCGCTGTGGGAGAACAAGGAACCCTCTACCAAAACCGACGAACCGAAACTCGCAACGAAGTGGCTCGTCTGCGCCACCAATTTGCGAAAACCACTGACGATCTTGATCAACTTTTGGACAAAGTTGATCGAGAAACGGAGGAGACCCTCACAGACCTCTTCTTTGCTATTGGAGGAACAGCTTTCCTCGACGAATTCTTCCCGAACGACAAAACTGGTTCAACAACCCAGAGGAGACAGACTTGAAACCCTTGCCTCCAATCCCTGGGGGCCTGAGGAAAGTCAAGAAGAGGAAGTCACAATCCTCACTGCACGTCAAGTTTGCGGAACCCTACGAGCATTTCCTCCCGTCACCAATTTACACACCGCCGCAAAATAAAACATAACCCCTTCGTCAAAAAAGAACAGAACGACAACAAGGAAAACATCAATCCCAATGGCAAACCCTCCAACGCCATACCTCTCCGCATTCGAAAGCCCACCAGAGTCCGACTCACCAACGCTGGTGAACCTTCCCCCTCGACAGTATCGTCCCAGAAGGCGCCGCGCACCGGATACCTTGCCAACAGACCACCACCACCCAGATGGTTCAGATGCTACATTTGTGGAGGCAGACACCGACAGTGTCATTGCTTTCGTTTTGTGTGTCGTCTGTGCCATCATCGTGGCCCAGGCCATTACCCGGTTAGCTGCCCGCAACGCTACCACAAGGGCATAGACCGTCACTTCTGGGGTAAAGGAAGGAATTGAAGTCAGGAGACTTCAACGATAGCGAGAGGGTAATGTTATGATTTTGCTTACATGTTTCTCCTTACATACCCCGGCCCGCTTACCTATGCACGATTACTCACATATGCTGCGCATCACTGCGCATTTTTCATCTTTTTCCATGCTTACTCCGCATCTCTCACGATCGTGAGAGACTTATACCTTATCTGACTCTTTCTGACTCATGTACTTACTCATCATGCTGCGCATGACTCATTACTTACTCAGCATGCTGCGCATGTGCTATATTTAGAACTACTAGATAGGTATATAAACCTGTACCATTTGGTCAAGGCTCCTCAGCTTGACCTAGGCAATCTACCTAACTGCTTAGTTCTTTACTTCGCCTTTAAGTCCCTTGCTTCGTCAATCTCACCAGGTCGTCAGTACAGCCGCAGCTGCTGACAAATCTCTGTCTTTGTTTATCAAAAGACATCGAGCGTAAACAGTATTACCTAAGTTGTTAGGCTCTGCCTTAACACCACCGAGCTTTCTCCGATCTTATCATCAACTTCGCTCCCGCATTTCTCCCATCAATTCACCTCATCCTACTCCACTTCAACTTCCAACAATTCGACCCTCAATTTTACACTACCTCTCAAACTTCTCAAACACGTGTTCCTTGTTCCCCTGGCCGACATCCACGATTCCGCTGGATTTAAAACGTCAAAATGTTGTTATTCGCACTTCACATGATTGGCAAACTTCGACTTCCAACCTCGAGGGTCCTCAAGACCCTCATGGTTTGACATTTCTGCGCTAGTAAAATTTCTTTCACTTATCTATTTGATTTATTGGATTATTTTATTCATCGGACATTTCTCACCGAACAAAATCTTTTACTTACCTTCTAATTCGAGTTTAGTTACCTTACACTTCACCCAATAATCGAACCATGTACATATCTTTATTCCGGTCGAACTACGTGGCATTACCTTCGAGTAGGAATACAAGACCTTGTCAGTAGTTGACTGGAATTCATCTTTCGATCCCCCTCGTTCGTCTCGACTTTCCGGCTCAGAATTATTCTGTCCCTCTTGGTTCTTTTCTCTCTCTCTCTTTGCTCACCTTCGAACAGTTGCCCATTGCTGTTCTTAGCATCTTCAACAGCACATCCTGCGTTCGTCGAATTTGTACCTCTCACTTTGACCTACGACCGTCCCTTCATCGTGGCCTTCGGAGTAGTTCACTGAAACCAATCGCATTCACAACTACGTGATTGAAGCTAGTCGTACAGCTCTTCTAGCATACACATACTAGCAAGGACCGCACTTGTCATCGGGAAGTCCAAATCTTCTGTAGATAGCGTCCAAGTAGTTATTGGCAGTGCCTAGGGCATCAATGGTCTTTTTGCAAGGGATTAAAATTACCCCCTTACTAAGGCCATGGTCTACCATGACCATGAGTGAGTCGTACCCATTAACCTCAGGCAGATCCATAATGAAATCTGTAGAGGCAAGTTCAAAGGGTCGTGTAGCGGTAAATTTGATTGGGTTCAGGGGAGGTGCCATGGGATGTGTATTGACTTTCATCTGTTGGCAAGGGGCACACCCATTAACGTAGGATTTGACAGTTCCAAACATTCTGGGCCACCAATAATGTTCGGAAATTAACTCCATCATTTTGAATGCTCCGGGGTGTCCGGCCATAGGTGCGTCATGATACTTCTGTATGAGGCTTCCTCGTAGGGTAGCGTCATTAGGGACGTAGCATCACCCCCTGAAGAAGAGGAGAGAGTCCTCTACCTTCCAGTAGGCTAAAGCTGATTTGATTAGAGTAGAGTGGTTCTTTAGATGTCGTATTGCTTCAGTGAAAAATTCGTCTTTCATCATGCATTCAGCAAACTCTGCCTTAAGTTTGGTGTTGATTGCTCGGATGAAGAGTTTATCAGGTAGCATGGTGATATCCTCGTTGTCGGTGTTGTGGTCTAGAATGTGATCTGCTCGTCGGGATAGTTTGTCAGATTGGATCATCTGAGTTCCTGGTACATGAACTATGTAGCTGCTTTAGATTCTGTTCCCTTGGTGAGCATGCAAAAGTACACTGCCACACACCTTTTATCAGTCTGCTATTATTGCTGACACCATCAAAACAGGTTCTTTATTTGTTCACTTCACTTTTGTGATGCTTACTCTAAAGGGCTTGATGGAAAGCAAGCCATGTAGGCAAGTAGGAAGTATAAAGGCCATCGTGTCCTGCCTCCTGGCTGGCACATTGATCTCGCAGAGGCAGGTATTACATGTTTTGATGGTGGACTTGGTGATTTCTAGCGAGTGTTTCTGATCTATTTAAAACTCCATGCAGTTATCCAATTTTCCAAATGTGTATATTACATGACACAGTCACAGTGATGTCACAATCACACGGTATGGATGAGTTTGGCTGAGGTCTACCTTATATACAGCTGACCCAAGTGCTACTTTGCCCCCAACCTATCATGCGCACTCTTACCAAGGCTCAAACTACTTGTGTCATTGAACTGCTTCATACTGGCCTCTCTGCCACTCATATTCATAAAAAAACTGGTATTGGCCTTGCTTCTATTAGCAGAATATGTGATAAGCACTGTTCTCACCTTCCCAAGTCATCTGGTGGCCGTGCTCCCAAGCTTACGCCTGCCAACATCGAATACACAAAACTCAATATGTGCATGGGCAAGATTTCTACAGCTGTCCAAGCTGCTAGATATTACCAACACAACTGTCACACTTCAGACAATACGCAGGGGCCTCAAATACACTGGTTGGAAGTTCTTTAGAAAGATGAAACGACCTGCACTTGACAGGAAGCATATTCGTGCACGGAAGGAGTTTGCAGAGAGGCATAAGGAGTGGACTGTAGATGATTGGAAAAAGGTCTATTGGTCTGATAAGACTAAAATCAACCAGTTTGGGGCAGATGGGAATGAGAGAGTATGAGCAGGGAAGGAGGAGGGGCTTAACAAGCGACGTGTCAAAGAAACCCAGAAATTTGGAGGAGGAAATATTATGATGTGGGGCTGTATAGGATGGGATGTGGTTGGATATGCTACCAGAATTGAAGGTACCATGGACAAGGTCCTTTACACTTCAATCCTGGAGGAGGAACTTCAGGCTAGCCTAAAGTACTATAAGGTAAAAGTGAAGGATATGATTTTTCAGCAGGACAATGACCCCAAGCACACCAGCAACATGGCCAAGGAATGGTTTAAACACCACAAAATGAAGGTTCTAATCTGGCCAGCAAACTCTCCTGATATGAACCCTATTAAACATCTTTGGGTTTATGTCAAAAAAGAGCTTAGCAAGTATAATTCTCCACCTAATGGAGTATTAGAGCTTTAGGCAAGGGTAGAGAAGGTTTGGAATGAGATTCCAGCAGAGGTGTGCCAGAACTTAATAGAGTCAATGCCTAGAAGGATTCAGGCAGTAGTTGATGCTAAGGGAAAGTGGACTAAGTACTAAAATTAATGTATTTCTGTTTTTAAAATCAGTAGCAACAAAACCCTTCCAATGGGTCACCACCTTGTACTGTGTGAAACACCTGCTAAAAGTGGAAGCACAGCCCCAGGGTTATGTCAGCATCAAGCCAAGAGATTGAACTATGATATATATTATTTTCAAAATTTTGCATAATTTATTTCATTAGCTATTAACATATCTTTGGAAAAGTAGCAAACATTGGAAGGGTTTTGTTGCCCACTGTAGCTTACTTATGCATACTTATGAAAGTCATCAAGTAGTGTGGCAATTCATGTTTTCACCAAGTATGGCCAAGTTGACAGATATTTTCCTGATGCAAGGGTGGAGAAGGTTTGGAATGCTATTCCAGCAGAGGTGTGCCAGAACTTAATAGATCAATGCCTAGGAGGATTCAGGCAGTAGTTGAGGCCAAGAGAAAGTGGACTAAGTACTAAAATCCATGTATTTCTGTTTTTAAAATCAGTAGCAACATATCCTTCCAATAGGTCACCACCTTGTACTGTGTGAAACACCTGCTAAAAGTGAAAGTACAGCCTCAGGGTTATGTCAGCATCAAGCCAAGACATTGAACTATGATATATATTATTTTCAAGATTTTACATAATTTGTTCCATCAGCTATTAACACATCTTTGAAAAAGTAGCAAACATTGGAAGGGTTTTGTTGCCCCCTGCTACTTTTAAATTCAAACCAATTCTGTGTATAGTTTTAAAACCCTAAGACTCCCTTGAGTGCATATTGAACTAGAAAGCCTGCAAACAAATCTAACAATGTTAGAAGTGTATTTGATTTGATCAATTTAATTATTAGCTAAATTGTCCAATAATTTATTGCAAGATTACACATCTTTTGTACAGTAATTATCAATAGCTCTAGTAATAACAAGCGTAGAAGTAAATAGAATATAGGAAATTTCTCTGAAATTTATAGAAACTATAAATTGGACTGGACCAGCACATTGAATTGGTTGTATTTATAGTCCTTAGTATAGTCCTTGGTTTGGGATGAAAATTGGATAAAAAAAACCAAGCTGAACCCCCCCAGCTTCAAACATGTGTTATTGCCATATGGGGGGGTGCATGCCAAGATCCGGACCGGCAATTGGAGGGATATTCACAGACTCGGCTCGTCGGGGCCTGACGAACGATCGGACTCGTGCCTCCGTCTAGATTTGCAGAAGGCCAATAGCCTCTGGAAGCAGGTCTTGCCGACGACCGAGTCAGGCTGATTTCCATTTCAAACAGACACAGTATAAGAACAGGAGAGCGCAGTGGTCTTGGTATTTCGTTGCACGTCTGACCCTCGGTTCACTTCTCCTCTTTAACTAAACTCCACTCAGGTTCGACCCTGGATAGCGACTCGTTCATCTTCAACTATCACGTTCCCTTCCACACGACCCACCTACGACGATAATCGGCGGTTCTCTGCGGACGCTTGGGGTATTCGACATTCAAAGTTGGAGTCAGAGTCACCACAGGAACGACGCTAGTGTCGAGGTATTTTGAGCTCGACCACCACCACCACCACCACCATCGGTACGAGTAGCCGGGGTCGCACGACTTGCTGTCTTACATCCACCCGCGATCTTCCCCGCACGCACTCTAGCATGTCTGCAGGATTCCGTATAACGCCAGGGCTATGGGATAGGATTCACCATTTCGCATCGTTTCCTCAGACTGGAGGTGCGTGTGCCATCAATTTTGGCCTCCTCTTCTCGAGCTAACCAACAAGAGCGTCTACAGTATCCCTCCAGCAGATGGTGCTCTTCGGACAGAACCCGTCACAGGGAACTCTCCTGAAAGCATCCCAGTTCCTCGCTGGTTCGTCTTCCTCCTGCCTTGCCCTGGCCTCCTGTTCGGTTCCGCATACTCATGATATCATTCAGAGGAACTACCCATCCGCCTCGCACACCGAGTCCGCGAACTCGAGAATCTACCACACAACCTCTCCGCGATGCCTTCGATAAAGAAGGTTCGGAATTGGTATGCCCAGTCGTTCGAGGTGTGTCTCTTCCCTCTTCTCCCGTTCTTGGCCCCTCCGTTGCATCCCTCGCTAACGAACGGACTTTGCTTGGCTTGCAGGAACTCATTAACTTCCCCCCTATCGCTCTCCCACCCGACATCCAGCGACACCTGCGTTCGCCAAGACCGTTCACCTCCCCTCCTGGCGCTGCCTCGCCTACATCCGACCCTGCACCTCATTTCCTACCCGAATCCATCCCGAACCCTGTCGACAGCACAGAAGGGTTTGGAGGAGGGTATGGGATGTGGAACAATATGTACGCTGAGGGCACGAACGGTAATGGGAATGGGAATGGGAATGGCAACGGCAGCAGCTTCAACAAGCTCAAGATTCGAGTTCCCATGGAACGAAGGTCAGTCTCCTTTCATTTCTCCATCTTTCTTCCAACTAACCTCTCCCTTGTGCAGATACTACGCCGACACAACCAACGCAAACACCATAACCTGGCCACCCCAAATCCACGACTACAACATGCGCTTCACCAAGCTCCTCGAGGGAATCAAGAGCCGGCACGACCCCACCGTCACCACCGTCGCGCAGGGTGTCTTGGAGTGGAAACGCAGCGCCGGCGCACGGAATATCGGGCTGGACATCCAGACGTGGTTGGATAGGTTTTATATGAGTCGGATTGGGATTCGCTTTTTGATTGGACAACGTGAGCGGTTTCGGGAGTTTCTTGATAACGTGAGCCTCTAAAGCTAATATGTTTATAGACGTGGCTCTGAATACACAACAGCCGCATCCGGATTACGTTGGGATTATATGTACCAAAGCTGTACGCCTTTCCTACATCCCGAACTCCTATATGTATTAACTGACTCTTTCTATTACAGAACGTCCACGATATAGTCCAAGAAGCCATCGAAAACGCCCGCTTCGTCTGCGAAGAGCACTACGCCATGTTCCGCGGTCCCCCGGTGCAACTCATCTGCCCGCCCTCCCTCTCCTTCCCCTACGTCCCCGGCCACCTTTCCCACATCGTCTTCGAACTCCTCAAGAACTCCCTCCGCGCCGTCGTCGAACGATTCGGCGTCGACGCAGAGGACAAGCCCGGTGGGTTCCCGCCCATCAAAGTGATCGTGGTGGAAGGCAAAGAGGATATTACGATCAAGATCAGCGACGAGGGAGGGGGGATTCCGAGGAGTGCGATTCCGCTGATTTGGACGTATATGTATACGACAATGGAGGGGCAGGGGATTGACCAGGATTTCAATTCGAGTGATTTCAAGGCGCCGATGGCTGGGTTTGGGTATGGGCTGCCGTTGAGTCGATTGGTGAGTTGCACATATGGGTATGGATATAGTAGCTGACCAAAAAAAAACTTCCGTAGTATGCTCGTTACTTTGGCGGGGATCTTCGCCTGATAAGTATGGATGGATTTGGTACGGATGTGTATATTCACCTAAATCGGTTATCGTCGAGTAGAGAACCCTTACTGTAATTTGTGTAAAATTTGTATTCAAAAAAGTTGCGATTGGAACGGTTTTGTTAATATGACATCATTGGTCACGGAAATAAACTAGTTTAATAATTAATCAGAGTTTATATGCACGTGGCTTTGGCCGAGTTCGATGCTTCTTGCCCTCTGACTATGATGCCCTTCTCAAGATATTTGCAGGAGGAGGACCGTCCAGCGAGAGATAAAACACCGCAATTGTCAAATACTTTGGATATTCAAATCCCGTCGTTTTTGTACCAAAATCCCGTCCCAACTCTCGCTCATGGTGGTGGTGCCGAAGTCGTCACTTTCTCGCCGTCGTGGTTCACAAATTCTTTTACGCCGTGAGTTTTCGTTTTATTCCCCCTAAAAATTGCTTGAAACTCATCGAAATTCACGCCCAGACATGTACCAATTCAACCTCAGCAGCCAACTGTATTCCCAATTCTCCCGCCTTCTTCAGCCGGGCTGCCTGTCTACTCGGCATCTGGCTTTGATCTCCTGTCTCTCCTTGCACGAGTTGCAACGAGACCCAACCCACAGGTGAACCTAGGGCCGGTCGATTTGACTTGCTCGTTTGTAGTCGTCGACACCCGTCGATACGACCATGGCATCGTCTACTGCTCCCCCTCATTCTGTCGTCTCACAGGCTACGACGAACATGAAATTCTAGGGCGAAACTGTCGATTCCTACAGGCCCCAGGCGGAGCTGTACGCAAGGGCGAAACACGTCGGTTCACATCTCAGGACCCCGTACGGACGATGAACAAAAACCTCAGTCAGGATAAGGAGGTCCAAACGAGCATCGTCAATTTTCGCAAGGATGGCAGCGCGTTCATCAACCTTGTCACTGTCATCCCCATCCCGGGCGGTGTTAGGGGCGAGACACACGAGAAAAACGACGTGGTTTGGCATATTGGATTTCAGGTGGACTTGACCGAACAACCAGGGGTCATACTCGATAAGGTTAGAGACGGCACCTACGTCGTCGATCAACATACCGCTGGCCTGTGGAATAGCCAGTTGTTGATGTCTAAGGATGCTACGACGGCTGTAATCGACACCAACAAGAAAAAGGCATCCACAATCATCCCTGCAATTCGTCTATCCGATTCCTTGAATCACGCACTTCACAAAATCCCAGCGACTATAGACGATGGATCTAGCCACCCTCTCTCGATGCTCCTTCTCTCGCACGCCCCCGACTTCATCCATGTCGTCTCCCTCAAAGGTCTCTTCCTCTACATCTCCCCCGCCATCACCCGCATTCTAGGCTACGACCCACTCGAACTCCTCAACAAGACCATGTCAGACATCGCCCATCCAGAGGACATCGTCCCCCTCGAACGCCAGCTCAAAGAATCATCCACCCTCCTCCTAAGCGGCGACACCACTTCTTCTGATCCATTGGCCACCTCGGGGGCTAACCCCTCCCCAGTCACAGCCGCGTCTCCACTAGTCTCATCCTCAGCCCAACCACGCCCCGTCGACCTCGTGTTCCGCGCACGCACGAAGCGAGGCCGTTACGTCTGGTTGGAATGTCGTGGTAGACTGCACGTTGAGCCCGGCAAGGGACGAAAAGCGATCATCCTCTCCGGTCGGGCACGTGAGATGGCTTCTGTCAAATGGGCGGATGTGAAGGAGATGGCGAGGGGTCCGACTATCACACGAGCTTTGATACAGAGTGCGCTCGCTGCCAGTGCTGCGAATGCTCAGGTTACTGAGGAACCTTCTGCTGGTGGTGGTGACTCCACAGAGCTGGCTAGTGTGAATGCAGGCACCAAACGCCGCCGCGAATCCTCATCCCCAACCACCACCTCAACCCTCCCCACCAGCATCGACCTCTCCACCCTCCCCCCCAAAACCATCAACGTCATCCACCCGCACCACCGTCCTCTCCCAGGCACCTCCTCCTCCCTATCCTCCTCCCCGCCTTTAACACCCCCCGCCTCCTCTCGGCACACCGAGTTCTGGGGCATGCTCTCAGGGCTTGGACACGCATCTGGGTCTTTCATCTCGCTTTCGCGCGGCGTTAGTGATGTGTTGGGGTATCACCCTACGACTGGGTCTACGGCTGCGACTGCTGATGCAGATTCGGATAAGGAAGCAGAGAATTTGGTCTCGGCAGCTTTGGATGCTATAACTGCTCAGCAGCAGCAGCAGCATCAACATCAGCTGAGCCAACAACAGCAGGGGGATGGGAATGGTGGCATCGGTGCCGATGAATACAATGGGAATGGAGGCACTGGATCGGTGTATCACCCACATTCAGTCTCAGGGGTCACCACCACCAACGGCAACAGCAACGTCGGAAATTCCTCGAGATCATCTTTACCTCTTGCGAGCCTGAGCTTGAGGGATGCCCTAATCGGGCGTAGGCTGCGGGATTTGATCGTCGCTGAGTCTGAGCTGAGCTCGTCCTGCCCGTCTTCAAACAGTGGTGGTGGTTTAACGCCATCGCTGGCTTCCCCCGGCTCGTCGTCGTCGTCTGGGTTCCCCAGTTCACCGTCGCCGTTCGCGGCTACGTTTAACCAGGTTGCTAGCTTCGGTGTCAGGCCTAGGAGTAAGGGGAAGGAGAATACGGATGGGGATATCCATGATTTCCTGGAGAGGATATTGAGGGCTTGGGAGGAAGAGAGTCGGAGTGAAGTCAAGGCTCAGCACAACAGCACCAGAAAGCCGTCCTACCCTCCCCCGATCATGGCTCAACCCTATGGTGATCAACCATCGTCTCGTGGATCCAGCAGAGGCAAGGGCAAAGCTCAGAGTCCTGTCTCGACCAACAACAACACCGTGACAGTTCGCTGCTGGATGAAGACGGCCAATAAGCGTGGAGAGTGGAGCCTGTACACCCCTCTGGAGCAAGGGAACGTCGTACCAGTCGTCGTGACCCTTTACCGCGCTGAGGTTGCTCCTATGGAGTCCGACATCGAGGCTGTCGCGAGGGGTGTTTCTGCTATACGGGACGCTACGGCCAACGCTGGGAAGGCGAACGATGATCTTGACGTCGCCTCACCACCGACTCTTGTCCAAGTCCGCGTTGATACCAGCCGGACGGGAACCACGGGAGGCACACCTGCGTCTTCAATTTCTGGGAGTGAAGCTGCCACGCCTGCTCGTCCTCCTGCTTCAAGGACCTCTTCCTCCTCATCGTCAACGTCTGAGGATGGTACTTCTGGTTTGAACGCAAACCGCACACATCCACCTGACTCCAACCTTTTCGCCGAGTTGGAGACGGGCAGGGGGTCGAGTTGGCAGTACGAGCTTCAGCAGATGAGGTTCCAGAATAGGAGGATGCTGGAGGAGATTGTGGGGATGGAGGAGGTGTTGAACCCGGGGAAGGACCTGTCACCTGACAGTATCGGGGAGATCACTCGGGAGACGACCACCGATATTGGGAGTGGGTTGGGATATCCGTCGAGGGTGTCGACGAGGTCTGCCACCGTGGACAGCAAGTCAAGCGCAGCGATTGCTCTCAGCGACGATGACGTTGAAGCCACCTCCCCCATTTCCGACAGCATGGAGAACGTCTTCTCTGCCTCGTCTACCATGGATCTGGATTCCACCCAGCCCTCGGACGGTAGCTCTTCTCTATCCCAACGAGCCCCCTATGATTACTCCTACAACCCAGTTAGCCCCATCATGAGCTTCAACGGCATGATGGATAACCTCTATGCGCCGAATCCCACCTCTTCTGCTGGCGAAAGCCCTGTCATCTCCAGCAGCGGATATCAGCAATTTGGATACTCTCAGCAACAAGAGCAACAGCAGCACCAGCCGGCTGCTGCACGGTCCACCTACGACTATGCCCCCCAGGTACGCGCCCTCCACCAACTGCAGAGTTTGATTCAGGCTTATATCTTGCCGCAGCAGCAGCAGCCACACTCCAGCCTATACGGGTACAACGATGGCTATGGCCAACCACACTACCAAAATGTGTACTCCCAGCCACAATACGTTGACGAACCCATGGCATCCCCCACAGCCCCGTACCACCCCCAGTCCCAGCAGGCGCAATATACCCTTCATCAGCCTCAGCCGCAACACCAGCACCAGCAGCAGGGACTTAACTGGGGAACTGCTCCGACCCCTCATAATCAGCAACAGAGGAGGCGGAGCACCTACGGTGGCCAGTGATCTTCGACGTGCCGAAGCTTTTAGCAAACTGACCGTCGATGATGGTGATGAGTAGGTGGACACACGGACAGTTCCCTCTCATTTTGTACTATTACACATCACGCCCTTGCTCTCTTCCCACCACTTGATATCCATTCTTGACGCGTACCCTATTTACAAGTGCGAGCAAGAGTCTATACATCCTCCCTCGTCAATTATGCCTACCCTTCGCTTTGCTTTCCGCCTTAATAGCTTATAGCATTCCACGTTATAGACAGAAAAATCCGCAACGGTGATCCGCGTTCACCTGCATTTGCATACACCACATACATACGCTTTTTATTGCTTGCATCGTCTCACATGTATATTAGCAGTCCAGTGTCCATTGTACATACAACCCCGCATATTTACAGGCTAGAACAATGTCTGTCGCTTTCACATATTCTTTTCTCCCTGCCCTTACTGTATGCCCCATTCTTCATGGTATAACTTGGTGTCTTTTGGGCTTACTGTGGATATAGTTGCTACTCGCTATGTATGACCTTTGAGTGAACCAAGTCTTGGTGCGAAGATAGCCTCTACCTAAATGAAGTAACTACAGCTGAGCCTGTGGTGCTAATTTTTAAGGTTTGGTCGGAGGCGTGGCATTGGCGCATTGCTCCAACGAACTCCTAGAGTTTTCCCAACCCGAAGTGTAGCCAGCTGACTTCACTGCTCAATTTGCGTGGAGTCAATTGACCTGCATTTCTCGCCCCATCTGCTTTATCTGCTAACCCCACACGTCCTACTGGAGTCGGGTTAACCTGACGAGCTTTTGTGAAGAGCTTAGCTGCTTCGGGTGATAGCTTGCATTTTTGCGAAGATAGCCTTAGATAGCTCAGCTTCCGTCGTTCTGGCCAGCAACACCTCATATCTGTTCTACGTACATGTTCACACTACTCTACAGCCTCAAATAACATAATTCGAGTCAAAAACGCGCTCGGAAGCCACTTCTCTTCCTGACCCGGCGGTTCCCATCAGCGTGATTCCAAATCTGGCGATGAGTCAGCGTGCCGAAATTCGGCTTATCGTGGCCTTCAACGTTGCTTTCTGATGAGAAACGTGCTTGGGTTTTTAACCGACGGACCTGGCTCAAACTATATTTGGGCACAAATCGTGGCCAAAGTGAAAACCCGAGCGAATTTCGTGACATTGGTCAGAATTGTCGGGATTGGATCAGAATCCAGGTATACCCCAAACATCGATGCTGACAGGCACTTCTATTCGCAACCTTCACTCGTAGATGAGCTTGTACTGTAACCTTGGGTAAGTAGCACAGAGTGCTCAAGACAAGAGTGAACCCTGCACATTTGTATTTAAACAGTCCCAGGGCGTCCCTAGATGGTTGTCAATCCTGTCATTGCTGACATTACCAAGGACAGTTCAACCGACTGTAATCCCGCACTCGCCTCGTCCACTGCAATCCGGTACGAATGTGCGAGAGGCGTGCCACAAGTCGACAGTAGCCTGTGACCTTTTGATTGCTTGCGTCCGTGCCTCCAGCGCACCACCATCAACCCTCTTGGAGGTGAATCAGGGCTCAGATTCCCAAAAATGGGATATCCGCCTCAGGGTCTGATGGATGAGCATCGCCACTGACAAAAATCTTGGTCGCCCTTTGATGCTCTGGATGCAAACACACTGCCAAGAAACCGAATTCCATGGATGTACCTCACTTGTACTGACGCGATGTTTACATCCAACCAGAAAATGCGGAGGCAATTCTTCAAAACTAACTTTTCGTGGCCGTTAAACGCTGAGGACACCCCACAACTCCTCCTTAGCCCCTACAATTCTCGACATCCATGGTTAACGGAACGCTCTGTTTATATTGATTTCATCCGGGTACCTGCCCCTGTTACGGCTCTCAAACGGCAGGTTCCCGTGAGGCAATAACAAGATCCCTGATGCTGGCTTTCCCTTTGTTCTTGCCCACCATCTCCTCCAAACCATGGTTAGGACGTTGCTCACTTTGGCTTTGGCCTCTACGGCACTGGTCGTTCAAGCTGCCGCATCTGCTGAGCTGGGTTACAGCCCAGATGATTCGCTGATTCGACCCATCAGTCAAGTCTATATGGGAGGGAACTCGACATGTTTGATGCCCGAACTAGCTGGTTTGGGTCGTAGGCAGATACGGACTTGCAATGATCCAGGCTATGGTCAGTATTGAACCCTATACGAACCATCTATTCCATCGCTGACCATCTATACACAGTTCCATGTTCGAATGCCAACTTCTGCTGTCTCCCGGGTCAAATTTGCCAGCCGAACAAGTACGTTCAAGATTTGGATTATCAATTTTGTGAAGGCATCAAGCTAACTGCTTGATTCCTCAGTCCCCGCGGTGGTGCGAATGGATGGTGCTGCCCTAGCTACGCCCTGCAATGTAGTGGACGAGCTTGCTGTGATGGATCCAAGTAAGCAATACGTTGCTAGGTTTCGTTGCTCAGGCGCTGATATTTATCGACAGAGCGTTCTGCTGTGGAACAACTTGCTGCCTCACGGGACAGACCTGCAGCAATGGTCAATGCCACACGTCTTCCACCCCCAAGCCAACGCCGACACCTACACCAACACCTACGCCGACACCAACGCCGACCCCTACCCCTACACCAACGCCCACGCCCAGCCCTTCCCCCTCTCCCTCACCCAGTGGTAGTGGCGGCCCTTCTATCACTGTCACAGGCTCCAACAACCCCCAGGAGACCAGGATACCCGTCGGAAGCATCAACTTGGACTACAACCGACTCGTCTATGGTTCGAGGCAGCTATCCTCCGACCTACAGGATGAACGTAAACAGGCAATTTCGAAGGTTCGTTCGTTTTCGTTCTGTTCTTGATTCGCGAGCCTGACCGGTCCCTCCTAGCTCTTCGAAGGCATTTGCAAAGGCCTCGGCTCTGCCACCTCAACGATCTTGTCGTTCACCGATGATGCGAGTCGGCAGAGGGCTAACCACCAGGCTTCCAGTTGCAGCATGAATCCTTGTGCCAACAACCCATCTGGATCTTCCTGCATGCAGGTTCGCTAATTTCATTCTCACCATGCGAATTGCTCCTAACCGGTTTTCAGTTCCCATTCGCCAGTACCACCGATGCCGGCTCTGGTGGAACCTGGACATGTGTACCCCCTTTGTAAGGACTATCCTGGTCATCACCCTGCCTCGCATTAACACCTGTGCAGGACCCAATACATCACAGGCGCCATCCTCTTCAACTTCAGGAACCAAAGCAGGATTTCCGCAGGTCAAGCGTACAAGATTGCACTTTCCAGCTTCAACTGCCAAACCTTGACCCCAGCACCTCTTATGAACGGCGCGGCCGACGTCAACCCCGCCCTCGGTACGAAGGGCTCGGCAAAGAGCAGCATTTCGCAAAGGGACTTGACGCCTGGAGGATCTGATTTGCAGAGTAAGTCCAACCCCACGCATTTCGCAAGCCTTTCACTGAGTGATTCCTTTTGCAGCTGAATCTTTCCCGCCATTCACTGACCAGGACACCTTAAGCACGGTCATTAGCGGCCTCGGTAGTATGTCTGCTGGAACGTAAGTGTGATTTGCTACAGTCATACCCATACAGGATTCTCATAACCCTGCTAGCTACACTATCAACACCAAGATCACCTCTGGAACTGTCGCTGACCTCCGTGTCGTTGACGCTCAAGGAAACCAACTTGGCTCGTAAGTCCAGAATATTCTCCTACCAAACATTCCCACAACTGACTATTACGTGTTAGTTCATCGACCGACCTATTGTCGAACGGCCAACGCTCCCTGACGTTCACCCTCCCCTCCGATACGCTTGATGTTGGTTACTACATGAGCACATTCGACACCTCTTTGAAGATCGATTCGACCATGCAAACCGGCACTAGTAATGCGGCCTCTTCGGTTCACGCTAAGCCATTGACTGCTTCATTACTTAGCATTGTGACGCTCGTATTTGCTATCCAGTTCTTGTAAACGAAGTGGACTTGACTTTCTCTTCACGGACTTTCATGACTCTTAGTTATAATTTCTTTCACTCAGCAATGATTTGTAGATACCCTTGTAGTGCTGTAAAATGCAATGGTTAATTGGTGTCTAAGCATATACGGTTAATACAGATGGTCCATCTTAATGAATAGTCCAGTAGGATGTCGGGATACTGTAAAATGTCCTATCGTACGTTTAATTATCGTCCGCGTATAAGTAAGGGTTTAGTCAATAAAAACTACAAAAGTCCATGAATTACGAGGAGGTCGTAGCTGAGGTGCTCTCAGCCGAAGATGCAGACGATGCAGACGAGGAAGTCTGCGAACCGACGGGGGCTGAAGCCGAAGTCGTCCCTCCAACACCCCCACCAGACTCGGTTCCATTCCCAGAGGTGCCATTCAAAGCCTTGTCGAAGATAAGAATGGCAGGTCCCGCCAAGATGCTGGAATCCGCAACGTTCGTCGAATTCGTGATTAGCGTGTAAACCGTGCCATTGAAATCACTGGGCAGGGAGACGCTGGATCCGTTCAATGGGACAACGGTCTGGTTCAGGCCCTGGATGAAGGCTGCGTAACGGCTGGTGCTGTTATCGCTGGGGGCTGAATCGGTGGAATTGCCAAGGGTGGAGTTGAACGTGAAGGTCACGTTTCCGCCGGAAGTGGTTGCCAAAAGGTTTGGGGAGGGAGAGAATGGGAGTTGAGAGTTGTTCGACAGGCACGAGGATACGAAGGGGACGGCGAGAGTAAGTGTTTGATTAGGCGATAGTGGTGTCTAGGCAAGCGTGAGTCACTGCTGCAGAACCAGGAGGATGCCAGACTTACCTGAAAGGAACTACCCCAACCTTGAACCCCATTGACGAATGAGGCAATCCAGCTTGCATGACGTGCGTCATTTCCGAGAATACTGCCGGCTATAGTTAGGATAGTCTTGTTCTGAATGCCGGGAAGGATGCCTAAGTAGGTAGAAGCGCCTGTGCGAAATCGTTAGCAGTGAATCGAAGAAACTGAAAGAATAATCTTACCAACATCCTCCAATTGGCGACTGTACTGGGCAAAGTCGGATACATTATTAAATGTGCTAGAAAGCTAACGTTAGGCCATGGCTACAGTGAAGAATCCGGAAGACGTACAATGTATAGTTGCACGGCAGCTCGGCATCAGACCCTAGAGTCTCGTTGAGGAGCGCAATATGAGCTTGCTTGTCCTGTTGAATCCGGAGGTATTCATTCCGGACAGCAGGGGAATAGCCCGAGGAGTTGAAAGCCTGCTCATCGAATTGCGATAATGCTTGGGTGTAGAAAGCGTTCTGGAGGTTTTCCACAGCTAGCGCAAAGTTTATTAAGGATGTATCTGGGCCAAAATTGTTCAATTCCCGCAGTACCATAACTGAAGCAATACCACTCACCGTTGCCAGTGTAGTTCGCGGAGGGGATTGTAACGTTGACCTGGCGGGGCAGGTAGAGCGATCGAGAGGCTACAAGAGGAATTGCTGCAAGAGCTAGAAATTCTTTCATGATCATGAAATCTTGAGGGTTCGCCCTGGTACTTCATCCTATATAAACGATTTTCGCCACTGCGCACAGAAAAAATCGAAGCTGAGTTCATAGTGGAGTATTACCTGTGTAATAGTCTCTTACATCAGCACTTCCTAGACACCAAGCTCGAGAAAATCAGGTCTGGCCCGTAGAATGGAGAGCTGTTTTGGGAAAATGGTTGTCGGACACACGACTTGACGCATGAGGAACACTTTCCCTCGAATGAGAGATCCCGAACGTTTTGGCAGCATCTATTGTTCGTGCCAGACGCTCTGGTGTAGTCCTGAGTGGCCTAATATCGGTTTTGTCAGTCGGGCTCGTCATGGAGCGGAAGAACTAAAGGATGGGAGCGTATCCCACCGGTCCGGAGTTTCAGCCCCACATAACCGGTCATCGTCGATGGCTATGCGTCCATCCATACATGAACACCAAGACTCAGAACAGAGAGGACTCGGAGAGCACGACACGATACAGTCAGAGAAAATTTCTATTTGTTACTTGATACGTCGTAATAATACATGCAACAGCTCCATCTACTACATACTCGAGACCCATATCCAACGATATACGTGTGGCCAGCGTAAAGGACCGTTTACAGATCAGAGGTCCTAAAAGTACCTAGGTCAGGCGCTTGCAGTAGTCTGGGTTACCCTTCGGGTTCTAGAGAAGTAAAAGAAGATTAGTGGTGTGTAACTAAAGCAACCGAGAGAGCGTACCAAAGCCCAGTGGGGGAACGGCCTCTCAGTACCACTACCACCACCGACCGCGAAGGTCCAGACGAAAACCATGACCTGAGGAATTAATGAGAAACTTCTCGAATACCGGTAGAAAGGGCAACTTACGGAGGTTCCTCCATCCAAGGCAGCACTGAGCAAGAAGCTAAAGAATTTGTGAGCCCATCGCTTGCGGGACGAGGCAGAGAAAGGCTTACTTGTATTTACGGAACCAGGTGGCGCGGTATCTTCGAGTTTAAGTCAGAAAATATAAATTTCGGATAAATGACAGCTGCTCACTTCCTCAAGTAGTGTTGGGAGAAGATTGCGAGGAGGAAGGAGGTGAAGATTGAGGAGTTGATCCCGACACTTAGGTATCCGAGCTCGGCTGTAATACGACGACCAGGTTAGAAAGAGTCTTCCTCGAAGTGAGTGCCAACCACGTACCGACGAGGATGGGCGTGAAAACATAGTTGAAGCCAACCTTGGGGTATTTCCTGTGCAGAAACCAGAATGGGATCGGGAATCCCAAGCCGGCAAGCAGCATGTAGGGGACGAACTGCAATGACACCATCAGCGACTAGTCACGTTTGCTTTGAGGAAGTAAATTTACGCCATAGCGAGTACCAGTAGCGTAGAGTGGCTTGCCGAGAGCACCCCAAGCAATAGCGGCACTGTTGTAATCTTGAACTTGCTGGCCGGACCATACATTGGATCCCTGAACATCGAGTAGGATCGGACGCTGGGCCTTGATGACGGTCTTCATGATGACGAGATTGAGGAGACCGCCCTGCCAGAATTGTCAATTATCAGTGTTGGCCGTTTATCAGCAGCATAAGGACTCACGATAACGGTACCGATCATTTGCATGGCGAAAGTGACGCGAGGTGGAAGCTTGGTGTATTGACCCTACAGAGAACATCAGTGAAAGTTTCGATAAGCAAAAAGCAAACAATTCGTACCAGCTTCAGATCCTTCAAGAGCGTGTATGACTGCACGACGGGGTTATAGCCGTACAGCGTGAAGTACATGTTGGCGACAGGCCTTCCGGGCACTAAAGCGCCGCCAAGCATCTGTTAGAAGGTTTAGTAGCTATTCTAGTGAAAGAGTATGCATTCCCACCTGAACCATGTTCTCGATACTTGGAGCATATCCGACCGTGGCATAGAGCTATTAGATATGTCATATTAGCCTTGGGTACAGGTATCAGCAGGATGAACTTGTCACTTACAGTGCCGATGACGGGGACAAAGAACCAGGCGAAGATGAGCGCAACAATGAGTGCCCACCAAGGAAGACCGGAATCCGCGGCATAGGATGTACCGATTGCGATGGCACCCATAGCGATGAAGACTGCGAGATACCACCAATTGGAAATTTCTTTGTAGATCTAGCAAACCTATGAACTAGCTACTTTGCTGGCGGTGGTGGACGGCATACCTTCATCTTCTGATAGTGAGGATCATCACACTCCTCATTCTTGGATTTGAGGAGGATGTGCCAGAGTGTCTTAGCGTGCCATAGAAGGAAATGGGTAATGGCAGCTTGGACATGTACATTAGCACGTAACCCGGATTCCAGTGGGCGGCTGCATACCTCCAATGTACATGGTACGGCTGATCTTGTAGAGCAGTTGGGAGGCAGCATACCACGGGAGACCCTGAAATCGACAATGAGATACTTCTCGGAGGTATCAGACTAAATGCATTACCTGTTCCTCGAGCTTGTCGTAGTTCAAAGTGAAGTCGTCGTTGAGGATATCGAGTTGACTGTATTGAGTACCTGGAAGCACAGGCTCAGTCTCATGAAAGGAACTTGGCTCAGCGTTACTTACCGTTCTCGTAGAAGAGCAGCTGGGTCAAGAATGGGAAGTTCTGGGCGTGCCAGATGTTCATCGAGTAGCAGGCACAGAAAGCGATCCTGTGGAGGTCTCAAATTAATCACTGGATGCGATGAATGAGCCTTGTAGACTGCTTACATGCAAACAAGGCATCCAGTGTACAATGACAATTGGGTTGACAGAGGCGTGAACAAAGAGCCAATGGAACCACCACCAGCGCCGACGTAGGCCCAATCCAAACAGATTGAAAATGCACCGAGACCTTCGTTACCAGCGGCACCGCCTGATATTGTTCGTTAGCTAGCCAAAGTAGATTACCAGCTGAAAAGCATACCGAAAATACGAGTGAACCATGCGCTTTGTTGGTTGGCAAGACAGAAGATACTGATACCAGTGAGGGTTCTAAATGCCAGCTTGTATCAGCGTCGTGGTTGGGGAAACAATAACTCTAATCATTGCTTACGGTGCAATGTATTCCTGTCACGGAAGACATTAGCGTTGGAAAAGCCATTAAACTAACCAGAACTTACTGGGAACCATTCCCAGACAAAGATCCCGATGAAAATGATCCAGAAGAACTTGAGGCGTTTCTTCTGCATGACGGCCGACTTTCCACGGTGGAGGGCGTCGAACAATTGGACAGCGGGCATCAACTGCGGATAAACCGCATACGTAGGATAGACGAGAACAGAGCGTAAAATACCAGACATGCCATATCCGATCAACTGTGAGGCGATCAACCTACGGGCATCGTTGAGTTTAGTAAAGTTGAGAAGAGTTGTAGGCTCACGAAAAGATAGCAACGGCAGTGTTGGGAATGACGTTGTAGTACAGATCCTGGGCAGCGAAGATACTAATGGCAGTCGCTGCCTGTGAAGTGGTAGAAGACATGATGACAATTGCAACATGCTCCTTGAGATCTGAAAGAAACGAGAACATGAACTGTTGTGACCAATATCCTTGATGGGAGCAACGTACTGAAGGGGCCAGGATTCAACCATCTGCGACATAATGTTAACTGGGCCAGGCCTTCGGATGTCGCATTACTCACCTCAAGAACCAGTGATCCCTCGTCTGCAACCTGGCTACTGGGCTTGGCCCAGGAATAATCTCTTCCATCACCTAGGCTGCGCTTCAGACATACGACGGCCTACGAGCTCTGTGGAAGCTCACCTTTCCGAGGATATAAGAGATGATTTGCAGGAAGAGCGAACTGACGTAGACCTTGAAGAAAGTTGAGTCCGCACCCGAGCTTGGCTATACGACGTAACTCACAGTTTGAGGACGGAAGTACTGTGAGATCTGGAGTCAGACGGTTGATTTCCAGCGAATGAATAGCCGCAACTTACGAAAATTTGGCCCAAGACAGCACCGAAACAAGATAAACCGATTCCAAGGAACCACATCCGGAATGTCCAGACTGGAAGGCTGGGGTCATCTTCGAGAGAGATTAGGCGCAGGGAATAGTCGGCATCAGTTTCTGTGGAGAATCCATAGTTAGTATCGAACATTGCAGCTTAGGCGACAATGTTACCGATAGGTCGCTCCTTTCCATCGGCTCCCAAATCAATGAGACGTGGCCCTTCGGCATAAACCTCTCCAATGCTGGATGTATCGACCTTGTGATCCTTCAAGTCGATAGCCTTCTCGTCGTCGCTGTACTTGTCATCACTACCAACGACCGAAGCCGGGAGGCTGGCGACGCGAACGTTGTCGCGATCGGCCTTCTCGTTGACGACCTCAGTCTTCTCGTCTCGATGCAGTACCGGAGTCGACTCCATGCCTTGGGGGTAAGAGCAGAGATTGACACCCGCTAGAGAGCACCTTGCAGCCAGCTCGCTTCAATTTATAGCACCTCAATGAAAGATACAATTCGCTCACATGGCCTGATGTGATAAGAACGGTCAGAAAAATTGGTTCCATTTGGAGTAGAAGCACAAGGTTGGGACGCCTTCAAGATCTGAATGCGGCGATACGCTTCCACTTTCGATATATACATTCCTTTCCACGAGACAATTAAGCCCCGACAAGCGGTTAGTTCACCAGCCGTGCTCCCAGTTAACATCCGCTGGGAAGACCCACAGATAATGTGATCAGAAGATTTCCCGGAAATCAGGTATTGATAGCATTGCCACAATATTGCGTTATCTTCCTTTGAAAGCGTTATTAGGAGTGGCCCATCTTTCGAGAGCAGCTATGGACCGAAAGGTTCGGTCAACGCATGTCCCCAAGGATCTAACTGGGGTGTCGCTTCAGATGGAAGGAAGGAACTAGGAAAGGCCCATTGTGTTATCTGTAGACGGAAGCACATGGAGAGCGGGCACCAGTGCAGGAGCGAGGATCAAGTCCTTTGACGAAGGGATCAAGTCTGCAGTCCACATTAGAATGGAGGTACAATGCTCCCTAGGAGCTTGCACGATGGTTCCTCATTGCAAGGGGCGTATCCGGGTACTTTAACGCACGAGTTCAGCCCAGGTCGTGCGATAAGAGTACACTAAGCCGGATGACTGGTTGTATGGGTCTCGAGAAGCACTCTGACGGGGGTGCGTGTGAGATGGAAATGCCAGAGCTGGCGGCGTTGTGTTGATCACTTGCCCCGGGTCCAAACAATCTACTCTCGCTTATGGATTTAACCGAGCAACATCCATGTGGCTTTTCTAATGGCGTGCTTCTGATTGGTCGTGAGCACTCTGAATCCGATCCTGGAATGTTCTGCAATTCAATGTATTCCTCATGCCGAATAATGCCAGTAGGGGTCGTTGCTGGTTTGTGATGTCCGCACATGCTCTTAGCAAGGTAGTCCAGGCGTACCGTAATCCTAAAACTACCAGCTGCGGTCAACAACAAAGATGGAGGGCTCTTGGCATAAATAAAAGGGTCTAAAGGAGATAAGATATCGAGAGTGAAAGATAGGATACTCTATTATTAGCACATGTTGCTGGAGTAGACAGTTGGTGCAGCGCATGGACTCTTCTACATGGTGGCTCATCAGGCGAATCAGGGCGTGATATGTCAACCAGATCCTTCCATCCATCCAGCATAGTATTCGAAAAAGGCATGTCGACAGGACAGCGTGCAATCTTTACACTTTCATCTTGCTTCCTTGGCTCTCAGCGCCTTCACTTGACATGCTCTGATAACTAAACTAGGGGCTCAGTTGTTCCGAAGTTGTCGCATGGCCGGTCTGGTAGGGAAAGCATCCGAGTCGAAATTAATGAATGCTCATGGGACAGTTCAACGAAGCTTCAAACGTACGCGGCGAAGTAATCCAGCTGTCTTCTTCGGTGGTCACATTCCTCCCTCGTAGCACCGGATGCATTCTCGAGCCAAGATGTGATTTCGTCGATTGCGAACTCCAGCACAGCTAAATCGATTGGATCGGCTCGATTAACTAGCTGTTCGTCCTTGATATCGTCCCGAAGTTGGTAAGCGTGATTCTCGAGGTCATTTCTCGCCTGGATGCGCGAAAACGATGCTTCGTCCTCAGCTAGGTGCGCGGCGTAATGTTGAGAAGGTCCGGACAACAAAGTTAGAGAAGCATGCTCACCTTTATATCTTTTCGCATCTTGGATCATGCGCTCAATCTCGGAGGGAGGCAGGCATCCAGGGATGTGGGAGATCTTGAGGTAGCTGAGTCTACCAGTCGACTTTTCTGTCACTCTAACGTCTACGATTCCCTGCACATCTACACTGAAATCAACCTCTAGTTGAGGTATTCCACGTAAGGCTGGAGGAATTCCTGTGAGTTTGACGTGACCAAGGAAAGTGTTGTTCTTGGTACGAACACAGTCTCCTTCAAAGACCTGGACGAGGACGGAGGTTTGGTAGTCATGGTGGGTCGTGAAGATCTCGCTTTTCCGAGTAGGAATATTCGTATTGCGTTTCAGAAGCGCCGTCATAATGCCTGGTTCTGTGGGAGAATGGAGTCTAAGGTGGGGTTCGGTCTCATAGGAGCAGTCGATGCTGTTAGCACGGGTAGTTTGCACGCTACGGGAACAAGTCTGAGCTTTTCCAAATTTCGAAACGGTCGGTGGAGAATCATATACATACCCGACCGAGCTCGGCACAACTGCTAGGACCAATATGTCACCTAAATTGCGTGGATACTTTCCACCCCAGATCGAAGCCTGAATGGCAGCTCCAGAGGCAATGGATTCGTCCGGGCTAATGTTTCTGAGAATATCTTTGCCGTCAAAGAAATTCGAGAGTAAGTTGTTGATTCTGGGGATACGAGAGGATCCGCCAACAAACACAACATCCTGGACTTGTGCTTTGTCGATTCTAGAATCACGAAGAACTTTTTGGATGGGCTCTAAGACACTGCGAAAGAGATCCTGACAAAGCTCCTCGAACCGTGTGCGAGTCAGAGTCGAATAGAGGTCGATTCCCTCGAAAAGAGAATCGATTTCAAGGGAGACTCGAGAGGACGAAGACAGTGCGCATTTGGCGCGTTCGCAAGCCGTTCTCAGACGTCTAATAGCTCGAGCATCACGACTTATATCTGGAATATAGCCTGGTCAGTTGATGATACCGGGAATAAAAGACATATCTACCTTTTTGGCTCTTTTGCTTGAACTCCCATATGAAATGATTAACTATGCGATCGTCGAAGTCCTCGCCGCCCAGCCTAAGGTCCCCTGCAGTAGCCTTCACTTCAAGGATACCCTCATCTGTTGTGACGAGAGAAACACTGGTGGTCGTTGCTCCCACATCAATTATGAGGCGATTCCTCTCCCCACTAACCGGTTTTAGAATATTGAATTGGATCATAGCAGCATCCGTGTCATTTATTAGGGATGCTTGCAGACCTGCAATCGTTGCAGCATCGCGTGTAGCTTGTCGCTGCCTCATCCCGTAAGATGCGGGGACGGAAATCGCTGCATGTGTCACAACGTGGCCGAGAAACGACTCTGCGTTCTCCTTCAATTTGAGGAGAACCGAGCTGAGTATCTCTTCCGGCGACTAACAGCAGCAGTTAGACTGGTGCCTTTGCGAGTTGCGAAAGGAAGATTTCGTACGATTTCTCTGCGCTGGCCGCGATATTCAACGCGAACGTATGGCCTATTGTCCTTGTTGACCAGACTGAATGGCGGTAGCCTGGTATCTGAATACTGTGCAATTGCCTCATCGTAAGTGCGCCCTAGAAGGCGATTTGTGCACCAAATTCTGGTACAGGTCAATCAAGTCGAAATTGACCGACAGGACCGCGAAATGTCTCACGTATTGCTTGGGTTTAGTGCAGCTTGCCCTTTAGCTGAATCACCGATGAGTCGGCCATTCCGCGAGAAAGAGACACATGACGGTGTACTCCTGTTTCCTTGGTCGTTCGGAATGATTTCAACTCTATTCAGAGAAGGTCTGAAAACGCCGACACAACTGACAGATACACGATAACGCTAATTGTATCAGGCTACCGTGGAGTAAAGTAAGATGGTACCTACGAGTTGAGGCTACCAAGGTCGATACCAATCCATGCGGACGCTGGCTGCTCCATTTGAGTTCAGGACCCGAGATGAAGAGATTGCGATGAAGGAGTTGATAAGTGTACATGGAATAGTTCTAAAACTGGATCAACCCCAATCTACCAGCCGCGGCCCGCCCGTATCGATTGTGCGGGATCGTTCCTGAGGCTTCAGGCCTGAGCGCTTGATCCCCGAGCGCTGGGCCTGCCCACTTCAGTAGTTGTCGGAATGACATAGGAATTCTTGAAAGATAGGGGATGTCCTCGGCAGCATCGGTCCGGTGGCTTCTTGCCACCTCGGCGCGTGAACGAACAGGTCGACGAACGACAGGACTTACGCGTACATACTTCTTTCAACTTGCGTACTGCTTTCTGTTCATGCAACCCCGTTCTCGATGGGCAATCAAAATTCCAGTTCATATCATACATGGGCTCCGTGCAAGTCTCGATAGACAGGTGAGTAAGCTACTGCTGAAGGTCGATGTTACAGTAGCTCTTCAACTAAACCTGTGACGACCACTTCCGCCTCCCCCGACCGTGGTCTAATCTCGCGTGAAACTTCTTAGGATGACTATAGTATAACCAAACCATCGTACAGTGGTCAGCTCTCAAGTCACAAAGTGTTATTCTCTCAACACTCACCACAAAGCGCTGATACGGTACTCCTTCGTAGGCTTAATTACATTGTCAGCCTCATCTTTCGCCTTCAACAGGTCAAACACCGACAAGACCGAATCTGTCGCCAACGTGATCATAGAGTGACCGTTGTGCTTTCCTGGGCATGCTCTAAGGTGGGGATGAGCATGAACCATCAGCATCAACCCGGAAGGAAGTGACCACAAGATACCCACCTTCTCCTAATTCCAAAGACGATCTCGGTAGGTCCATAACAGATGGGACGAGCTTGCCTGCTTTCAAGTACCGTTCAAGATTGAAGGTCTTGGGGTCCACGATCGGTCTCCAGTCCACGCAGTCCTGTTCGTCAAGACATAGCCCTGTGCGGGAATCGTCATTGATAAGAACTAGTCATAAGGTTGGACACCAGCGTACCTTTGATTAGCCGAAACTATCGAGTTCTTGGGGATATGATAACCATGGTAGACGTCGTAACTTGTGAAACGAGGTGCTCTTAACCTGCGAATTAATGCAATGTTGACGATCGACGCCATCTGAGCACAAAACTTTTCGTAAATTGATCCAAAAACCAAGATAATGTGACGTACCGATAGACTTCCTTAATGATTGCTTCGAGGTATGGTAATGGCTTCAGATCTGAGTGTTCTGGTAGCCTTGTAGAACACGATCCGACTCTAACTGAGCCCTTCTTCTGTATGTCGGGAAAGCACGCCATTGCCAGCAAAAACGTCCCAAGAGCAGACGTAGTACGGAGTGCCAACGCTGGCTGAAACGATACCCAGGTCGGTATGAAAAAAGGTTCAACGAAAAATAACGAAGTAGCGTACCCAAGAAAACAAGACCAGCAACATCCTTCAAAGGTGTCCACGAGAAACACGCCGGGTATGAATAATTCAGAATATCTCGGATATCGAACACATCATTTCCTCAGCTAAGCCGATGAACGGGTCGTTCTTGGGTTTTATGGAGACACCATAGGTTATGGATAGTGATAGAGAGCTGATGTAACTATATCAAGACGGAAATCAGAGTTGGTTTTGTGGTAAGGTTGGGCAAGGTCGAGGCATACATACTATCGAGCGTGCTTCAGTAGATGCTCGAGATCAACCGTTGGTTGTCCCGGAAGTTGCCAGGCGAAGAAAGCTTCGTGAGGCTGGTTGAGTGTAGAATTTGCAGGGGAAAAATGCAGGGTGAACATCCTGAGACTGGCCCTCTACGCATCGCCGTACGGCAGTGGACCAAAGAGATACCCCCAGCCACGTCTAGGTAGTCCGTGAGCACGCTGTCGGACGTAACACAAGATGAGGACAAGTGGACTCACCAGCTAGAATATATTGTCGACCTTTTATCAAGCAAATCCTTCGCTGCTTGATACGAGTTGAGAATTATCATTCTCATATTGAGTGTTTTAGCATACACAATGTCAGAGCCTGCATAGACGACTTGGCTCAACGTCCGCACATAAGCAAGGAGGAACAGGAGACTCACCATTATCCATTTTGCGACGTCAATTATTCCAGGGATGTCGGCATTTCCGGAACACTCCAGAGCAAGGGCAACCTCCTCGGGGCATGGAGGTGGTTTGCTTGCATGCCGATGTCCCTCAAGTATTGATACAAGACAAAAGCAAGGACTGACGTTCCTGCAAGCTTGAACGACGAATTAACTGCCAAAGATTCTGGCAGTGACAGTGAACCGCCCATGATCCCTTGTGAGGCTAACAGGGAAGGTGCCGATGTTATGCTCGTCGTCGAGGTCGACCCAGAGCTCTGAAGGCCTACATCCAGTATGCCTTATGGAGCTTTGCAGGCATTCTGACAGTGATGGGATCTGCTGAATCCGACACCCCGCAATGTTGGGTTGCTCTTGCTTGGACGTACTTGAATCTAACGTAGTCGCCAAACAAGCACACCAATCTGAGCTAATCTCGTGACGTCATGGTCACGCTTCGATTCAGAGCGAAATTACATTTCGGCGTGTTTCGAATCCTGCAGGACGTGTTGATGGTTTCCAATTGAACCCAACACCTCATGGAGGTGGATAAACGCCAGAATCCTCTCAATATACATACTCACTCCTGTTGCAGATGTCTGTCGCAAATCGTTCATCCCCGGCTGCCGTTCAAACTTAGACGCTCACAAAACCGCCTCAAGATGAACGGCTGTTACAGCGTTCAAGTACCGACGGTCGAATGCACATATGGTCTTGAAGTTATACCCTGAATAGACTAGGTCTCCTGTCAGTTGCATCGAGATGTCCTCTGATACAATAATCTTAATACGAAAATCCCTGCCACAGCCTGTTGCGTTCTTTGACGCCGGCTGCCGCGTGATCGGAATCGCAGGAGGCCGAATCGTCAAGCAAAATCTTTACGACAGCTGCATTGCAGAGCTCCACTCCACAAATCCCCGGGCGCTAAGAATAAGACGCAAAGGGAGACCATGCGAGTGTGGTATACATCCCGAGGATCAATCACAGCAATACAGGGAGAAAAGTGAATTAGATTTGAATTCAACAAATCAGTCATAAAATGAAGAACAAATGTGAGAGAAAAAAACATGCGATAGAGTAATCTACAAATGCGAAAAACTACAACTTGAATGAAAATGATGATGAAACTAATGATTGCATCTAAGCCTTAACCTTCTCGAAGACAACATCCATATCCTTGGGCAAACTCAACGCGAAGGGTGAGAACCCATTCTGCGGGTGGACAGCATGGGGGGAGTCCTTGGGAAGCGTCCACTTCCATTCACGGAGAAGCATGGACGTGAGGGTCCTCAGCTCGTAAAGCGCAAAGTTACGCGCAGGGCATTGTCTTGGACCAAGGGCGAAGGGCAGCCAGAGACTGGCGTCAATGCGGTCCTGCTCCTTGGAGCCGTGACCCATGAAACGCTCAGGCTGGAACTCGGTCGGGTTGGGCCAGTAAGTTTCGTTGTAGTGGATGGCAGTGATGTTGATGATGACGGAGGTGTTCGCGGGGATGGGATATTCCTTTCCGTTGGATGCCTTGAGGACGGCTGGCCTGCTTGAGGAACGGGGGACAACGTATGTCTACAGAGAGGAAGATCAATCTCGGCATTGTAACTGTGGGTGAATTCGGCTTACAATTGGGGTGTTGACTCTCAAGGATTCCCTGATGCAGGCTTGCAAGAAGGGCATCTTACGGAGGTTGTCGAGGTTGGGGTCATCATTGCCCAAAGCTTCTTGAACCTCCTTCCTTGCCCGTTCTTGAGCCTCAGGGTGTTTCGCAAGGTAGTACACGAAGCTAGACATAGCGCCAGCGGTGGTGTCCTATTCGATTGACTGATTAATGAAGATGCTCGAGAAGAACGGGAGGAAGACGTACATGTCCGGCAATGAAGAAGACAACCATGTTATCACGGTACTCCTCGTCGGTCATTCCAGGCTGAGGGAAGCGATGAGTTAAAGTTTCATTATCGAAGAAGCAGCCTCTCACCTCCTCGAGCATGTATGTCAACATGTCGTTGCCGCGGTTTTGCTTCTTCTCCTCCAAGATCTTGCCGAATTCGAGAACGAGGTCATCAATCTTGCGGATGACCTTCTTGCGAGGGAACCACTGCTCAAGCTTGGGGAACACCAAGTACCTAATCGGTATATTAATCAGTAGGTGCATCTTAGGGAGTTCGAGTCTCGACTCACAATGGAGAAGCAATTCCATCCATAACTTCATTATAGCGCGCGACGAAGGGGCTGTGACTGTCAAGGATGGTGTTGAAGTCGTGACCGAGGGCAGTCGTTCCGACAGCATCCAGGGTGAAACGCTTGAGGCCGCGTTAGAACATTACTCAAAGATTCAGGTAGTATGGTATTTACCATGGTCAACTCGTCCCAGCGAAGGTTTCCACCGTTACCCATGACTTTGAATAGGCGCTTAGCCAAAGAGGTGAACTCTTCAACAGGTACATTTCGGTTCAAGGCGGACTTGACAACTCGGGAGTGACGCTGCCAACTGACTCCGTTGGAAAGGATGACGTTCGTCTTACCGACGAACCTCCAGAGCAGCATCTCATCTGCGATTTGTTAGTTCCTAAGATACAAAGTCTGAGATATTTGCATACCGGGAGGCTCCTCCTTGGGCCAGGTGTTGATATCGGCGGACATATCCTTGGAGATCTGGTAGAAAAGATCAGCCAAGTCCAAGAGGGGATAGTTTAAGCCCACACCTTATGGTCGAGGACGTGAACAATCCATCGTCCCAAAGCGTATACCAAAACGGCAGCCTCATCCTTTTCGTTGGCGAAAGGGACGATGAGTTTCTTGATCCTGATGTCTTCGACTTCGCCGGTGGCATAACTCCAGAGGAGTTTGTGAACAGGAACACGAGGAAGGTGCTGCAGCTCAGGAGGCGGCGTCAGCGCTTTCTTGATAAGCAAGCCGCCGATAACTGTAGCTGCAACAAAGATCGAGAGCAATGGAGACTGGGTGTCTAGAATCGCCATCGTTGGTAGAACTTGGTCTGTATTGGACCTACAGCAGGTTCTTTATCAATACCTAAGTTTTCGCGGCCGTCTACACACGAACAACATTCTAGCTATCTGGATTTCGGTGTTCTAGTTGCGGTCATCAAAGAGTCGACCTTCCATCTCGTCGATGGCAAGCGTCCGCAGGCCTGAAGGCAATCCGCAAGGATTCATCCGAGGAGTAAAGAACCATCTCAGAATGCTCGAGTTGATCGTATAACTTCATTTGTGAGATATCCAACTAGTTCGGGCTGAGATGTCGCGTTGCTGAAGTTTCAAGATCACGGGTCAAAGGCAAGGATCTGCCAGAGAATGCAAACCGCAATGATCTTGACAGAATGATCTCATGGTGGTGAAGGACAAAATCGGAGTGTCAATTCCAAAACCTGTCAGATTCTGTCCTGATGGCGAAGAGTCTTCGCTAAGCGCGGCTTTGTCGGCAACTCTCACCAGCAGGTTCTTGACACTCATCCATCGGTAGACACATCGGCCTGTATCTCAATGGGCCAGACTGGTGAATTGCAACTGGTCGCCAGGGTGTATGCCGTACATTCTTGATACTGTCGCGAATATTCTTGGCTATACAAGTGCTCAATATGGAGGGCGCAGCCATACACAATCTGGTATAAAAAGCATGGCTCTTCACCGTGTCTCTCCATCGAACAACTTAACGGAACATGTTCTCCCGTTACTTGCTTCTTCTTCCTCTTCTCCTCTCAGGCAGTGCACTCGCAGCCAAAAAATGCAAGTGCTTGCCAGGGGATTCCTGCTTCCCTGATGACAAGACCTTGGCCGCCTTCAGCAAGACGCTTACCCAGCCTCTGATCACCGGCCAGCGTCCTCTCGCTGCTTCCTGCTACTCGGCATCCAAGGAATTTAATCAGAATATTTGCACGGGCATCGGTGCCCAGCAATTCAACGGCCTAGTGCTCTCCAGTAATCCTAACACGATCCAGTGGAAGAATTACGAGGAGGTCATCGTCAACGGCACTGTCCAAGGCTGCCCATTCGACCCGGCCCCTGGTGCAACCTGCTACCAAGGACGAGTCCCTCAATATGTCGTCAACGTCACCAGCGTTGCTGACGTTCAAAGCACTATCAAGTTTGCCACTCAACACAACCTGCACTTGGTGGTCAAGAACAATGGGTATGTTTGCTAGACCTTGGAACGCGGATCCTACATCCTTACATTGATATCTACAGTCACGAAAATCTTGGCCGTCAGTTCGGTGTCGGCGCTCTTGAACTCTTCGTTCAGCACCTCAAGCAGTATGAGTTCGTCGACAACTGGAAACCCGACGGCGCTCCAAAAGGAACCGCCGGTGAACACGGTACTACTCTCACGGACTCGCATCTCTATATCGAGGTCTCACACTTTCTTAGTTCTTACCATCCAGCCGGGTGTTTCATGGGGTGAAGTGTACGCTTACGCTTCCGAACACAACGTAACCGTCGCCGGTGGTATTGGCGCTGGGGGCACTGTTGGTGCCGGCGCCGGATGGCCATTGGGAGGTGGACACAGTATCCTCTCGCCGTACTACGGTCTCGGTACGCCCACTTCCACTATAAATCTCGAATATCACACTCACTTACCCCATTAGGTGTCGACAACGTCCTTCAAATGAAGGTCGTTCTCCCTAACGCAACATACGTCACTGTCAACAAGTACCAGCACCCCGATCTTTACTGGGGCATGCGTGGTGGTGGTGGTCCCAACTTCGGTGTCGTCATGAGCCTCACCTACAGGACTCACCCGAACCCACCCGTCACTGGTGCTTTCTACGAGGCCAAGGCAGCTACCAAGGATGCCTACTTCAAGCTTCTCGAGCTCTTCAACAAGAACCACAACAGCCTCCTCGACTCCGGTTGGGCGGGATTCTGGCCTTTCGAGGACAACACCCTGTACTTGACCCTCATCGCTCAAGGCAAGCCTATTTCCGATGCCGCCACCAAGACATGGCAGAACTTCATCGACCAATCTTCTCAACTCGACGGTGTCAACATCACGCTTAACAAGAAGGTCGACTACAAAGATTTCGAGGACTGGTACTTCAACAACTTCATTCAGAGCGAGAACGGTTTCGGATTCAACTACACTGTCGGAGATCAGGGTGGTATTCGCCTCACTGTCTCTTCCTGGCTCATTGACCGAGAAACCTTCGACAACAACGCTACCGCGCTCGCTGAGGCTTGGATGGGTATCCCTTCAGCTCGTCCCTTGTGAGTAGATTCCCCTCATCAACTCAACCAATACTGATGACCGTTTCTTTCCAGCATGGTTGGAGGTGGTGCCGTCAACGCAGCCGACCCCGATTCAGCAGCCGTCACCCCCGCTTGGCGTACTTGCGTGTCTGACATGACCCTCGGTAACGGTTGGGCCGCCAATGCCACCGTCGACGAGATTAATGCCATCAAGAAGAGCGTCTTCAATCAAATCGAACCTCTCCGCAAGCTCGTCCCGATTCCACGAGGTGGACAATACATCAACGAAGTGAGTATACTCTGAATTGCTTGGACCTACAACATACTAATACGCTTTCAAGGCCGACCCACTCGAGGAAAACTGGCAGGGTGCCTACTGGGGCAAGCACTATCCCAGACTTCGTGCTCTCAAGCAGCAAGTTGATCCCAAGGACTTGTTCATCGTCCACAAGGGTGTCAACTCTGAAGGATGGGACGAGGAGTCGCTTTGCAAGACCACCTAGAGCAGCAAAATGGGCCAAGTTGATGGGTATAGAACGCAATAATGCTTAACTATAATTAATATTGTCAAATATTCTTATTATTCCAATTCCACGCATTCCTCTTCACTACTTTCGTTCAAGATTTGCTCTAAGATTAGGACTGCTGCATACTCGGCCAGGACTCAAGAAAGCCCCTGCTTCAATTATTAGACATTCGGAGGTTGGGGTTGTTCTAGAAGTCAAAAGAACTGTTTATTTCTTCAACTCTCCAGAGGTGACAAATAACTTTCGTCGTGAAACTCTTTCTCGCGGACGTCCATGCCCTCCGTGGGCAATCATATATATATCCCCAGCTCAAGCGGTGATTTTCTTTATCCGCATGCACTTACTCCTCGTCTGTCTTCGCGGAAACTCTAACAACCACAGCTGAAACAGATATGGTGGGATTCGATCGAATTTATGTTACTCTTCTAAGAAGAAGTCAAACAAAAGGCGTTATGGATTAGGCTGATACGACAAGTACTACGAGGTCATGTACAACCTGGTTTGTTAAGTATTAAAGGTATTTTATCAAGTTAGCATGACGGGCATTGAAATCGGTCAGAGCGTGCGTTTCTTGAAGAATATCGTCCGCGAATGGCATGCTCAGGGCTGCCTTATGGTGCTGAAAGAAGGAGAGTCAGCTATTCTAGACACATCTTTCATTTTTCGAGTTCCAAATCTCACCTCGAGAGTAACCCATCCAATCAAAAAGAAAAATGTGCCATTATCAGCCTCACTCCGGGAAGCATGTACTCCCCCGAGAGCTCCCTCAACTGCGGCGACTCCCTCGTGCGTCATCTTGTTTACTTCCAGCCACCTTTCCCGCTTCTCTTCAGACCAGAGCTTCGCTACCGCGAATTCTGTCACGGGAGCGTCGAATGTAGGCTTGAAATTTGCCTCTGGAGCGGGTTCCGGAATCACATGGGTCCTAACAACATGGTCTCCTGCTGAGCTGACGACTTTCTTGTAAGCCTCGCCGGACTTGGCGGCATGCTGTGCCTCGAGAGACGACCAGACTGGGTAAGGGCCAATCTAGTTTTGACCGACAAGGCAAATCCGACTACCACACTCACGAAAGACGATGTATCCATGAGTAGGGTCCTCCAACTGATTTCCGGCATAGAATCTAGGGTTCGAAGATGGATTGAGATCGGTCGGTTAACATGGCGATGAATAAATCGGACATACCCTGTAAGGTTCTCTATTCCTAGGAGGCCATCGACTTGTGGCTTACGGAAATCGGAGAAGCAGATAAATTCGATAACTGTCATGGCGAAGGTCTGATTGTAATCTCAGCGGAAGCTTGTAGAGTTCCACACCATCCTTCAAATATAAAGGTTTTGGAGTTGTAGCCAAGAACTTGCTGGGAAATCACCCTGCGCAGACGTCCGTAAGGCAGAATTCTTCTACAGCGGAAATTTACTCAGTCTGTCGCGCCCGTTTGCCACTTGTCGGAAATTTTCGCTAGGTTACATGAGGTCACTGCTCGAAGATTGTGATTAGTGATTATCGTAAACCCCTTGGGCCAAGTGTTTGCGGCCGTGTCGAAGAGCATCCGCTGCCTGAAATCTCAGATAATTCCGATAGACCATGAATAACACCCCGGACGCTGTTCTGCATCCGATCTGAGGTCAAACCACGGCTTTCAGAGCCTTGCTAATCGTAGGCACCTCAAAAATGTTGGAAAAGACATGAAACGATGAGCTTAGGTCCTCCGTAAGTATCAGAGCTCTCCGCAAAGTCTAGCTAAAAATAGCCGATAGCCAAGCTTACCCCGTTGCTCTACGTGACTTCGAAAACTCCTTTAGGCCCTGAACTGAGCCAAGACTCCAGAGATTCTGCCCCATGGAGGACCGTTAACAATACAAGATCTTGAACACGGAGGCTCTGCTGGCCAAGACGACAATGATGACGCAATTTATACCAGCCAGAAAAGCGAGCCGCCGGCATGACAATGATCTCACGAGCAGGAGGTGAACTGGCTTCACGAGAAGCTGGTTCGCGTTGCTTACTCCTAGGTTGTTATTCTCCATCCCAAACGAGTCAGATATGAATACCAGGTCGGGTTTCCCTATTCAAAGTCGTTTCCTATCGATAATCAAACCCTAAATACGCGGTTATGAGGATCTCAACGATAATCTTCAGGAAGCTGTATCATTCTGCATAACGAACATAGAAGTTTATATTTATGGAATGTCGGCATATATAGAAGGTATTCGTGAAAGATCTTCCTAAATCTCAATTAGGCCATGTTCTCTTCGCCCTTCCATTCCTCAAGAGGAAGACAGTTGCCCTCAACACCAGCCTTGATCCAGGAAAGTGTACGGTTCCTAGTTCCCGCAACCTCAGCGTTATCGACAAGGGTCCTGATCTCCTTGACAACTTCCTCAGAGAGCTTGAGGTGCGCGCTGGCAGCGTTCTCTTCCAGACGCGGGACGGTGCGGCATCCAGGGATGGGGAACCCTATTTCAATCAAAAGAATAGAATGCGTTCAGAACTGATATATGAAGGGAGATAGGATGGGAATGAAGAACTTACAGCCAGGGTGCTCAGCAAGGATCCAAGCAAGAGTGACTTGAGAAGGCGTAGCATTGTTCTTGTCAGCGATTTCCTTGATCTTGTCGACGATCAGGAGGTTCTTGGGGAAGTTCTCCTCGGACCAGCGGGGGAGGATGAGCCTGAGGTCGTCCTTGTCGAAATCGGCACGGGAACGGTAGCTATTACAAGCATGAACATGAGTTTAGGTATGTTCAGAATAAGAACGGACGAAGAACGTACCGGCCAGTGACAAGACCACGAGCGAGAGGACTGTAGGCGATGACGGCGACACCAAGTTCTTCACACTGCTTGGCGAAGCTCTTCTCTCCATTGGGACCACTTCACATCAAGGAGAGGTCAGTAAGTACGTGCCACAACCCTTGATAGAACACAAAGTACTCACGGGTGCTCGATGTCCAAGGTGAAAGGCGAGTACTCAACCTGAACAGCGATGATCTTCTCGCCGAGACCAGGAACCTTCTTGGCCCTCCTCAACGTCTCGATGCTGCACTCGCTAAGGCCGAGGTACTTGATCTTCCCGCTGTCAACGTACTCGCGGAGGACCTCCAAAACAACCTCGATCGGGACCTTGGGGTCGACACGATGCTGGTAGTAGAGATCGATGTAATCAGTCTTCAACTGGTCAAGGGAGCGAAGGACGGCTCTCTTGACGTAAGAAGGGCGTGAGGTGACTCCCCTATGTGTCCAAGTCAGTCAAAACTTCGAAGAGGGTAAGGACGATGAAGGAGACTGACTTTTCAGGCGGGCCGGTCACGTCAAAAGCGCCAAACTTGGTGGCGAGGAAGATCTCCTTTCGTCGACCGGTTGTCTCAAACCACTTTCCAAGGGTGGCTTCGGCTGTAGAGGACTGAGATTCATCTCCGTGTCGACGATTTAGGCATAAGTCACGTACAAGTGCCATATATATCTGCACTATCCCAGAAGGTCATGCCGATATCCGCTGCGCGAGTCAAAGTCTTCATGATAGTCTCCTCATCGGCAGAGGAGCTGCCATAGAATGCACCGATACCTAATCGCAAGTAATTCAGTCAAACAAGGTCAAACTGGGGTGACAGTGCCCACCCATGGTTCCGAAGCCCAGCTTCGCGACTTCAGGGCCATTCCTTCCGAGAGGGCCTTTGAGGATTTTGGGCAAAATAGACATGTCGATGAAGTGAGTGAAAGTAGGGGTGGTAGTGGTCTGTTTGTGGGTCTGGAGGCTGCTCGCTCAATTTTATAAGTACTTCTGGACCTGCATTCCTTCATTCCAATCGTGACCATCTTCTTTGGATGATTAAGACGATGATATTTTTGGTGCACGGCTGCCGAACCGCCATATATCGTGATATGACCATACCTCCAATTATCAAATGTGCTTCTTGTTGCGGATCTTTGACAGGCCGTCCGCTCTCTGTTGTTGCCAGATGAGATCTTGAGAGTTCGAATCCAAAAACGTGAGCGGCTGCCGTGGTGCTAGCCGAGCGGTGATGGGACCATCGGAGTACGGTGCGGTGGTCCACCGTTCGTGAATTGGCTTGATTGTCCTTTTTTTCCACGGCCGTTCAGCAGCTTCTTAGCAGACGCAACGCCTATTCGAGAACAGGAAATGTCAACGGCCGATCATGGACTTGCGCTAGCCTTGGACCAGAGACTAATAAATGATAGAGAATGAGTTACCAGAACTTCGCTGCCTTCAGTGCTCCTACCTTCGAGCAATGACATCCTTCATCACCTCGTTCGTTCAAGACCACCTCCCCTCGTTGGACTCGCTGCCTCCGGTAATCACAGCGGGTGATCTGCCAGACCCTAAAACAGCCTGCGTTATTGCAATTGCCACGACTGTCTTCATTGCTCTGGTCAAGCGATTCCGCAAGTCGGGTGAGTATGCATACCTCCCTGGTCCGGACAACAAGACATCCTTCGGTGAGTTCAGGCAATGCTCTAGGAAACTGTGGCACATGCTAAACTCACATTGTAGGCTATCTTCCTGATATGCACGAGGAAACATCGCTTGATGACTACCATTACACTATGACCCAGAAGTATGGTCACGTTGCACGGCTGAAGGGTGGCATGTTCGGTGTAAGTCTTCTTTTTAATCCAAATCCTTCACTTCTCTTACACTATCCTACAGACGCAGAGAGATGGTCTCTATATCACCGATCCTCTTGCCATGAACTCCATCCTTGTTCGTAACCAGAAGAACTTCAGGGAATCTATCGAATTCTCCGGGTAAGTCCTACCAACTCCCGGCCACAGACTTCCACTCACAGTTCCCATAGTCTTTTCGGTATCATCCACCACGGTGACGGTCTCGCATCTGTCCACGATGTGGAGCACAAGAAGCAGCGCAAGCTGATGAACCCCATCTTCACCGCCTCCTTTGTCTCCAGGCTCGTCCCCGTCTTCTACAACATCGCCCACCAGCTCCGTGACAAGCTCAAGGCCGAGGTCGGTGACCATAAAGAAGGCCAGGTTGTCGATGTTCTCGATAACCTCACCAGGACCGCTCTTGAGCTTATCTCCCAAGGTGGTCTCGGCCACACTTTCAACTCCTTTGACAAGGACAGCAAGCAGTTCACTGAGTTCCATGAAGCGCTCAAGACTGTCCTGTGAGTTTTACCCCTTTGCCTCCTCTGCCTACTCGCTAATGAGTATTCGTCGGCAGTCCTATGGCAGGCAGAATCTTCTTCGCCCTTCCGTACCTCGAAACCTGGAGAAAGATGGAACCCGTCTGGCTCCGTAGGTTCCTTTCTGCAGCTGTGGCATATGTTCCTTACCCCGCTGCTCGTAAAGTACGTTTCTTCTACATATCACTCGCCGCCTTTACTCACAGCGAAACACTCAGTTCAAATGGGGTGTTGATACCATGCACCCGGTGTGCAAGGATCTGTTCTGGAAGAAGCGCGCCATCCTAGCTGAAGGTGGAATGTCCGAGCTCGAGAAAATGACTGCCGGTGGCAAGGACTTGGCCACGCTCTTGAGTAAGCCGCTTTTCAGACCTTCGCTTTCTCTTTCGCTGGCCATTCATGAAATATTCTAGTCAACGCAAACCAGAGCGCTGATGAGGAAGATCGTATGCCAGATGATGTCGTCATTGCTAACATGAGGTTCGTACCGCCGTCCGCTCCCCACATCCATCCAATACTAATGGGATAATTGCAGCGCTATCGTGCTCGGTGGACAAGAAACGACTTCTGGAGCCCTCTCCCGCCTCCTGTGCTTGATGGCTACCGACACCGGTCTCCAAGAACGTCTCAGGAAAGAGATTAACGACGCCAAAGTGGTATGTCTTTCTTTACCAATTTCAGGGGAATTTGCCCTCACATAGCGTCATACAGTTGAAGGGCGAGGATGACTTCAACTACAACGAACTCAACGACCTCCCCCTCTTGGACGCCGTCTGCCGTGAGACTCTCCGTCTCTTCGCTCCCGTTACCTTCGTCTGGAGACAGTAAGTCCATACCTCATTTCATACCTTCACACACTAACCGTCTTTCCAGGACCATCGACGACTGCGTCGTCCCTCTCCAATTCCCCGTCACCGACACCAAGACCGGCGAGGAGGTCAAGGAGCTCCTGATCACCAAAGGAACCCCCGTCTATCTCGGTCTCGCCGCTGCCAACCGCTCCACCGAAATTTGGGGTGACGACGCTGCTGAACTCAAGCCCGAACGCTGGCTCGGCAAGGTCTTCTTGGAGAGTACACAGAATGGTATCAAGATGCCTGGTATCTTCTCGAACATTATGACCTTCCTTGGTGGTGGACGTGCTTGCCCTGGAATGAAGTTCGCACTCTTGGAGATTAGTAAGTCCCAGATATTCATACTCTTGGCGGCCTTAACGCTGACTGCTCTGCTCTCTCGCTAGAACTCGTTCTATCAGTTCTCATTACTCAGTTCTCCTTCGAGAGCGTCATGAAGGATATCGACTGGCGCATGGGTATCACCGTCGTACCGTACATCAAGGGCGAGGTCCAGAAGGGCCCCAGTGTTCCCATGAGGATCAAGAGCATTGCTTAGATCTCTACAGCTTAGATCTTTATACACCATTACTGCATCTACATATTTGTATAACTATCATATGTTTCTCTTCTAACAATAGAATGCATCCTTTTTTACCACCCTTCTCTTACCCTGCTCGAAAGTCTAAAGTCTAATACATGATCTCCTCTATAGTCTACGAACAACCCGCCGTCTTAGCCTGAATCGTTTCGCTTGTCTTCAATGCATGGCTCGGGATTGGATTAACAGGGTGAACGATAATCAGGGCCTTTGCATGCTTGCCATACGGGGAATATTCGTAACAAACCATACGCTCTCTACTACTTGGCAGCCTGAGCTAGATACTGGTTGTGAGTATGCAACTACATTGATGTCGGATGACTTCGCCCCATCGTTTCAGTAGCAGAATACCTGATGAGACTTCTAAGTTCGTGTGAACTCCATGAAGACTGAACAGCTGGCTCCTCCAGCTACTCGTTTTTTACCTTGCAGGGGCCCGCAACAGCGTGTGGCTGGGTTCCAGGTATTACTGGAGGCACCGTCTTCAGGGCGGTCGCTGGCGACAGTGACCATGACAGTTCCAGGACCAGCGAAAGTTCTAGTCTCGGTCTATTATAAGATGATGGTTTGGTCTACAACACACGCAATATCAGCCCATTCAACTTTTGAGATCAGGAATATGGGAGGGGCGAGGCTGAGTGCCGAGGTGAACTTGGCTGCTGCTCTGACGACTGGGGTCGTTATAATAGGGTGGGTCATCCCCAGGGCTTTCTCGAGATCGATTGAATTCAAACGCAAACCACGTGCCGATGCTCTGTTCAAAATCCTTCTGCAATGGTGCGTGCAAGAAATAATAATCACTTAGGGAGCCTATGGAATCCAGTATGTATGTATGTAATGTAGTGTCTACTCGCCTTTCCACTCCGAAAGGGGAATGCAATCCATGTTGGGGAGATAAATCTCCGGGATCCTCTCTCCTCCGACATCTGCAGATTCGACGACATCTCTGATAGCTTTCACATCCTCAGGCGTCAGTTTAATCTCCGCACCCCTTGCGTTCTCCTCCAATCTTTCGACGTTTCGTATACCAGGAATAGGAACAACTGCGTTAAGCGGGTCAATCAGACCTCCTTGGAAGTATGGTAGCAAAGCCACCTACAGTATGGGTGTTCTGCCAAGATCCAAGCCAGAGTAATTTGACTTGTGGTTGCGTCGTACTTCTTAGCTATTTCGGCCAACCGGTCAACTACAACCAGATTCTTGGGGAAGTTCTCATCCGTGAACCTGGGTAGCAAGAGACGGAAATCGTCAGCTTCAAAATCTGCGCGGGATCGGAACCTGCAAAGGAAGTTGAGCGTTGAGTCCCGGTATGATGTTGAAATTGAGATGGAGAACGAACCTTCCGGTAACAAGCCCACGGCCCAAGGGAGAATAGGCCACGACTGACATTCCATACTCGTCAGCGACCTTGGCGAAGCCTGTCTTCTCAACGTAGAGTTCGAAGGGACTGTACTCCATCTGGGCGGCAATCACATGTTTACCAATACCTGGAACTGAGCGTGCTCGTTTTAGGGTCTCAATCGACGCTTCTGACAGGCCAATCCACTTGAGCTGCCCGCTCTCGATGAATGGACGCATGGCCTCTACAACGATTTCAATCGGAACTCGGGCATCAACACGATGTTGATAGTAGAGATCGATGTAGTCTGTCTGGAGCCTTGCCAGGGACTTCTTGAACTGAGACTGGATGTAAGAGGGCTTGCTGCAGGGGATGTGGAATTCGGGTGTTCCAACAGCATCGAAGTTGAGAGCGCCGAACTTCGTGGCAAGGAAGATTTCAGATCTTCGTCCGGTTTCTGCGAACCATTTACCGAGAATGACCTCGCCTAGAATACGTCAGCTCCCCAAAGATCGTTCTCTTGTTGCGATAAACTTACTTTCACCGTAAATATCAGCAGTATCCCAGAAGGTCATACCACGGTCGGCAGCGTAGGTCATCGTCTTAAAACATTCTGCTTCGTCACTTTTGCCATAGTATGCTCCGAAACCTGGATATCATCAACATGTAGATTTCAGGTGAGAAAAGATAGATAACGCACCCATGGCTCCCAAGCCGATTGCGCTAACAGTCGGCCCATTCTTTCCGAGTTGACGAGTGGGTAGAGTCTTCGCGGACATCGTGAATCGGAGACGGTTCCAACGTAGGAGGAGGTGGAGGTTAAGTCAATTCTCGTCCAACCTTGCTTGAAGGTATTGGTTTGACTTGAGAAGCCTACCCTAGCCTTCAAATACCCTCCAGAGCCATGACGCAGCCAAGAACGTACTCAGACAGCCCACGAAATGAGGAGCGGCCGTTTGTACTCGTGAACAAGATGCTTGTTCTGTTCTATCCATTTCATGATCGCTAGCGTCAATACGCTAGAGAGTAGAGATCGAGCAATCACAATCCGTTCTTGGCGTTTATTAGGGAAAAACGACGGGGTAATCATTGTAAATTGTATCCCCAGGAGCTCAAAGGATGAGAAATGGACCGCCTGGAGCATACTGTATCCTCCAAGTCCCTGCTGTATCTTGACTGCTACGGGGTTCAGTAATTGTCGGCGCCCCGCACATGCCATCGGAAATTCTGATAAGATCTCATTGGAATATAGCCAGGTTGGTATCACCAGGGTCGTGAAGAAACACCTTTGTCCTTTCCATCGCCCTCAATGAAAGTTGCGGAGAGTTGACGTTTTGCGGTTGCGGTTGCGGTTGCGGAAGATCCATGCAATGGGGACATGCTCCGTAAACGCAGCCGGATGTAATGCCCACGACCTAGATTCAAAGTGCAGATTGGATCTGGATGAATCTTCTGGATCTGTGCGGAGCGCACCGCTCGCATCGTTTTGGAGTTATGACCAATGCAATCTGTTCCCTTTTCCTTCGCTTTGTCCACGGCCGACGGGTAAATGACAGGAGTTGTCATATACGACCTTGAAGAACCCGGCGGCGCAACCTAGTACACGTTTTGTCATCGTTTCTCCGCATCTTCCTATAGTGCAACTTCTCCGCTGTTGCCTTCGTAAAAGCAAGGCTTCACAAGGAGCTGAAGGACTGCTCCCGAATGGCTCGGAGTTTTCGCAACTGACAATTCCCGGACATATTCTGTCAACAGGCAAGGCATACATGTTGCACGGAGTGCTGGAGCCTGTATAGATGATGCTTGGCGTCGGCCTCCGGAAAAACAACCAGCTCATCGCCACCTCCTAGAACAAAGTGGTGGCAGTGACTGCCTGACCGGACTTCGTCCTAATCTGGAAAGGTAGCGGGATGATGATTCCGCTGCCCCCCACTAGCTTGCCTGAGTCCATGAGCTATACACATGTAAAGCTCCATGGGATTGAGCGTGTTTGTGGGGATATATCCAAGAACTGCGTATTATCATCGGGGGTTTCCTCAAAGTCGTTCAGTCCGGTGAGCTCAAAAGTAAGAATACCGAGGAAGGCCACCCAGGGGTTACTGTTGTTCCCAGGATAAGATCTCATCCAGACCACCCGTGGCATGAGGCGGTTGACTGACTGGCTACTGGATAATCCTCACAAGCAGGACTGATAGCAGCGGCTATTTCGAGACGTACTCCTAATTTCTCGCATCGCATTCTCCAAGTCAGACTTGAACTTCAAATTCTCACATCAACTACCTATCAGCTCCACGAAACTCGTTCCCATGTGCTTCTCTATGCTTCTCTGTCAGTAGGAGATGAGGCGCAACTCGCTTAGGGACCTATCTCAGACGAATCCAACCCTAATAGGCTTGACTACCGGGATTTGCACGTACAGAGTGCTCCTGTCTCATTGTAGGATTCTTCCTTTCTTCTCCGATACGGAGACGATCGCTTCCTCCCCTGGGCCCTCCAAACCTCAAACGTTCCCTGGTGTATTTGGCCCAATGAAAGCGATAAACAACCCAATTCTCCTTGCGAAACCGCATTATCATTGCTCAGATCGGCATCGTCAGGCCGCAAATTCAAGCATAATGTCTTCGTTCCAGTCCGCATACCGCGGATACTCGAGATAGCTGCACTCAAAAATAGATCGAGATCTTGCCGACCCGGAGTGCTTGACGCATAAGTGGATGGACCTCAATCGTGGATCCGACAAAAGGAGAACGAGAGCGTGTTCACAACTTTGAGAGTCTAATGGAAGCGCGGCATCTTCTGCGTTACGAGAGTACGGCAACTGTACTTGTGTCCATGAAGGGATTCTGATTGCCACCGGCATTATACACGGTTGATCGCGCAAGGGAATTGGGAAGTCATCGGGTTGTTGAAGATATATAACCTCACATCGCAGAGATAACGACTTTGAAATCTCCTTCACTATGATTACGCTCCCACTACAGGGTGGCACGACCTTCGTCCTCAAGCAGACACCAGAAAACAGCGCCCAATCGATCGCATGCCATGTTGAGAAAGTAGGCGGGCCATCCGTCGCTGGTAAGTGTCAGACGTCCAGGGCTTGCATTTGAACTCGGTGTACTGATCGGCTCTGCAGGATCCTTTCCTCAACTCTCGCTCCTCATAGAGCCCTGCGAGGACGGCCCCGGGTTTAGACTTTCAATTGCATCTTCACCCAAACCAGACTTTACCAGTCCTACTTCGCAAACTCAACACAATCCTCAGATCGGGGCTCTGAGCCACGCTCACCCCGAGGATATGTTCACTTCAGATCCGAACGTTACGGGGACATCTTCCCTTAACCAGAGGATAGCTCATCCGACTTTCATGCCTTCAGAGGACCAGATTATGATCTCTTCGTGAGTTTGCGTGTATAATGGAGTATTCTGGGACTAACTACATAGGCCCAGGTCAAATTCATCCTCCTATGTCGATAGTGGCATTCCTTCCCATCCATCATCCTCCCTTTCCCAGATGGTTCCGTCTCTCAGCCGGCAGCCTACCGCGTCCCCCTTCGACTTCTCTCCAACGGAGATGAACCCTCTAGGTTCTTGGGAGAGTGATTTCAATCTCCTCACGCAGATGCTGAAATCAAGTGAAGGCGAGGGCAGTAGCTCGAGCATGTCCACATCATTCGATCCCTTTCCGAACAACGAATCTTTCCCGCCGTCTTCCTCCCAACATCACCCCACCTCCAACGACGATCTTTCAGTTCCTGATTATGACAACGTCATGGACGCCAACATGATGGATTTCGGTAAATATGATGATACGGAGTCCTCAAGTGCAAGCCGAAGCTCAACAGATGAACCCGCTTCGAGTCCACCATCATCAGAGTTTTCGACGGCATCGTCACAGAAGAGCGGGCGATCCGAAAACGTCTTCCATTGTCGAGAGCCAGGTTGTAATGGGACGTTCACAAGGGCATATACTCGGGAGGTACACGAGAGGAAACATAGCAAGGAACAGCTACAGAAACGAGAATGTCGATTCCCAAACTGTCGAGCTCGAATATCAAGACCCCATGATCGATTGAGGTTAGTCCTTGATATCCCCCGCATGCTTGTCAACCATTAACGAATGTTCGTAGACATGAGGTGACGACCCACAATATCGTCGCAGATTGGACGTGTATCTGTGCCGCTTTCTTCCTCACCAAGAATGGGCTTACAACGCACCAGAAGTCCTGTGAGAGATGGAGAGCTGCTCAGGGTGACGAGATCTCAAGTACCGAGGGAAGCGACAGCCAGGATGGTTCAGCTAATTCTGCGAAGAGTCATCGGTGGGTTCGAGGTTATGGGAAACGAAAGGCAGGCCAAACGTAGCCTATGAAACCAAGTTGCTTCCTATACCTGGATCATTTCCTTCTATTAAATCTCGGATGTTCCTTCTTTAATGATTTTATGACCCTATATACCACTTAGTGTTCTCGTAGAAATATCTGTAATCAATGGAAATACTATACACAATCTCACGAAACCCCTTGCGAAACTCATAGTCGCCCAAGAGGCGACATGCCATTGATTGAACTTGATCTCGGTCCTGGGATTGAAACTTGGGACTGAAAGCGGCCTGGAACGTTTGACTAGACCGTTGAAAAAGGTTATGTATGTACATAACGGTCATGGCCGTTGTCATTCAAGCACTCGCTGGCAGTAGCTGGCACCGTTCAGTTAGTCAGCAAGAATGCGGCTACCTGCCATCATGGTCGGCCGAAAAAACCGAATATCGCCATTGTTCCGACTTTCTTTATTCAAATCCTGGGATAAATCTAATGGTGAACCCCCGAACCGCCATGAACCCATCCGTGAACCCCGAGCGTGAACCCCTCCCATATAAGGTAGCGTAACAGAAGAACTATTATTATTTTATTTCATATGCGGGTTATGTAACAGGTGATAAACTCAAGCAGTGGAAGGTACAAAGTTTGGGCAGTTCGTTCGGGTATGGCCAGCCTGGCGGCATATACCACAGTTACGGCCGCCTCGTCGAGTCAGTGTAGCACCGCCGCCTCCCCTACTTGGCCCCTCAACTACTCCTGTGAGACGCCGAGACCGGGGCCCGCCCTTGTGGACAATAGGTGCCGGTTCTTGAATTCGGTCGCATTGCTCTTCCTTGCGTGTTTCCCTCCTGTTGCAAGGATGCTTAGCTACATTGCAGAGCAGTAGTAAATTTCTAAGACTCACTTAACATTCTTAATTTTCTCCAATAACATGTCCATTTGTTTCTGTGTTTGTACTCGGGCGGTAAGCTGACGAAGAGCAGCACTTGCTTCGTGATGAGCCATCTGTGAGGATATAGTATCGGTTCGGCGAGCTCGTGGTGCGTCAAGAGGATTTGACACAGGTGTGATATCCATTCCTCATACTGCAGATCTTGCCGCTGAGCAGGAACGGGGGTTGGTTGATAAGAGATGGTACTCTCTAGCGACATGGCAGGGACCTTGGAGATGTCTAGGAATGGTTTTTAGTACCAGCTACAGCATTGTTAGTTTGTGAAATATTCTAGGGCTGCCACTACACGTACCGAGAACAGATCAATCCAATATGAAACTTGATAGCAGGTGCCTTGAGGACTACTTGGAAGAAGTGGCGACACGGCAGGCCAAGATTCAGTCCCATGGTACAATCACAAATGTATTGACCGTCTGAGAGGATGGCGACAAAGTGAACAGCAGCCCCAGATGCAATGTGCGACACCTTGAGGAGGTGACGAACATTGTGTCCCCGGCTGCTGATGAGGTGGAGGAGCCATCGTGTCGATATATAAGCCTTGTCATTGGTAAAGCTATTGATGAGGTGCTGGACATCATGAGCGGTGAGCATTTATGAAGATGGAACAAATCTAACATGTGACTCACTCGATTTTCACAGTCCTGCCAGTCAAATCCAACCTCCTTGCTAGCTTTGATGGCGTACTCATTCTATATTGCGTGTTAGAGAGTGCACCAACAGAGGAATTTGAATATTACCCAAGTTGTCAGCCCTTTCGGTGGGTGGACGGTCTCTGTCTTATATTTGAGACTTTGCTCCATCTGCTGATAGCAAACATGCAGCGTGAATGGGCCAGCGTGCTCGCAAAGGAGTGAAAGCGGGCCGGGGAATATTTCTTCGATAGCTCGAGCATATTGGATCCTTGATGACTAGTTAGACCAAAGATATCAGAATTCATCAAAAATCAACAATACGGAGGATAGAACTTACATCGCGAACTCGTTGCAGATCCTCAGTACACTGCTGCTTCGTCCGTTCATTGAGATAGTCGTAAAGCTGCTTGGCACATGTTTTGGCACCAGTCCAAGCCCTGCTTACACGATTTTCGGATTCCACCCGCCCTGTTGTTCGAACACCAGCCGTGAATGTGGTACTGACCCACGCCCACGCCCACTTCTCCGGACACGCATACAAGTTGCTGTTAAGATACTCCTCCAACGCATCGTATTGTTTGACGAGGCGTTGCCACAGCCGTTCAAATTTGTCGGGGGAGATGGCACGATAGCAGTTCCAGAAGGCCTGCATCAATTGCAGCGAGTTTGGACCACCAAGCTTTGGCTTTGCCTGTGCCATGATATTGCTTTGAACATGGTATAGGCAGAAAATGGACCTAGATGTCGGGGAGACTTCGGGAATGCTTCGAATAAGAGCGAGGTCACGGTCGGTGCCAATGACCTCAGGCTCATGTTCAGTGCTCTTCGGGTAGTTGAGAAGAACCCAAGAATATGTTGAAATGTCTTCCTTGGCGTGCAACGCATAGTATACATTGCGCGACTTGCCGCAATTGTCGATGCCAACACCGATGTTGGTGACATAGCCAACATCGTTTCGGTTGTACGAGTTGTCGTTGAGTAAGACGTCGTGATAATCCATAGAGGAAACTGTGTACCGTGAAAGCCGCAGATAGGTTGGAGAATCCGGTGGTCGAGGAAGAAATTGCGAGCTGTATCATCAATTGGGAGTGTTTCGAGATAATGAACAAGCTCCTGGGAAAACTTGACGGCGATCCTGTTGTTGTTGAGCAATTTTAGGAGCGTAATCTGAACCAATGTGTGTTAATATCTCTGCTAAACGACAGATTGAATGATAAATACCTTTGAGAAGTGGTACTTCTTTACAACTTGAATTACCCCATCTTTGCTTGCGAAGGAAGCTGAGACTGACCACTTCCCTTCTTTGAAGGCAGCAGGTAATCCTTCCGAGACGGAAACGACATCGTCGATGTGAGGAATGAATTCCCCAGGAAGAATAAGATTTGCGGCGGCTGTACCGGGTATATCGTCATCGTAGGTAAAGCCTATACAGCAGGCTTCTTCTGCGAGTGTTGGATAGGTAATGACTGCAGCTTGTTTGAACGTCAAAGATTGAAAAAATTCAGTGGAGTACAGGGCAGATGGGTAAGGTGTTGCATATTGTCTGAAGGAGGACATTGGTATGGTATCTGTGAAGTGGGCTGGTGAGCACTCAACGTTTTCCGATGCTATTTATTGTTACTCACCTTTCTACCAGGTCTCGCTCTAAGTTCTTCCGATTTTCCCTTCTCGTCATTGGAATGCACATACCCAACATGCTTCATTGCTATCTTCAAGTCAACCGAGGGCATTTTTCTGCCTCTGCCTCGGTTTGTTGCCACTGCCTTGAAGGTTGTTCGTGCGGGCTAACGTTGAGAATGGCGGCTCAAAGGGTTTGGGTCATGATAGGTAGTTCAATACCTCAATGAAGGTAATACAATTGGCAATTTACCAGTGAGTTCAGAGATTTTCAAACATATGCCTTCGGATGACCAGAGCGCCGACCAGTGTAAAATCTTTGAATTGCAAATGAGGGTGGCACGGTAGGAATGCACCGCTCATTGACGGTAAACTTATGACCTGCGGAGAGATCTGAGGCATATGCACGCCCGATTGGTGTCTTGGAGGCACAAAGCAATAGAAATGTCGTTGCATTCTAGTCATCGAGCTCACGCAGCATCGACTACAAGGTTGGTGAGCACCGATGAGCATTTTCGGTAGGTTGGTTGCCCGATTCTGCATATTACATAACCTGGATAACATACAAAATAAAATAATAATTGATGTGACAAGGTGTGACCGCCTCCCTGAGGAGGGGTTCACGCTCGGGGTTCACGGATGGGTTCATGGCGATTCGGGGGTTCACCATTAGATTTATCCAAAATCCTGTTGCCACTAGATTCGAGATTGCCCTTGGATTGCCCCGCCGAACCACCCGTCTGGATATTGTGGTGCGATACATCGCTAAGATAGGCATTGCAGGTAATCACATGATCTGGAAATAAAATGCGTTACTTTGGGCTCGAAAATTGAATTCAAATTATGCACGTCCACAAATAAAATTATTATGACTATGACAATCACGGGCGAGCTCGAATTAGGGATCTCACAGATACAGATATTTTAAAGACGTGACGATAGAATTCATTTTGAATTATCTTTGTTGAAGTCGACCCAAAAGCACTCAATTGCCGAGATCAATCTCCGCTGTCGTCGATTACGAGGATGGAGTGGATACTCCATTGAGTTCTTTTCAGCGTCCAAAGTTCCAAAACTTTACAATATTTTTGCTTGTTTGTAATTGGTATTTCTCTAATTTTGATTGGTCCATAAACCCATAATTTGCCTTTTATGGGTGCTTAAGTCTCGTGTGAATACATCACTAGGTTAAGTCGATTTCTTGATCCTTACCTAATTTTTTATCTATACACAGTAATTTTCCTGTGATCATCAATCATTGCATCACCTCAATCCTTTCCTTTCGTCAACTACGGATGACTTCCAAGTTTCGGAGCGTATTCAAGCCATACGAGACTCCCCTTTGGTGGGTATTGTCTCTTCGATTAAACCTGTGCCTTACCTCCTGACAGAGTACAACGCATTGTAATTTGGTACTCGCTACACTCGCCCTCACGTCGTTCTTTCCCGTCCCCTTCAGAAGACGGCCATTTCCATTGGAAGTCCTGCGATCTGGCGTCTTGGGACTTCCTCCCTGACCCAGATCGCTACTTAAACTGGTTTGTTCCATCATCTGATGATCAAGCACGACCCTCTCGATACCCGGTGTTTATTGAGAGGCTCAGGCAGTACCTCCGCCCCAATCTGCGTGGCAGATATCCAGACTGGGGTGTCCACGGTTCATTATGGGCCAGTGCTCGTTTTACTATACCTCTGTGGATGGATCCGCGGGCTATTGGAGTCATGTCAATCCGTACCAACGTGCTTGACTTCAGTTGGCGTTCGTTGTCGCATAAACTGCATCCCGTTAAGTATGCTTTTCGGGGATACGCGGTTTATTACCCTGTCGTGCAGTGGGCTCGCCTGCTCATAGATATATGTTTACTACCTTGCCTGTAATTGTAGGTTTCCAAAACAATGCCAGGAGGGTGATATTAACCCTGATGGTATATACCTCCACAGAAGAATGCCGATCTGCTTGTCACGCTGGATATCCAGCTGGCGGCATGCCGGTCTTCATACGAAATGTGACGTGTCCTAGCCAAATATTGAATTGCCGAGGATGATTACTAGACCAGAACCTGCATCTATGTGTCTAACCCCCAAAATCCAGCCAATGAACTGATCCCTAAAGGGTCTAACGCTGGTGATAGCGGCAGCCTCCATCCGAGTTTATGCCATGCCGGAACGGAAGTGGCCGCTCCATACAAGTTAGGTCAGACGCGACGGACAGAGGAAGGGGTCGCGTCCTTGGGGAACTGCAAAGACAGGCCGGGGATGGGTAGGAGATGGAAGACTCGTATCAGAAACCGGGGAGGGTACACGGTTTAAAATTCCTGTTGATGAAAACACGGACAATGAAGGAAAATACACGAAATTAGCAAGAAATTCTGTGTCATACCTAGGCTCGCAAAGGCTTGCGGACAAGGATCCACCCGCTGATTCCCTAGACGGCCTCCGCCTTCTGACATTCTGAAGTTTCATACTCGGAGCATTCCCAGTGATGCTTAACCTTGTGCTGAACACAAATCCTCGCAAAAACTGCTTTTGATTCCTCGTAAAATCGCGCCACGCTGTGCCCTACGCCCCAAGATATGCCACATAGCGTATGGAATGTCTATCAAGCTTACACCCCCTTTCTCATTCGCCCGTTTCACACTTTAATCTTCGTCCTTTGCTCTGAAGACACAGGCGGCAGGCTTCGGCAGATCAACGGAGTACGAAATCCAAAGGGAAGTCACATTCAGTCACAAGTCATGTGATTACCTACAATGCGTTTGAGCCCTATCTTATGTGAATACTTCGCATGAAATGCATACCATCAAGAGCGAGATCAAGAGAGTTCATGTTACTCCATGCAATAATGAGTCGTCATTATGATCCAGCATCCAACAGGCACGGCTCCAATCTGTGTAAGTAAATCACGACCTATTTGGCGAGGCATTCCAGAGGCTCAAAGCTTACATTTCAGGTTCTTTCGGGATTGGGATTGAAGGGAGACTTTTTCAAAGCGCCAGTCCGCGAAAGAGAGAAAAAAGATGCATGTGATTTAAACAGAAATAATACATTATGAATTGACGTTATGACTACAGACCCCTACTATGTGCCCTTTGGACTCTTCTCTAACAGGTACCAAATAAATCAATAGATGCAAGATTCCAAGGCGCACAATCATATCTTGAGGGCCGATGGTATGGGGATGGTGACTGTCCCAGGTTTCAGGATAGCAGCTGCCCCAAAAGCAAGAACCACTCCCGCCATCCACAACTTCGATGATGACGTTCTTGACTCTTCCGTTTGCTGTTTCTGTGGGTAGTTGCAGTGAGCCCGAGTAAACGTGAGCCAAGTGAATGTACCTTGGCACGCTCCCGTATCTCGACCTGCCCCTCGGCAGATCCCGTTGCTCCTTGTATGGCCTGTATGGCGAGAGCTGTGGTGAGGCCACGGTTTGCGATCTTGATATCAGCAGACCCATATTTGTAGAACCACCCGTCATTCCAACCGCCGTCGACCTGCTGCATGTCGAGAAGCCTCTCCAGATCCACGCTGGCATCCAGCCCCACTTGGTTGCAGCAAAGGACTCGCATAGCCAATGCAAGTGCATCTCCTCCTGATCCGATACGTTCTCTACACCGTTCTTTGTAGACGCTTCCCATCTGTTCCCGTACTTCTGATGAGGCGGCGAGAAGACGGGACATGAAGCTGGAAAGGATTTTGTCAGAAGATAGCCCAATGCTAAGGCAAAATTACTCACAAGAGGAAGGTCTCCGCTCCTTCATAGTAACGAGTACCCTCAAGATACGCCCTATTCTTCAAAACGGAGAAGACCCAATCGCGCGTCTCTTTAAGCTCGTGACCACGGTCGTTCGAGTAGAATAAGGTGAGAACGTTGACACAGACGACAGGGTCTTGGCGAGGCCTCTTCGGGTCGAAGTAGACTTGGAGAACGCCATCCGGAGTCCTATACTCGAGCATCTCGTCCATGATCCTCGTCTTGGTGGCCGGGTCGATGCCGGGAGCAATTGTCAGGCCGATCGAGGTGGTGTCGAGATCGCATGGGAAATCGGTGGTGGTGAGTTGTCCGGCGCCTTTGAAGAAGTTGAAAGCACCGTCATACTTGACGTAGCTAACAAGGGAGGGGTTGTCGGTAGACTCCAGGATCAACAACTGGGCGAAGTTCTCCTCGATATCTTGTCCGATGTTGGTATAGGAAATATGTTTGCCTGCCCCCTTCGCAAGGAAGTCTTGGGCCCTGGCTATCGGGTTGCCACAGAAGTTCCTCAGCGATCTCTCTACGTTCTCGAAGTTGTCGTAAATGATAGTGGTGAGGCCAAGGGACCGCGCAGCAACGACGTTCTCGAGCTTGTCGTCCACAAAGATGGTACGGGCCGGGTCTGCACCGGTTTGCTCCAAGACGTAGCGGTAATACCCAAGGTTGGGCTTACGCTCATGAGCAGCGGCAGACGTGAAGACGTTGTCGAAGATGTCCCAATCCGATCCCTTCCCCCTCAACACCTCCCAATCTGGCGCCGAAATGTTCGACATCGCGTACACCTTTCTTCCCGGTTTCAACTCCCTGATTAGGTTGACCATAAACGAACGGCTCTGAAGCGAATCACGAGCGCATTCGAAGGCCGCCTTGATCTCGCTGGGTTCGATCTTGAACTCTTGCCCAACGGTTGCATAGCAATCGGCCTCGGAGATATTGCCCTTCTCGTACTCGAACCATGTTACCGAAGACAGGATTTTGTGAAGGGTCTTCGGTGAGATGGTGGTCTTCGTCTCTGCCGACCAAGTGAAAAGGACGTCTCCGATATCGAAGATGAGGGTGTTGTAACTGTGCTTGTTGCTTCGCTCCATCTCGCTAAAAATCTGGATTACCAGTCAGCGCTGTTCCATGAATGGTAAGGAGTACTCACTTCCTCAACAAAGTTGAAGAGCTAAAACTCGCTGGTTGTAGAAAGCTTCAGATTGGTCTTCGTTTATAAACCATGACTGTTATCGCAGGCTACGCACACGTCACATCTCAGCATTATCGTCCTCAAGCCTTTGCCGCGGCCGTGGGGATTTGATCTTTCGTGGGTTCGTCGAAAAAAGAGATTGTCAGATGGAAGGCGTCAGCAAATGGCGAATAGAAGCCTGCGAGGTGCTATTCTGAATGTGATGCTCGGTCTTGGCTGTCATACGGAGGCTCAGAAGAAGATCCACAGGGTCTTGTTGGGCGTCGCGTAGTCGCAGTTTCGGCGACGATTCCGGCTATGACCCACGGCCGTGAGGATATCATCCAGACAAGGAGACGGAGCCGGAGAGCTATCAATGTCATATGAACGAGAGCGTAGGTGCGATGCGGTCAGGTAAATGAACATTGTTGATAATCGGGCAGCAACAGCATTCCGTGGCTATCCAGATTTACGGCAACATCTGACATTCCGCATCCTGGGATGTATACGTTTTGATCTGGTGATGTGTGTACAATGTTTCTCAACATCCCTCCGGCGGCAGATCCTGCGGATGTGCGTATGATGACGTCGGACGTTTGAATGTTCGCCGAATATCTCCCTCCCCTTAAGATTGTGGGTCCCGGAAATTCATTCCCGTAGCATGCACTCGAAGGTGAGGAAATGATGACATGTAGCTCTTCTTCGTTATTGGCACCTCAGTAATGTGTCGTGTCAGATCCATCCGTTCAGTAATGCAAATTTGATTATGACAAGTTTCATTAAATAGTGTAGTCTATATACGAAAAAAAAGTAGGGAAGTCTAAATACAGTGAATTAATCCTTTCGGGCGAGACTGGTCTTTTCCCTGAGTCTGGCACCATAGGTCCAGAGAATCCAGATTCTAGAGAGCATTAGTAAACGTGATCGAGAACGAAACTGTCATGGAAAGTCTTACGTGGGGAATCCGATCACAAATGTCGCGCTGCTTAGGACGACCGTACCAAGGCCATATCCCAAAGCATTAAACATTGCAGGGGCAAATAGGGGGAAGGCAAAGCCAGCGAGAGAACGGAAGAAAGTCACTGATGCGAGAGCTGAATGCAGTCGTTATCAGGATTCGGTATTGGCAGAAACATCAACAAAACTAACCAGATGCAGCTAGAGAAGATGCGCTGTTAGAAGAGAGGGTCATTCCGAACAGCCAATTTAGCTTACCGTGTAACGTGAAAGAATCAATAACATATGTCTGGAGAGGCTGGAAATTCAAGTCTGTCCCGCAAGCAACCAAAGCCAAACCCTAGAAGGCGCGCATATTAGTTCTGAACCACGCCTCTATGTACCAGGGCTCACGATATCGGTTGCGATCCAAGGCAAGTCCGGACGCGCTGTCCATCCGACTATGAGCATCCCAACGGGTAGCAAGAAGGTTCCTAGGACGAGATTTGCTGACGTGCATCGTTAGCATGAGTTCACAGTGATATTGGTCGAATGTACTCACGAAGCCTGTATTCTGGACGTCCAGCACCTCCATTACGCTTCTTGAAATATTTGTATATGACGTCAAGGGATCGTAGGTTGATGTACGCTCCGGTTATGGCACCGATTCCGTGTGCGATATAGTGCAAACCCGATATACCAATTGACTCGCCTCGAGTAACCTGGTAGATGTCCGGGATAGTGGTCAGGACTAGATATACCACTCCATAGCTGAAGACGCAGAGACGTCAGTACATGACCCTCAGAAATGATATGTCAACTCACAGGAAAGTCGAGTAGAGGCCGATGAACTGGATGATTGGTTCTTTCACGAAAAGGGTGAAAGGCCGGACCATCGACTTGAAGACGAACTCTCGCCACCTAACCCAATGAGTTCATCAGCTACAGAGGTAGAAGGATGTCACATACGAGAGCTCATTGTCTTCATATTTCGTCCTGATTACAGTCTTATCGTTCTTGTCAAAGCCTCTCTCAACTCTCATCTTCTGAGCCTTCTCAAGGAGTAAAGTCGGAGGGAACGCTATTGCGAAATTAGCGAGATTCAGGTTACCCGATGAGATGTTTACTCACATTCATCGAGGAAGAACCAATACAGGACGAGCACTAGAATATCCACAACACTGGTAGACCAGAACTGCAGAAAGATATCTATCAGGATCCTGTTCGATATCGGAGAGTGGAGAGGACTTACCACCCATCGCCATGATGTCCTGACTGCAATCCATGCTCCTATCACCGGACCAACACCCTACCACCAAAAGAGAACAATGTTCAGAAAAGGCCTTAACCAGAGATACAGCGAGCTGTCGCACCGTTCCAGCAACAGCACCCAGAGTAAAGACACCATTCGCGAAACCACGTTCCTCCGCTTCCCATATGTCTCCAATGACTCCAGCAGCTACGGAGAACGGCACGCTACCGCCTATGCCTGATAAGAACCTGAATATAATCAATTGCGCTGTGTTCTGTGCAAATCCACAACCCAGGTTGAACGCTAGATGAACAAACTGGTTCAGTATCGCTGTTTAAGCCATACCGGTACCCACGACGAACCTAGGTAGATGATATTCGCTACTAGCGACACTTTTCTTCGCCCAAAGATCTCGCTGAAAGGACTTTGTGTAGAATAGTTTAGTCGGAGGTCCCAGTAACGCTTAGGGGACTTACCCGAGAATCAAAGGTCCGAAAGCTGGAGAACGAGAGTTAAGTTTAGACTGAGCGTAGCGAAACTTTGTGCTTACAATATGCTAGGACGAATATGGAAGTTACGCAGGCAATCAGCGCGCTATTTGTAATATGGAACTCCTCTGCAATCTGCAAGCTGGAAGGTGCGATCATCGTTGATGATAGGGGGGTGAGGAAGGTCAACACGGAGACCATTATGGTCGAAATCAGCTTCTTGCGATAGGTCCATCTGCTAATGGTTGAGCATCGAGATGATCTGCAAGTGGGAAGCAAGAAGAGATACCTTCTAGGGTTCTTCGGATCGTCCTCACCATCCCAATCTACGATGATGACTTCTGGTTTGATCGGAATCCCCAATTCCGCCTTCTTCTCTTGCTCCTTCTCCGATAACTCCACTTCATCCAATGTCAGAGTCAGTTGAGTGGATCTTGCTGAAGGTAGTCGAGTGATTTGGACTTCAGTCGAAAACCTGAGAGGTGGATGTTGCGCAAGGGCAACACCCCGCTCCTCGTCGTCATGTTTAGGGGACATAGTGGGTATGCGATGTTGAAAGCTTGTGCAGCCGTGCTATAGAGTGCGTTTGGAAGGGCAAAGCCGGTTTTATCCTGGAACGGAAGAAAAATGAAGTTGGGGGGAGCAGGATGAGGTTCTTCTGTCTGAACGCTCGTCTTGTATGGATAGGCAAAGGTTCGGCCATCTATCGACGAAACACGCCGAGGTATGAAAGACTCATGCCAACGGGGCCCGGCAACTCAGCAGGCTTCTTCCTTGATGAGATATCTGTTGCTACTGCTGCGAGTTTTGCGGATAGCCAAGGATGGACAAGAGGTTTCCCAGGGAAGGTTTAATTTTCGTCCCGCCGGCCGTGAGTTGACAGCAATTCCTCATGATGGGTGAATTCGAGTACTGAAACTGCCAATAATGACATCCACTCATCAGCGAGGCGCCTCCATTCTGACAGTAAGCATATGCATCCGCCGCCACGAGTTGTACACTCAGCTAGTCTAAGGCGTGTGCTGAGGCAGGTCCTCGGAATAACCCATCCTTATGTCAGCTGATGAATCCAAAAAACTGAAGATTCCAATGAATAGCTTTCCAAAACGATCGGGAGCTCGCCGATTGTCAATGAGAAATGACACAATTAGAATTCTTTGCCATAGTCACTGCTGACACAGTTACGGAAGCCGGTCTGATGGAGGGCATCTGCCTACAACAAGTACGCAGAATTTTTAGAACCCTGCATCATCGCCTCAGTGTCCCATCAAACGAACGTCACTTATCGACGAAGTAGTCGGTTGGTGCGATTGGAAGAAGAGTCCGCCATAGAGAAGCATTCTCCACAAAGGGTCCTCTGATGCAGCTGGCCATGAACTTGGAGGCAATCTGAGCGTATGCCTCGATCGTAAACCTGGCGTCGCAGCGTGTTATGGTGCTCATGGTGCGGGTGCAATTATTTATTTGAAGCGAAAGAGATCGCCCCAGGGATGTCCGGCGTTCCCTGCCTGAACCGCTGTCGGTTGGAGGTTGACCCAAAGAACTCTGCAAGAGCTGAAGTCGACGGGGATGATAGGAAGCCTCAGAGCCGAGATGATAGATCACATCAAAAGTAAATTTGAGTTTCTCGAACGTGTTACGGATTCCCACGGCCAACTTTCCAACAATCACATCGCAACCATGAACCGACTCGGAGGTCTGAAATCGAATTGGTAGGAGTCCAATTCAATCGTTGCGGACGGCCGCCGTACTCTGCACTCTTTCTACGAACGATGAATTCTTGCGGTAGTTGGCAGCCGAAGCTATTTTATCTCGAGAAGCTTAGCACATAAGTCTCTCATCCCTAGTTCATCCAACGATAATGGGTCTCGTCCTCAGTGTCCTCAGCGCGTTAGCAATCGGCCTCGCCACCGTGGTGTGCCGAGAATGGCTCTTCCCGCTCCTTCGCGTTCGCAGAGCCTTGTCCAACCTAGATGGCCCTCCAGTCGATAATTGGTGGACTGGTAAGATGCCTTTAATGTCATGGACTGACGCGTGCTAAGCCAAGGGAATCAGGAAACTGGCATCAACTCTTCAACAAACATGGCTGGGCCTTCAAGAAGCATATATCTGATACCTATGGTACTGCTCTCAAGATTAACGCTGTTGGCTGGGTCAGTTCAAACAATTGCTCGTCTGTCATATTTCTCATCCGATTTTCCAGGACCAACAAGTCTATCTCACCGATCCGTTGGCCATCACCAGTATCTTCCAGACTGATCGTGCAAGTTACGAAACAGCTCGTTATCACTTGCTGTAAGTTAAAAGCTCCCTATGTATTGAAAAGAATCTGACAATAACTCTTTCCATTCAGCCGTAGCCGCCTCTCCTTCGGATGGGGTCTTGTCGGTACTACCGGCGAAAAGCACAAGAGGCAACGTCGTCTCATGGCTCCCTTCTTTTCATCGAACTACCTTCGTACTTTGATGCCTCTCTTCTATCCTTTTGCATACGAAGTGAGTAGCCCACGTAACCCACCAGTCGATTTGGCATGTTTAACTCGGGAATAGCTTGCCGATTACATGAAGAAGCAGAGCGAGAAAAACGGCAATATTCTCGAGATGCACTCGATCATTTCCGGTGCAGCTCTTGAATACGTAGGCGCCGGTCTCGGTTACCGTTTCGACGTCCTGAACGAGGCGAGGCGTGGTTTCTACAGTGACGCTGCCAGGAACATCAAGTGAGTTCTGTACTGGATGACCATGTCGAGCACACTCTGATTTTTCAATCAGCCCCCTGACCTTCCGTCTCTCGACCTTCCGTTCCTTCCTCCCTTACATGGTTAAGTTGGGTCCCCCCTGGTTCCGCAAGGCATTGATCGACTGGATTCCTTGGCGCGCTGCCCAAGAGCTCAAGAAAGAGATCTACATAATCGATGATGTCGCCAAAGACATTCTCAGGACTAGGCGCCAAGCATTCGCTGATGGTGAGGGATACGGAAGGGACATCCTCAGTGCCATCAGTGAGTTACGTCAGTAATCCTCGCGATTCAGCACTTAATGTTCTTCTTCCCTCAGTGCGATGGAATGATGAAGCCGACGAAGACGAGAAGATTGACGACTTGGAGATCATCAGCCACATCACGTTCGTCACTCCTCCATGAACTCGAGAGGTGACTTCGCTAACTTCTGGGATTCCCTATCTAGCACTACTTTGTTCGCTGGACATGAAACCACTGCCGGAACACTCTCCCGTATCTTCTATCAACTCGCCGTCTGCCCCGAGGCCCAGGAGAGGCTCCGTGAGGAGTGCACAAAGGCTCGCTTGGAGAAGGGTGATCTCGAGTTCGAAGATCTCTTGGCTCTTCCTTTCCTTGATGCCATTTGTAAGGAAACCCTCCGTGTGTACGTCGATCTTCCATCCGCCCTGCTGAATTCTTGGCACTCACCGGATTCGTTATCAGGTTCCCTCCCGTCGATCAGCTGTACCGAACGTAAGTCCCATTGCTTTGGAATCGGATAATTCATTGAGCTGACGGACCACGCACATAGCGCCACGAAGCAGACTGTTCTTCCCCTCCTTTTCCCCGTAATTGGCAAGGACGGAAAGGAAGTTCGAGAAATCCCCATCGAAGCTGGCACCGAAACCATTAGTACCATCATCGGCTACAATCGCAACCCACACGTTTGGGGTGACGATGCCGAAGAGTGGATCCCCGAACGCTGGCTCGAGGAACCTCGCGAGAGTGTTCTCAAGGCCAAGCTTCCCGCAATCTTCTCTCACATGTGGGTTCAAGTCGAAGTTTGCATTCTTCTGACACTGATGATTCCATCTCAGGATGACCTTCACCCTCGGCGAGCGTCACTGCATGTAAGTCGAACATGCTTCCGCTTTTTGTCGAGATGTTTAACAGTTGCACTTTCTAGCGGTTACAAGTTTGCCGAGATGGAGATGAGTGAGTATCTCCGAATGTAAAAGATCCGGACATTGCTAACAGATTTCTCTCTAGAACTCATCTTGACGGTGTTGTTGCCGAGATTCCAGATTGCCCTCGATCCCAACAGCGAGATCTACTGGAACATGGGTGGCAGTATCGCTCCTGTCGTTAAAGGATCTAACAGCATCGAACCCACCCTTCCGATGAAGATTACTCCCATTCCCAACCCCAAGGTCTAGAGAAACAGTCTAGACATTTCAAGTTAGATGTATCCTTAACACACTGCATGTATCATTCCACGCTTCTAATACAAACATCATGTCCGTCACGAAATATATACTGAGATTACATGACACGATCAGAGGCCAAAGTGGTTAACTCAGTGATGAGAAACAGCATTCTCTTCGTCTAAGGCTTTGTACCTCCTACCAGCTCTGAAAGGCTTTCTCTCTTCAAGTCAATATTGAAGTATTATCTGCGCGACGACCCATTTCAGCACATATTTCAGCATGGGTCCAAAGGAAACTCAATCGAACCCGCACCTCTGCTCATCGAAAAGGCAAAATCAGATATAAGTCCTTCTTAAAAGAGAGAAACCTACCTTGAATCGAGGCTAAGAGGGATTTAGATTCTTGGAATATCGTAGATTCGACCAAACACGAGGATGAGGTCTGCCCTAGGGTTTGATGGACACGAGTAAGGTATATCGACTTGTTTTCCACTGAACAGCCTAGAAATACAAGGCTTATCTATCTATCTATATTACATTTGAAGATCTCGTAAGAACATGATGATATTGTCCAACCAGCATTATATAAAATACAATAATTTAGTGCAGTCCAGCTGGTCTAAGCCACATAGCGTCCAATCATCGGATTATCGTTGGGTGTTTCTCTGCGTAATGCCTATCCAGACGCTGATGCGAAGAAAAGAGCCGAGGACAATGCGAACATGCAAAGTCTGAGCGTATGCCATGCTGGCTCCACTCGTGCCTCATACGATCATGTCGCCTCGTGAACTGTTCGCCGCACTCGCTCACCGTGCACTGATGAACGGCTCGGGAGCTGAGAGTGGCGGGTGCATTAGTGGGGTTGCGGATCGTGGAGTGTCGACGTTTAACATGGTTATTTCGAGCATGTACTCGCTTGAAGCTCTTTTTGCAGGATGGTTCCAAGCAAGGAAATGTGCTCGTTGGTGAAGAAGAGCTAGCATTGTGATCTTCGTCCTCTGAGCAGCCTGAGTCGGACAGACTGCTTTGGGCCGAGGGGCTAGAAATGCCGGAATGAAGGATCCCGTCCTGTTGCTGCGCGACAACGTTGAAGGGATACTCCCGTAGGTTAAGAGCAGGGTGCCCACCCATTGAATAGCGTGAATTATCCAGAGAATGGTGGCTCAACGCATCAGACAACTGGTGTAAGTTGGATACTACATATTTCGATCAGTCAGCCGATTCAACATGAATCTTTCTTGGGATACGCACATGAACCTCCAGGTGACGACAGCTGTGAGGGAGTAACATTCAAGAGCGTAGAGCCGCTTGGCATATTCCCGAGAAGATCGGGCATTTTCCATGGAGTCCAGTCTACTGTCAAGCGCCCGATTTAAATGAATTTAGTACAGGCATGATTACTAGTCTACACTCACCCATGGATGGATTCGGAGTCGTTGAATAATCAAGAGAGTAAGCAGATTGACCTAAGGTATTTACGATGAATAGGACGAGTTTTTCCGGAACCAATATTGCACTAACCATCGGTGTGATGATGGTCTACGGGTGACTGCATCATTGGCTCATGAAACGGGACGGAGTGACCGGGCATGGGTAACCCCGCCAGTGAGATTCTCCACATTTCCTGTCCATTCTTCTCACAGGAAGATATGTGTATGAAGCCGTCTCCCAGTTGATGCGCTAGAATTAGATCAGCTATAAGAAGGATAAGGCATGTGAAGGCGTGTCAAACGAACCTGTATTACTCTGGATAGTTGGCGAAGAACATAATGCCTCACCGTTTTTGGGGCAAAGTGAGACGTTATCAGAATCCGTACGTGCAACTTGAAGTTCGAAGTGCTCAAAGACACTTGTAGGAAACGAGAATTGGACCATAGTGGAAGAAAGATCGTGGAGGGCCCCTTGGCAGGGTTTCATTTTAAAGGGTTCGAGTCCGAGCAGCATATGCCAACCGGAGGCTTCTTCATCCCCGAAGTTCCTTCGTCACGAAGTACTCGGTGCTTGGGTTCCAATCGAAAACCGGCATATCGCTGGCTAGCAAGATCAGCAGTAATCTTGGTCCAAAATGGCAGCGACCGTAGACATCGGTGATCTCGTTCCACGACGCAATCAAGTGATTTCCATTTTCGGGCCATCCGGGAGAGCCTAAGTTCAGAAGAGAACTTCAATTGCTGTTGTAATGGCCAGTCAGAGGCAAGTCTATCTGTAACAAGCCATCATGAGACTAGCGCGAAATCGTCTCGCGCGTATCAGGTCTCTGCGCACAGCGTCAGCTTATTTAGTAACTACGCGAGTCGGAATGCGACTCGCCTTGTTATGACCAGAAGGGTGGGTAGTGCCAATTATTGCCGTCATACTGCGGTAGCCGAGCCAACCAGATTATGGCTGAGCTTCTGAACGAGATAATGAGCTGTCATCATACTATGTGTAGAGCGGTGTATAAGATACGTCGAACGATAATTTACTTTTACTATAGTTGAAGAGGTAAAGGCCTGGAGAAAGGTGCTTCCTTCTCATATCTCGTCACCTTATTCTTTCCGTTACGGAGGTAGTCCAGCTCGCTGGCTCGACGAAGCCGTCTCATCACACTGATTAGTTTTCATGATCGACAAAAATGTGCGACATTATCGTCTGACTGTTATTCTGTCCCTCCGGGGGCCGTAGCTACGCCGAATCTTAACAACGAAATGGTAGAAATGTCTCAACTATATATATGAGTATTTAATTTCCAATACTCAGGATAAATAATCAGCTCGAGCTGCAAACAAGTCCTTTCAAGGCCGAAGGGATGATTATAATCGTTCACGAGTTGATCTGGCTCAAGATTACTGTGAACTCTGGAGTTATATTTTCGGGGCTAAATTCCGCGAGACATATGAGAGTTCCTTATTAGCTTTCCTTGAGAAGCTATTGACACGGGTCAAGTGACTTCCTGGTTCACTTCAGTGATAGGAAAACGGCTCCGAAGGGCGAAGAGTGATACGTTTGTCCGATTGGCCTGCCCCACGACTGTGAATTGAGCCGCTTAGGGTTGTGAGTGAGAGAACGGGGTCATGTGGGTTTCCTCGGGTATCACCGAAGTGGGGCATTGCTGCTATTGAGTCATGCAATCTCGAGGTTCAGATGCGGAAGGGAAACAATATCATAGCAAGTTGACCCATCTCAATACAACACAATTCTTTAGGCCAATAGACAGAAAGAGTGTCATCTTTCGGGGTCTACGATTATGAGCCTTGGCGCAGTTCCAAAGTGCCTCGAGGTCCTAGTGCCGGACACGGGTTAGAATATCGCACTGCGTCATGGATGTCTTCATCAGGACCGAACATAATTAGCCGACCAAACGGAAGCTAAATGTGGCCCTGCAGGAACGGCCAAGCCAGCTTGACTTCCCCCATCTGTCGTAAGGTTCAGGGACGTACGATAGCAACTTTAAAAAAATGGCCATGACAGTCAGAGAGGGGAAGAGGCCTTCATTCGGGTTGACTCTCAATTTGAGGGGATATACTTTTTGTTGAAAATAATTTCGGAGCTTTGGCCGGAATGAGGAGCTTTCTGGTTTGCCATTCGGTTACGTTACCGACACGTTGTGTTTCGCACAACAAACAGCCCCTTCCTGAATCATGCGTACCGTCGAGGAGCATTCGAACACTGACTGGAGTACTTTCGCTCCTGGCAAGCTGGCCAGCCAGGAAAGACCTTCGCCGACTCGGGATACTTGACCTACACACTGTATCCGGGTAAAACTCATAGCAAATATCTCATCAATCAGGAGGGAATCAGCATGCAACAAGGTGTCGCCTGCCAGGATTGACGCTGATTCGAAGTCACTCTTATCATCTCTATTGAATAAGTGCCAGTGTCAGATTCCCTGGATTCGGAGGTATTCACGATCCGCTCTGCTCAAGTCGAATTCCTCCAAGGACTAGCTTCACGTCTTTCATGTTCATGCATCGTGATTCATTCAACGAGGGCTGACAGCGTCCTGGTGTGGCTGGCCGCTGCCGGAGACTCGTGTTGAAGGTGAGAAAAGGTTATTTTTAGATTGCTATCACTGCCTTGATACGAACGGATTTGCATGGGACTCGTGTGCTCGTGTTTTGATTCATCAAAAATACATTGCTGGAGTAAGTATTCAATGAAATCTGACGTTTTTGGAGACCGGGATTCCGTTGTATGATGTCCGTCCGCACGGCCCGACAGTTTTTCGATCAACACCGAGAGATTTTCGCGCTATAATCGTCGCGGTCGCCGGTGTACCAAGATCGAAGCTGTTAGTCATCTCGCAGTGCAGAATCTGTCTTGCTTTGTCAATTTTGAGTTGTCTGATTGGCTAATTGCTCCAGCTGGGTTCGACGCTGCCCAGCGAGTTGAGACCCAACCTCGCCAGAACATTGACAGAGGAGACGCTCGAGAGTCCGAAATGCCCCTGCCGATCTTGAGCCACGAGTTAGTAGAGACTTTCGTTCAAGCTCGACCCCTTCCAAATGGTCGGAATGCTGACTTATATGACGAGCAGATCAAACCAGGTCGAATATAAAGCGAACAACTTAGGGAATCGGAGGAGCATGATGTGGGGCTTCTGGAACGACATGAACTGAGCTTTCGAGAACGATACCTCAGCCATCGGCGCCTCGGCGTTTTCTGTTTCGCTGGATTAGGCTTTTTGGGTGTGGTGTTACGTTAAAGCATGCTCATTTGAGCTATGATACCGTTGATACGTGACATCGCTCTGAAGACTCTGTATTCGGGAGAAGAGAATCATATACTAATGACCTGTTTAACACCTAGCTAACTGTAGGTTTTAAGAAATTCGGAGGGGCCTTATTGCCTCCGGTCCACCGACTTCTCTAGAATGCATCGAATGGACTACACGCTCAAAGATTCCTACCGTTGCTCACCTGGAAGGTATCAGATTCCCACCCCACACTTGAATTCACCGATAAGATTATACAGATGGTAGTCAGCCTTGGTTATACCACCGATAAGCCTGGATCCCGAGTCGGACGTGAATAGGGAAGTTCAAGCTTATTACGAAGATCTGCACAAATACCTGCAAGCTCGACAGATTAGATAGTTATTACTGTAGTGTCTCAACGGCCGCTGAGGAGTAATCACTATTCTTGAGTCATCGGTAAAACCGTATTCCTCGAGACCACTAAAGTTAAACGCCAAAACTCCAAATAAGCATACCGTCTAGGTCGTCGTCGCTTGGAAAAGGCAGGCAAATCCTCAAGAATCCCCAGTGACACGACGTGTGGCGTCGTAGCCCTTTGTGAGAAAAAGTATAACAAGCACCTCGGCTCAAATATGTGTCGTAACGTGATGCCATAGACCCAAGATTAGGCATTAATCAGTGCTCAGCTTCGAACAATTCGAGTTGCTCCGTCGCGTCTAGACAGTTTGCACTCCGATGTGTTCGGAAGAAGCAGTTATCATGTAGTGTTGCCGCGAGGCGAGGTGCAAGGTACCTTGAGGTGGTTCGACGTGATCCCAGTTTGGCACCAAGGTGATTCCTTGAAGGTTTAGCTAATTTTTGTAATCTACTGCTTAGCGCTGCCCCTGCGATGCAAGCGTAAGTCATTCTCAGTTCTACTGAAGTTAGTGGTAGATAATATCCATTCTTTGATATTTTGTTAGATCGTGTACGTTATGCCGAAAGAAACTGGGCCAGTTAAGGCAGGGGAGAGTACGCATCTGTCGAGTCAACTTGCGAGAGCGGCATCGAACGCTACTTTGAAGCAAAGTCGAAGGTAACGCAGGACCAAAATAACATCATTGATAAAGTTCGAAGGCTACTGGGATCCCTACATCGTGCTTGTCGAGAGGTGGGCGGTGCTTCGCTGGGATTGATTCGTAGAAGGCCTGTAGATGGTAATATTAGGAAGAAACACTCAGTCATAAAGTTTGTCACTTACCTTCGAAACAAAATTTCCAACACCGCCAACTAAACAAATGCCAAAGCTACCATCCGTACTCGGATCGAAGTGATCGAGGTATCCGACTATGTTTGTCAAGTTTGCAGCACTCGATACTGTAGGCTGCAAGGTCCAGTACGACCCTCCGCGATATGTTTCATCGTAGAAGGTAGGTATCGCGGGGTCTGATGTAGGCATTAGAGGAAAGAGGAAGACCATATATGGGAATGCGTAAACAAACGAGTACTTGGCTTTCTCACATGCATCATGCCTTATTCTGACACACAAGTTAACTATTTACATACCATCGCCGATGTAGTGTGTGGCTTCGTCTACCCCAACAATTACACAGAAAACCTGTCGAACCACCCAATGATGCCAAGAATGGACTCCTCCTTGGCCCATCCTGTATCGTCGTTAGTCCATCCAGAAAGACATAGCCCAAGTCAGGACCTACTCTCATTCTCTTTCTCAAGATTTCCTCGAGTTGCAAATCCGTGCGAAACTCCAGAGAACACCTGAATGTGATAGAGCGCCTTCTTTTCCGCCAAAATATCCTCCGCCCTTCTACGGGATGCAGCAGGGAATGTGAAATCGCCCTCTGTTGGAGAGTCAGAGGGATCAGCGATAAGATTGACTACCATTTAGATACAGATGCTTGGTGCTCACCAGCGCATGACATCAAAAGTGGTTCTAGAGGCCGCCGACCAAAACGTTATTAACTGTACATCCTCGAGGACTATGCCACTTACTGGTCACCTTCCGGAAGTGATCCTCTTCTAGGAACGCAGGGTGGGCGAATGCCGCTGCTCTATTGGTGAGCTAAGAGTGAATGTGAATGAAATATTCTGCGCTGACCTGCCACAATTTCATCAGATGCAGTTAAGTCCAGGACAAATGGGCCGCCAAAGCAGTAGCCTAGAAGAAACTTATGAGCCCGGAATGAATCATAGACGGCTTAGGCGTGAACCGTACCGACACAGAAGTATTGCGCCTCCTTTCCTACGATATGAATATTGTCAGCTGATAAGTTGAAGACTATGGAATGGTACCAACCATAAGTATCCTTGACGGCTGCCAACCACTTAGGGACAATTTGTTTCTCCCTCAACCCGTCGCGTTTCCCAGTCGCCCATTTGAGGAGGTCAAATGTTGGATCTTGCATGTGAAGATGAACATAGTCTCCGAAGAGGTAATCGATTCCAAGAACCACATATCCTGGCGACAAGTGTTCATCAGTTCACGGTTGGGTAGGTTCATGTCAAGGGAGTCTTACCATTCTCCGCACAGCAGTCTTGTACCAGCTGGTTATTCTTCGAGAGGACGCCTCCAATATCCGAAAGGAATACCAGGGCTTTCTTAACGCCTTGGGGAGTAGCGCCAGCGGGTGGCTCAGAGAGGTAGGTTGGGATACCAGCAATATCGATTGTCTTGCCTACAGGCGTCCCTTCATGTTTGACGCCTTTGATGCAGCAAGCGCCTGGAGGGCCAGCAAGAGTTTTTGAGGACATCTTAGAGTTTACGGTGGCAGTTCGGGTTGAACCAATTCTGTACCCACACATATTATTATAATAGGCCGTCAGAAACGAATAATACTCGTCAGTTTGGAGAGACATACGTACAAAAAGACCAGAGTTGCGAGGATTCGTCATATCATAGGGTGCTTGCAGCTGACGCGGCCCACCATAGAAATGAGCCTCAGGCCCTGATAACAACTACCGGATAGACGGATGACATCTGATATGCATCTGGAAGGATACGCAACCGTGGTTCACAGGTGAGATTAGGCATGAAAACCACCACATGACGCGTCCCACGGGGCGCAGCAAGAGAGTTCATATACCACATATTTGAAGTTGATCGGTAGCAGTTGACCAGCTCGTGGAGAAGCTCGTTCCACCGAGCCTCTCTGAAGGGTTCCTCAGATACAATCTAGGGCGAAGGCTATATGACCACCCACCTGACATTCTGCGATGCACTGTATCTGCTTTGAAGCACAGCCGTTCCGTGCGGAATTCCAGCGAGAATAGAAGAGAGTCCCACAAGGCATAGGTCTTTTTTCAAGTAGTTTTTATCATGGCTCTCAAGAAGTGGTCCATACATAGACTGATGCAACTTGATTTTCAGTTCGAGACCAGGTTGACGCGAAAGCTACGGAAACCTGACCTCCAGCACTTGCACGCGGTAAGCTCTGGCACCCATGTAGTCTTAGTAGGATTATGGTTGTTTTCGGTGCTCCCTTTCTGGGTAGTTCTTAAGAACCAATAGCAACGACGGATTTCGTGCAGGTCGTTGTTGATACTGTTTGCCCCAGTTGCAGTGTCGATGCGATAACGACGTAAGTTCCAACAAAGAGCAATAAATCAGTATCGAGTACATCATTTTAGCTGAGATGTGCAGCTTAATTCTGTACCCACATTGGCACAATCGCTCTGTCACTTGGCAGCGTTTTCAGACCAGAGGTCCTCTTCCGAAGGAAAGTTAAGGTGAAGGCCCGAATGGAGCAACTGATGGAGAAACAACGACAAACAACACCCAAGAGAGTAAGGACTCCGATTCACAACTCTCACACCAGTCGGTAGATTGAAGCAAGCCCTATGGGTGTCACCAGCCCAGACTCGCCGGTCTCTGAGCCAAAGAAAAGTTATTCAAACTCTGTTGATCATTTCTGGCCAGGCGGAAATGGTCCGGGTCCGGAGCAATCAATAGTTTCGTTCAGTTGCCCCTCAGTTTGGCACATCGATTCCGTGGAGGAAGCCCCAGAGGACTCATCAGCATGCAAGGAAGCTATAATCAATATACAAATCTGCTCTTATACTCTCACTTTCTCCCCTTTCAGCTTGACGCGCCAAGGGACGACAATGTATAGAGCAGTGATCTCGGCCGACGGCTCCGGTTCTGACTTGAGCTCGCCTTATCACCAGGGCCGATGTTGGGAATCTTCAGCTATCGGACGAGGCTTTGCAAGCACATGCCCATGATGCTAGGACACTCACAAACAATGCCCTAACAATATGCTATATTCGGTTCACCTGTCTAGCCAGGGCGGATTGTGTTCTACTTCCGTCGGGGTTCCCGTCGTGTTCGTTCCGCCATAACACACAAGGACTTCATCCTGCATCTTGAAATGGACGGCATACGGCATATCGGCTTGGCCAGTCGCAACTACCTATCCCCCATGTATTTACAGAATTTCCGTGTCTAGTCAAATTCAAGCAGGGTATTCTTAGCAGGCAGTGAGGATCTCCTTTTCCGATATCCTATCCCCTTGGAGCCTTATTCTATGCCCATGCAATGCCGTCACGAAATGTCATATGGAAAGTCGTCATCGGTGTCCAACAAGATTAGAGCCTGTCACGGGAAAGACTGCAATGAGGTAGCCGTTTCCGTCATCGTCTCGTAAGTGATACCAGGTTGCGGTGACGGAACAATGCCTTAGTCCATTATCCTTGCGTTTAACTTCATCGTCACCTTCTTACAAATTATCGTCCAGGTGCCTTCTCTACCCACGCTGGCGGATGCTGGATTGTCTACTTCCACCCACGATATTAGTTTGGCTCAAGCTCTAATTCTTCTAGTCGGGGGGCCTTCAAATCAGGTTCTTAGCTCAGATTACCGCCAACGTCGTTGCAGTCAACAAAGCCTTCCCCGTAAATTGGTCGACCACTTGGCTGTTAAGTTCCTGAGCAACCCTTGGGACCGGTGCTCGAATATTCCTCCTCGAACCAAGTGCTGAGCCTCCGTATTTTATGTTCAGTCCTCGCTCTCCGGCTAGTTGTCTTCGTTTATAGACTTTATTTGTACCTTGCTCCTTGGGATTCGAAAGTAGCTGACATGAACAATGAAAAATGGTCAGTGATCCAGATGAAGACTTGGAAGAACTTGGCTGAACCAAATGAAGATTGAATTATGAGTATCCTATCAATACCCCATTGACGACAACGAAGTGAAGAAGGACCCAAATATCGATCAGGGAACATGCGTATGCAAACCCCATCCAATCTTGACTCACGTAACCAATCCACTCCCAATCCCAACAACTTGACTGACGGTTCCCCCAAATACCTTGACCGCCGAATGCCCAATAGTTCTTCCTCCATCCGCTCCAGCACCCTCAGCGACGACCTTCATCCCCCCATTTAGGTCCACGGTCTTCAGACCCCCCATAACGCCTCTCCCGAACCCCGATAACGCAGACAAATCCGCCGCCGCCTGCGGTACCAGCGCTGGAACCGCCACCCCAACACCCACAACCCCCGCAGCAGTAGCGTAAGGATGGTCGTGCGCCAGCAGTCATAATTCCTCCTTGAATCGACTCTCCACCTTATCTGATTGCGCAGCCTTCGTCCCATCACCCTCGTCGGGTTCGGGTTTTAGGTCAGGGCCTACTTGGTCGGAAGTACCGTGAGCTGTCTTCGGTGGGGGGATTTCCTGGTCATCCTCGACCGGCGCCGCTGGTGGCGGTTCCGTGGCCACAGGCGTATCCTCATGGGTATCTACAACGTGAGGATGGACGTCACGGCCTTCCGGCGCCTTCTCCTGCTGCCTTTTGCTCGGTGTTCTCTTGACGTTGGCACCTGTATTCGAACCAGTGACAGTGGCGTCAACTCCTTCTCCATACACAGTATCATCGTAGTTCGGTTCGGTAGCAGTAGCAGTGTCAGGACGAGCCGCATCGCTGTTGACGCGTGTGCGTTGGTGTTCATCGTCGTCTTGCTTAGGATTCGGATCATATTTCCCAATCTATGGAAGAAACAAAAAGGTATGAACATAGGGTATTTCCAAAAATTGAATGAAATGAGAATAGAAAGCGATGAGAGAGTACGAAAGAGAAAACGCCTGATCCATCCAATAACAACATCCAACAAGTCCAAGAACAAGAAGAGCGAAAGAGCAAGCTAAGCTTCATCGACTTTACTTACGGGATATTCACCCGGCAAGTGTTCGACTGCAGGTGCAGGTTTCTTGTCAAGCCCGACTCCATACCCATTCTGGGTATGCCCAGGATGACTGTACCTTGGAGGCTCACTGTGTGCATCGGCATACATATCCTCCCCATCATCCTCTCCCTCTCCTCCATTAACGCCAACCTCATCGTGCCCATGTCCATGCTCATGATGAATCGGCAACCCCTCATCATGATCAACCTCCTCCTCAACACTACTCCCCTCCACCTCCTCATCCTCATCAACCTCCTCCTCCCCCTCCTCCTCCGAATTATACCCAACACTCCTAACAGCAGCCGCAATCGGCCCACTCCTCTCCATACTCTCACTCGCCACCAAAAACCTCGCACAAAGCATCCTCAAATCATTCCACCACTCCATCATATCCTCCCTACTCCTCGCCCTAAAACTATACGCATGCCCACTCCCTCCCCCGCTCCCTCCAAACGTCCCACTCCGCTTCAAAAGCGAACTCAATCCATGCCCAGCCTTAGTGGTCCCCGTCCCATCCTTCCTCTCCTCGATATGGAACTTATGCGACCTCGCATTCTGGCCGGACGGCGGGCCAAGTGTACACGCAGGGAGGAACAGACTAAACATCGGAACCAACCCCTCCTGGCTTCTCGGATCCGCACTCTTGTATTCATGCAAGAACCCAGCAGGGGTTAGGACGAAATAGCTTTCCCTATACCGCCTCGTATACCGTTTCTTCCTCTCCAGCCAGCCGGAATGAACAGGGATAACGGAGGGGTCTTCCCGGCTCGGGTAGTCGATTCTGCTGGGATCGCGGAGGGGCGTTTCGGGGTCTAGGAGGTGGTCGCTCCGGGCTGCGAAGCTGATCCATTCTTGGTCGGGTTGGAGGGAGTTGAAGTGCGTTGTGAGGGACTGGAAGGTGTCGGCTACGGCGATGGAGGAGCGGGACTGCCATTCGTCAAAGGTCTGCCAGGCGGATTGGAGAGCACGGACGATGCCTTCTTCGAAGTGGGCGGAATTCTGCTGCATAATGATGATGGACTTCTGGAGAAGGTTTTCTTCGTGGACTTGTTTCTGGAGTTGGTGTACAACGGCTTGGTTGGCGACGAAGCTAACATAGGAAATTATTCAAGTCATACGAGAAGGAAGAAGCAGGGCATTAAACATACGGGTCGTTCTTGTGAGTAACGTGCATGGGCGAGTTCTTGAAGAGAGAGATGTTCGTTGAGAGTTCAGTGATAAGGCGAGCAGACATTTCGCGCTCTTTGGCTACGTTTGTAGCCAGCTTCCCAGTGTCATTCTGGATGTTCTGCGAGCAGACATTACAGCGACGATAAAGACAATAGACACGTCGCTAGGCATACCTTGAGGTGAGCCTTAATCTCTGTCCGTAGCTTCTCAAGATGTTGGACAATAGAGCTATCTATCGTTCGCCCAAGATTCGCATGTTGGTCGGCGATGACTCGAGTCTTGTCTCGGATACTATAGTACACGTCCTAGGAGAGTTGCGAGTTAGTCTCTATAGCTCAAATCCACCTCTGAGTATCGTACCTGGAGTCCATTTTCGCCCAAGAACTGATTCCCAGACCGAAATGGAACTTGAATGACAGCCCCAAGCCTAGTCAGCTCCTTCGCAACATTATTCTCAATATCAGCAATTCCCTGTAGAAACCGGTGTCAGAGCTGCCACAGACGACTAACAAAGCAGTTCAAGTACTTCAAAGTAAGCAATGAGCTGCTTGACGATGGCCTTCCAGGCGACGAAGCGTTCAATGAGAACGTCGGAAGGTCTGAGATCCTGCGGTTGAATTGCCTTCTTGATCAACGATTGGTTTCTGGACATCGTTGATCCATGTTTACTAGCCCTCGATATAGAGGTAGCTCGAGAGGCTGAGCGTTGCAGCTCGACTTCGTGGTTCATGTCGTGCTCGTCGTCAAAACGGTCGTGTCCGTCGTTGGCAGTGATGAACAGAAATTGGCCGCGATTTAAGAGTCTGGAATGATTTGACGTCATCAACAACACGTGTTCGGCAGAGGGAGCCTGTTGCCAAACAGAGACAATTAGCACTGCCTTCAATTCGCGAAGCGAAGAGAGCTAACCATCCTCGGGTTGAACGGATGTGTGAGGACTCCACTAGACCGTCATAAACTCTCAAATTCAGGCCAAATCGGGCCTCAAGGCTCGCAAAATACAGTCAAGTCGCGGCTTTCTTACGGAAGAACTACGTACGGGAGCTTACCTTGATCTGGGCCGAGCAACTGCTACATTGCCGTACCTTGAAAAACTCGTCCGCCTTCACATGTTTTGACTGAGGACTCAGGGCGCCTCAAATCTCCATGATAATTCAATGGTCATTAGACGCTTTTGACTTACTAAGATCCAGGAGCAGTAGGGGTCCTCTTGATTGAAAAGCAACTAGAACCTTTGAATGATCGATCACTTCCGAATCCAAGACGGATCTGGTGGTATGCCCGACGTATCGCGAATTCTTCCTCTTGGCCGTTTCTCGCTACTTCAACTCCAGATGAATGGCCAATGAACATTGTCGCGCGCTATTCTAACCAATTTCCTCTACGATGCGACTTTCACTTCAAGTTCGTTGTTCTGGCAGAGAACGACGGACAATCATACCAAAAAGGTATGGCCGCCGCTCAGGGACATCTCCAAGCAGAAACCATGAATCCCCACCTGACGGTCCTAGCACATAGAGTTTTACCGTCGCAGTCGAAAGGCTACATAACCCCCATCATGCGGCTTCCCGTTGCCTACCATGCTTCCCCAATCCTCCTACCCCTGGTTCCCCCCTGAAGATGGCAGATACCGCATTCAATATGTGGGTCTTGTCGAGTCCCTCTGCAAGGAAGCTTAACTTTCACCGGGATGACACCTAGGCTCTTCTAACTATCATCCTTCATTGTTCCAATGTATGATCACGGTACGTGTCCGCGCAACTCTCCAGACTCACGCAAATCTCACGTAAACTCCAGGATTAACGTTCTCGGAAGAAGTCGAGAAGATATGGATGCGTCGTTTCACCGGAGTCACTCTTTTATTTCTCCTAAACCGCTATTTCACCCCTATCGAAATGGCCTTCGCTGTCGTAGGTACGCCTACAAGCCGTCGCCTCGCGACAACTTCATGCTGATGTAGCCCCACAACCTAGCCGTTAACGATCCTGATTATGTTGGCGAGGTGAGCGCTCCTCCAATCAACTCGACGCGAGACCCATTCCATTCGTACGGTCACTCAGCTGTATGTGCTACCCCAACACCCGGAATAGAATTGCTCACGTTTTCAAAGCTGTAGGAATACCGTTAAAATGCAAGCCTTTGGGGCAGTGGCTATTGTGACGGGTTCGTCTATTCCTCTTAATGCCTTCACCCGTTGACGCCCGCTCATCTTATTTACAGTCTGTGAACGTTAGTACACCCTCTCCACCTGGCTGAGGTTGCAACTGAAAGGAGCTTTAATCAATCAGTCGTCATGATCCTTCGCGTCGTAGCGTTCTGGGATCGCTCGAGGGCGGTTATCATCCTCCTAGCCGTCATGTGGGTAGCTCAGGTCGTTGTATCCTGCATCGGGTTCTCTAGTGGCCATGGTGCGTTTTTCTCTGCCCTGCACTCGCCAATGCTACCATAACAAGATACTGAATTCGAGTCTATCTTTCAAGCGGTATGGCAATGGCCTCGTCCGGATATGTACGGTAAGGCGGCCTCATGGTCTTGGACTACCTCGATACCTGATCAACCATCCAGGGTGTGTATATATGGGTGGCAGTTCCATATTTCGTAAGCCAAATTTTCCTTCCTTGAACCTCTCATTTCAACTTGAATACCGTTCAAAGCGGCAATCTGGATAATTGCCTTAATAACAAACACTACAATATTTCTTCTCACTATCTACCGCTCAATTCACAAACAGCTTTTACCGGGGCGTGATACTCCGTTCGTACCTATCTCGTTGAAGTCCTCTTCCTTCAACTTCAGCAGCTAATCCACCGCCACAACCCAGAATATTACGAGTTTTTATACGAGATGGAGTGGTATACTTCGCCATCATCTTCATTGCCAACCTTATCAACACCTTAATCTATTTTGTCAGTCGCCGTTATCCCACTCTTTCCCTTTGTATTTATCTACGGCTGTGCTAACTAGAGCCATGCTTCCAATTAGCTCGCCCCTTGGGAAAGCAAATCCCTTACAACCTCTTTCACGACAGTCATAACGTCCACCATGGTCTCACGGCTCGTCCTCAACCTCCGGCTCGCAGCGGCGGCGACGCAGGCCCTAACAACGACTGATTGGGATGGTAGGCAAAGTCAACCGTTGAGCTTCCTTCACAGGACGATTGAGCATATTGGAGAGGATATAGATGAGAAGGGAGGAGATGAAGTTACATGGGAAGGAGATAAGAACGAAATTGAAGATGTAGATATTCCGCTGCGCGATATACCCAAGCACTGTGCATAGAGTCTTTTAGACCGCAGGAGCACATAATCTTGCTGTGAAACCTTAACGCATGTGACTCCTCGTCCATGAGAACTTTGTCGCCACTTCACATGTTTCGATCGAAGCCTGCTACGATGGCCAATAGACACGTTCTACTGTCTTCCAGGAAACGCAGGGGCTTCTTGTGTAACGAGGACCCATCAGCGTACCGATCTAAGCGGATCGCATTCAACTGATTGGGGACTTGAACGCTATCACGAGTACGACATATCACTCAATGGGGGTACGCTATCTTTACGCCACCAATTCGCAGATAGAGGGTACCCCGCATGGCAGAGAGACATACTTCCAAAGAGAAAGGACAGATATGCACAGGATGGTTGCCTCAACTGAATCTGATTTTCTGGCGATTATCTTCAACTCTTCGACCTCAACAATACATGCGAGACGCTTTTTGACCGTAACGATTGTCTCAAAAACTTCATCAAAGGTGTAGTAGATCCGGATTCGTCCCCGAACCGACGACAAATACATTCATACAACTCACGACTCCTGAAGCACGGGACGATAGATGTTTGCTTGGTAGGCATTGTAATCTACTCCGAGTCATCTGCGGCCTCAGGCCATTAGTAGTTTCCAAACCTTTGGGGCTCAAATGCCACCCCAGGAAAGGGGTGACATCCGGTAATATCATAACATCTGGGGAACCTGAGAGTTGTAGGCCACATCCGTTAGACTCGTAGCGCCTGAGAAGCACGAGGGTAGTCAGCAGGTGTTTCAGCGCTAGAAGGCCTTCAATCGATGGAACGCAATCATAGCATAGCACAAATCGATTTAAGAGTCTGTTTGGTCAGAGCAGATCCCAAAAATCCTCCCCCTCCGAGTACAACCCAACAATGAAATTCACGTCTGCCTCCACTCTCACTACCCTCGTGGCCATGGCCATGTCGGTTTCGTCTGCCTCTTCAGGTGGCAGCGGCTGCCTTCCTCTCTTGAGGGGCGGCCAGGATCCTCTGATGCCCATCGCAAGTTCCAGCAGTACGTATCTCATCTTTGTTGCTAAATAGACCCCACCTCCAACTGACTACTCATATCTGCAGACCAGCTTGCCATTGACAGTAATGGTACCAACACCTACAGCGCAATGCCTACCCATACAAACGAAGCTACTAGCGAGCCAACTAGGGCATATTTTCCAGACACTCCTGAGAACAGAGCAAACCCCTTGATACCGACCAAGGAGATGCTGGAGACTGAGAAAGCAGCTCTTGAAGCGGCTGACGAGAGCTGTAGGCCGTATGGTCATTCGTGTGAGACGACACCTGGCGCCTGGCCATGCTGCGCCCCATACACTTGTTACGCCGTCTTTTTGTTGGCCGGTTGGTGTTGGTAAACGTAGGGAGCTTCACGATCATGCTTGGTTTCAAGAAATTAGCTACAGTAGTTGATAGGGACCGCTTGATTTATTCCTGTTGTATTGTTGTTGTCAAAATGATTCCTGTCAGGACGTTCAATTGTCGTTGGTCTTTTTCACGCCTATTTATTGGAATTCGTCAAATGATTCGTAAATGATGTTCGGGAGAAGGTCCAACAACTGATCTCCCAACGACAACTCGTGTCTGGTCCCCTCGGAGGGGTGTTTGGAACGTTGATATTTTTTGATCCGTTATAGAGTGCAATCGCAGCTGAGAGATGCCTCCACTTCCCCACTGGCGGGTCCCTGCGTTGGTACCATACAAGAAGGCGTAGGCCGTAGACCTTTCTACACGAACCATACCTATCCTCTCTATCTTGCAGCGCCAGGCCACTTAACCCTTCCTGGTCCCTGATATCCTCGTATCACACTCGACGATCTGACTTGCACCGCAGGCAACCCTCTAAACTCGAGTGACATGAGCGCCCGCCTGACCTCGTGACGCTGCAATTTAACGGCTGTCAGTGTCATAGTCTACTGCGGTCTGCGACTTGACTGCGACAGCAGAAAAAGTTTGCTTACAAGAATGTGGAATATATGATGCCTTGAGCTAGTAAAGATTTGGATACACTCATGGTGTCATTTTTCGTGTTCTATTAGGCGCCTTATCTATGTATCGACCGCTCGAACAACTGCTTGTCGTCGGCGCCACCGTAGGCGTCTGTCGATCAAATACAAATGAAGTCATTTCCTTCCTCCGATTTTAGATAAAGATGGTTATGGCCTGATGCCCTTTTCTGTATGCCCAGTATATAGTTAGTGAGTTGGAATCACCGGCTGGAGGGGACCATACCGATGTCCTCATTTCCCGTGCGTGCTCGTCGGGAAGCTCGCCCAGTAAGTCTAGGGCTAACAACCTACGATTGGGTAAACTTCCCAGTATGGTATGCTTTCCAGTGTGGAAGGGATTCCGTAGGCTCGTAACACAGCCCCTTGCGCGTCAGAGGGGCCGGTCATCGGTCTAGGACTCGGAGGAGAGCTGCCTCGCCGTTCTGAAGAAGATTCATCACCAATGTGAGCCGGTGGGCCTGACATGCTACTTCTTGAATGACTGTGATCTGATAGCATTACTCCCATATCCAAGGCGAGGCGAATGTATTGGCGTCTTGCAAGTCTGATCTTTTCTGTTAGGCCCAGATGGTATAACTGCGCTCCACCTGGCAGCGGCGAAAGGGCACTTGGGCGTCGTGGATTGTCTTGTCGAGAGTGGAGCTGCTCTGAATATAAAAGGCGAGGAACATCTTTAGGCCGAAATTCGGAGTGTTGACCTTATAGTCTAGCGAATGATGGTGGCACACCACTTCACAAGGCCACATGTAATGGGCGCACGGAGATCGTCAAATCTCTCGTCGAGAATGGCGCAGACTTGGCTGAAACAGGTAGGACACCCCCTCACTCCACTGCTCGGCATACCAATAATCTTTCTCTATAAAGATGGTGATAAGGCACCCCAATGTGCATTAGACCGGAACCATGAGGGTATCGTCGAAGTCTTGCGATCACGCCAATCGGCCTGAGCTCGAATCAATGACCAAAATTGCCTGATCTCTCTAACACACAATGATTATGCCAATGAATTCCCTCCGTAAACACAGATAATAAGTGGTCCTGTCGCTAGATTGATTCGTTCTTAAACAATTTGCAGATGCCGTCATCTGCTTCGTGTACCCACCAGTGGGTCGAGCCGACTCTCTATCCTCTACGTCCCATTTCAGATAGTTTTCCAGCGTGGCTTTGGATTCGTATGCTTAGGGCTCACAAACAAGCGTATGAATTGTTACCGGTCAACGGAGCCCACCACTTCCATACCCTAGAGCTCTTCTCCCTCCATTTCGACCGCCCTTCAGGCTTGCTCCAAAATCCCCCCCCCTCCCCCCCCCCGCAACCCTGCATGGTCCCCAAGCCAAGTAAAAGTAGGACCAGATGTCGGTTGTACAGTCCCCCAGATCGAGACTCGCGACGAGGCGGTCACTACATATTCTAGCGAAGGGCTGGGGCGGCCTTCGTCCCCATCGAAGTAACTCAAACCCTATCGAGTCGCCACGGAGGACGTGATCACAGGTTCGTGCGCTGACTTGAGAGTTAAAAGGTGGATCAAGGAAGTCCAGTGAGGGCGCAGTAAGCTTCCGTCGAGTCCAGCCCGGAAGAAATACAGACGTTTGAGCACCCAGGCGGTATCCTGGGTATCACATGCCCGACAGACGGGGACCTTTTGAGGTTGAAGTGTCCAGAGCCGTACCTTAGGACTTATCAGAATGTGTGCAGGCAGGAGGGCCACAAATAGCAAGGGATAGTGCAGGTTGCAGTTGCAGTTGTGAGGGACTCATTCCGTATTGTATTAACTTGTAAAAGAAAATTACGTGATTTGATATAGCACAGTAGTTATCATAGTAGCAATAAATAATTATAGATTAGATCCCTAGAAAGATAAAGGTCAGACAGATGTTCAAAGATCTGGGAGGTAAGACCGCACCTTTTTCTCTGAGTCCAGAATATGTCCCCCAAAGGATAACAAGATGGTCTCATAGACCACAAGTGCGTAAACCAGGTCACTGAACGCTAGTGTGAGACCAGATCCCTCTGCAACACTTCAAAGTAAGCAAGGAGCTGCTTGACGATAGCCTTCCACTGGCAGGCGACGAAGTGTTCGATGAGAGTCTGGAGGTCTGAGATCCTGCCATGTTTACTGGCCAGATAGCTCGAGAGGCGGAGCGTTGAAACGTTGAAGCTCGACTGCGTGGTTCACATACATATCTTGCTCCTCGCCAAACCGGCCGTGCCCGTTGTTCAGAGTGATGAGGAGGAATTGGCTGGCGTTTTAATTAAATTAATAATTTGACGTCATCAACGACACGTGAGCGGCAAAGCCTGTTGCCAAATAGGGACAACCAATGCCGCCTTCAATTCAATCAACAAAGAGAACTTCAAGTTGGAGAACAGTTTCGATTCGACCTTGACGATGAAAGGACAAACGGCCTCCCGTCTGAAGCCCTGAAACTCGCCTCAGTATCTATTCCCTGCTAATTCTAGCCCTTCGAGTCTCTAGAACTGCCGATAGGGCCACGGGAGGCTGCACACTGGCTTTAATTGCCTTCGTGAATGGCAAACCTAATCGAGTGCAAATCCTCTCCATGCGAACTTTGCCACCATTTCACATGGTTTGTTTGAAGCATCCCCTAGATGACACTGTGGTGGCCACTAGGCTTTTTTACTTGCTACGATCCATGAAACGCAGGGTCTTCTTGATCGAAAGTGAATAGAGTCTCGATAGGTCGTTCGTTGATCGATCATTCTTGAGGCTACTTTTGCCTTGTGATATTCCGCGACCCGCTTTATCCAGGGTATCATCAGACCTACTTCCCCGGACTCCTTGCGCTAAAGCCGTTGTCCTGGTAGGAACCAGCACTGGCACGCCCGACAATCGTACCAAAAAGGTATGGTCCGCGACTCAGGGACATCTCCAAGAACCTCATCACGACACACCTGAAAATCCCAGGGAAATGTTAAAACAACCTTCACCGCCTCAGTTAAAAAGGCTAGATAAACATGGCCATTCTAGTGGGACGCTCGCATACCCGTTCGCCCCTCCATCCCATCCAGGATGGCAAATACCGCTGCAAACATGTAAGTCTTCAATCTCGTAAAATATCTCTGGGCAGGAGCGCTAAATCTCAGAAGGATGACGTCCAAGTTTTTCCAACTATCATCCTTTGCTGTCCTTATCTTTGATCATGGTATGGTCCTCAAGCACCAAGGCAACTTCGTACCAATCTCACATTTATTCACTCACAGTATTAACATTTCACGAAGAACTTGAGAAGATATGGAGGCGTCCCTTCAGCGGTGTCACACTTTTATTTCTCGCCAACCGCTATTTCACTGCCTTCAACATGATTGTTGCGATCGAAGGTACGCGTTCAGTTCCAGCAACGGGTAGCTCTTTCAATCCTAATGATTCGCCCTCAAGCTGTCCATGATTCGCGTTTTGATGGGAAGGTGAGTATTCGTATTCATCTAGGTGGTTCAGGCCCCGAGCCGAGACCATTCTTATTGTCTCCCAGATGTACGTACGCGCCATACCACCCATAAATGCGACATTGACGCCTCCCAAGCTGCCGCTATACTGTAAAGATGCAAGGATTTGGAGGAGTAGCTATCGCAGCAGGTATGCGAGTCACTCTGATACCTGCGTCTTGAATAACCCCTCAGCGTTCAATCCCCAGTCTGTGAACGTCAGTCCCCCGAAAGGACTATACGTTCGGTTTATAATTGACTCAACCCATTCAGTCGTTATGATTCTTCGCGTCGTAGCATTCTGGGATCGGTCCAAAGCGATTATCCTTCTCCTGGCCATCATGTGGATAGCTCAGCTCACCCTATCCTGCATTGGGTTCTCTAACGGGCACGGTGGGTCTCCTCACTTGACCTTTCTCAACAAGGTGTTGACCGATCTAATTTGCGCTCCCCCAGAGGCAGAATGGCCTCGCCCCGATATGCACGGTAACCTCATCGCTTATAGTCCACAGTAATACCTGACCTGGTAACCAGGATGTGTGTTCATGGGAAATAGCTCCATATTTCGTAAGCCTGAGCCTGCTACTCTTCCCAAAGCTCCGAAGCTGACTATCTTCAAAGCTGCAACCTGGATAGCCGCATTAGTGACGAACACCACGATATTCATCCTCACAATCTACCGCTCAATCCATAGGAATCTCTTGCCAGGGCGTGATACTCCGTTCGTACCCCTTTTCTTCTGTCGTTATCACCAGCTGATTCGTCATAACATCCAGAATACTACGAATCTTCATACGAGATGGAGTGGTATACTTCGCCGTCATCTTCATTGCTAACTTAATCAACACCTTGATATATTTTGTCCGTCTCCCCTACTTCCTTCGTCCTTAGTGAGTTAAGCTAACTAGAGCCATGCCCGAAAATAGCTCGCCCCTCCCGAAATCAAAGCTATTACAGCCCCATTCACGACCGTCATAACTTCTACTATGGTCTCGCGGCTTGTCCTCAATCTCCGGCTCGCAGCAGCAATGACACAAGCCATAACAACGGCCGATTTGGAGGGTCGGCACAGTCAACCATTGAGATTTCTCCATACGACGATTGAGCAACTTGGTGAGGATGTGGATGAGAAAGGCGACGATGGCAGTACGTGGGAAGGAGAGAAAAATGAAATTGGAGATGTAGACATTCCGCTGCGCGATATACCCCAGCTATAGACCGCTTTAGACTGCGACTCGGAGAACGCAAAAATTTACCGTAGGATCCTAAGAAGCACATCATTGAAAGTCATTCGTCTTACTATATCAGCTCCACCGACGGTCGTCAAATGCACCTTTCAACACGAACCTATCTGCATTATCTTTTAGCGACAGGTGACTGAACTCTTACTAGCCCCGGGAAGCCACGCACCAATCTCGACGATCGGCCTGTGACACCGCAGACAACCATTTAAACTTGAGTGACATGAGCGCCTTTCTGACCTCGTGCCGCTGCGTCTAGTGTCTCATAGTCAACTGCGACCTGACTCGCACAGGCAAAAAAAAAAAAATGCCGGCTTTATGAAGCCTCGGACTAGCAAAGATTAAAAAAATGCTCAAGGAGTCACTTTCTGGGTTTTATTAGGCGTCATAGCTCTCAACGGCTCAAATGACCACCATTGGCGCCACATGCGTCTGTCGATCGAACACAATTAAAGTCACTTCTTTCTTTCGATTTTGAATACTCCACGAGAACAACCCAGATGATTGCCACTTGATGCCCCTTTCCCTATGCTCATCTCACTATATAGTTAGTGGATTGGACCCGCCGGCTGGAAGGGATCGTACTGATGTCCTCACTTCCCCTAGGCGCTCGTCTGGAAGCTCACTCTGTAAGCCTAGGCCTAACAACATATGGCTGGGTAAATTTCCCAGCATGGTATGCATTTCAATTACCAACGATTCACGGACTACTTGGTACGCAATCTCTGCATAATTCAACCCCCTCAACCCTTAGACTTTCCCCAGGACTATCACTTAGTTTACTCTTGGTGACAACCCTCATGTTCCAGTGCGTCGCCTCCACATATCCTCACCCACCCTGAACCTCACTTCCCTCCCCCATCGAAAGGCAGCCGCTGACTCGTCGTCCCGCTACAAGAACATTCTCCATCATCACATCCGCAAACCTGGCCCTCCTCCTCACCTTTTCCCTCGCTGAATTACATCACTTATTCTCCAATTCCCATGCTGATCTTTGCTTTACATGGGTGAACCAGAAATATTCCGGGGACGTCGATAGTGGCAAGCTTTGTTATGACAAATTCACCCAGTCCTCTCCTGAGTCCGACCTGAGGGAGGGTGTGTTCTTTCATGTCCTTCAACTCCTCATGGTACGCCTCGTGAATCTTCAATGTGACTATCCTAACCGATCAATAACGTTCCAGGTCCTGCTCAGCGATGAATCGATCATGTATCGAGCATTTGCCATCTCGACACATCGAGCTGCGACGCCATTTCGCATTCTTCTAATTACTAGTACTCTGTGGGTTGGGTTATTGGGTGCGTGGTTTTCCGTCATACCACAGTCGACTCCTCTCCTAATCTTATCACCTTCTGATATACCAGCCCTCGGCATTCTAATCCCAACATACTCCTTGAGCACATCGCGTTCTGCAGGATATATCCCCGTTATATTCATCACTTTCTCATTCCTATGCAACGCTTTCGCCACCACCGGGATTACCATCACGCTTTGGTGTGTACATTGACATCCAACCACTTCCCGTCCCTTTCTGACTCTCTCTTCTTGGCCCATTCTATCCGACCTTTTTCTCCAGGAGATACCGTCGCCTCTTCCTAAAAGACCTCCACATCCGCCCCTCAAACCTCACAAAACACCGCCCCCAGAAAATCCTCGCATCCCTCTTCGAATCTGGACTCATATACTGCGCATGCCAAGGCGTCTACGTTCTCCTCCTCACCCTCTAATCTCCGTCTAAACCCAGAATTAAGGACTCCATGGGCCCTCCTAGTTCGGAGTATGTGATACAGGCTGTGTATCTTGGACTGACTGTGAGCCTTGAATCGAATTTGCACCATAAGGACTGTTTGGCTGATGGTAAGGCTTCGAAGGGTGTATATCCTGCTATAGTCATTGTTATGGTGAACGCTCGGATGATCTCCCCCGATGAGCATGGGGTGTCGGTTGTGTGCTCGGATGGACACTGTAGAGAACCAGACTAGATGCTATGGTCGGGTGCTGGTGATGGCTGTAGTGGTTAGTATAAATATCTGGTGGACGTGGGTCTAGTGCAGCTTGGCACTGAGGCAGCATACCTTAAATAGACCAGATGCCAGAGACGCCGTGCGAGCGAGTGAGGTTGCTCAAGGAGCTCCGTGACGGTGAGAGGGACCGGACAGGAGCGATTTATATATGGCATGTATTACGCGGTTTGACGTTGTACAATGGGTATCGTAGTGTCGATAAATAAATAATAGCTTAGATTCCCTAATCACAAGCGGGAGGTCAGAAAGACGTTCGAAGGGGTGAAAAGTGATGATGTACCTTTTCCCCCACATGGCCACCAAAGAATGACGGGATACCCTCATAGAGCCACAAGTGCGCCCACCAAGCCACCAAGGGCTAGGGTGAGACCAGATCCTTCTCCAACACGCATGCCACTGTTTCCCGTTGGATTGGCACTAGGTGCAGATGAAGTAGGAGCAGAGCTCGTGGTGCCTGTAGGCTTTGGGTTGGCTGAAACACCAGTTGCAGGGACGACGGTCATGGCTGGGAGCGTATAGCCTCCTTGCGCGCAGATGTTCGCGAATTCTGTTAGGAACCTCATCAACAGGGTAGCAACGGGGCAGGAGAAAGGAGACGTACGATCAACCTGCGATTGGTACTTTTTGATGTCTGCAGGTTCCGAGCCGTTTGCGGCCACAATACAGTCAACGCAATTGACAAAATCTTTCTCCACAGTGTCATTGCAAAAGCAGGTCGCACCGGAGCCGTATTTACACCTCTAAAACGCGACATTCGTCAAACCCAGAAGACGTGAGCAGCAGGACATGGGGGCCTACATTGGTATCAGCCAAGATGGCTGCACACTGGGTCTTGCAACCAGGAGGGACGTTACTAGGCTCTATCGACTGTCGCGCAAGCAGTTGTGAACGTTTAGCCATCTGAGCATGGGAATCAATCGAAGCTGGACAAGAAACGACGTGTCAGCACAACGAACAGCAGCACATTCAATTCAGAGTCAGATACCTTGGCTGGAGCCCAGCAGACTGAGCAGGATCGTAGAGAACAGTACACTCTTCATGTTGGTCGGCGACTGGCGCTGGACGGGGCGGGGCGGAAAAGAACCTTGTCAATGTGAAAACACCTGCGTCCCTTATATCTCGGCACCTAGGCGACCATGTTGATGGTGATTTCTAGCGCCCAACTGCAAGTATTGTGTTGGCGGCATATTTGTTCTCTTGCTATGAACTAGGGCATTTCAATGGCGGAATAGCAAAAATGAATGTCGTTCTCGGCATGAAATACTCGAGTAGCGAGGTGGTCAACGTTTCCAGTTGCACACTTGGGTGGTTGAGGTCGGCCGAAGCACACAGTTGAAACGTGGGAAAAGGCTCTTGAGGGCAGGTGGAATAGTGAAATCCGCAATCCGCGAGGGTCGGTCCCGTTCCTTCTTGGTTCTCTCTTCAAATTCTCTAAATCCTGGATGCCAACTAGAGGGAATTTACCATATAAACGTGAAGAATACCCAACGACGCCCTGCACAACATGGGATCGCCCGGGCCTGAGGAACCGTTTCCTCTCCCAATAGCCACCATGTAAAAAAACCATGCCAATGTTCTGCTGCAAAGCACCATCGATTCATCGCCTTCATGCGTGACGAAGAGTGTGAAGCCGGAGAGGCTACCGGAACTGAGAACATGGCAGGCCAAGTAAGATTTTCCACTTTACCGCCAACTTCTTGTCTGAAGCAAGTTATCAGTCGAGACGGTGAAGTGGAGTGGTCACAAGCTATCGGCTTCTCACGGCGGAACGTTGACTTCAGCGCATGACGATTATAACTTCTCCCAGGGAAGTAAAGCTACTCGCGCGTAGAAAGTCGAATCGATGGTTTCAAATTTGGATACAAGCATATTGTTACAGGAGTAGGAAGAATAACATGGGTACAAAAACTACAGTTGCAAGGCTTAGAGAAAAATAGGCATAGATCCCGGTTTGTTGACGGTTACACAGCACATTGCGAGCGAGAGGACATTGCAGGCCACATTGATGAGGCGGCCTCTGGAAAAATACGAATTAGATCCAAGTCGAACCACCCTACTGGAGACCTAATTTCGACAAATACTTACAGGACGCAGAGTGACATATTGAAACGATCATTTCACGGGTTGGTGCTTTAGGTGCATACAAAGAACTGTTTGATGAACGAGGCGAGCGGGAGACAATGTGGTTAGAGTCTTGCTAAGCGACATAGGAGGAAGAGGAAACTCACAACGCAGTAAGAGTCTTTGCAGCATGGCGTGCCGAAACATGCATGTCCTGGCTCGATACATTGAGCGGCCGACTGGCTAGTAAGGCTACTTTCGCCCTGCTTAACATTGTCGCCGCGGATGTCTATGACCGCCGCAGAGGCCGAGAGAGCCAGGGCAAGGAGGACGTTGGAGAATACGAGTTTAGCGTGCATTCTGAGAGTTTCTGAGCAGTGAACACTGGGAGGAGGTATCCGAAGGATATATTATACCGATGTACCAAAAACCCCTTTTATATCTAGCTGACAACAAGAAGGATTATTTTGCTAATCATAGAATGGCAGCGTAAATGCACGAGTTGGACTAGAAGACATCACAGTTCATTTTGACGTCCTTACAGGCGAACTACAATTGCTCTGGGTAGACTGGATCCAGTTTATTAACCATGACAGAAATTAATATAATCCTGCAACACGGTCGAGTGATGGATGGTTCTCTCTCTACAACCTAATGCATAATGGCCGGTAGTCGTTGTGCGGTGCTGAGACAGGCGGATGTCCACAGCGGGAGAATGTAGCCCAATCATCAGCTACTGCTGGTCTCGCTCAAAGACGTGAAGAGTTCGACTTTTGGTCGATAGGTTTTCTCTCCATCTCCGGGGTTCCCGCAATAAAGAGCAGACACCTAGACTACAGTACACGCGGTCCAATTTCAAAATCGCCTAGAGTAAATTGAGAAGCGAATCAAGTCAGATGTGCTGAGCTTGTGATCATGCGCTGAAAAAAGCGACTCCAAAGGAGTCTCAATGTGGCTTAGACTAACATGATGGTTGATTTCGAACAGACAGACGAAATGTTTCCCTGTGAGTGTCCGTGTAGCGGAGCACTCTGACCAAAGGCAGAATCCAAACGTAAGGGGATAGCATACAATGCCGGCGGCGTTGGCCAGCTGACACCCACAGAAGTCGCCCGAACGCCATGACTTGACAAGAAGGATGGTCGGAGTCAGCGCCAGGCGAGGAAGAGAAGGGAATAATCATGCCCTAGGCGTAACCGGAGTCGACACAGTAGGACACTGGTATTGCACGCCCTTCCAGATCCCTCAAGCAGGCGTACGTCTAGCTTATATAGGGAGAATACGAAAGATAATTTTCTTACATAGAAAACTAGTAATTTCCAGAAAACCTGCCAATTGTCGATCGAACTTCATTTGGATCAATCCATCACGATTGAGCCGGATATGCTTTGTCGCTTTCAGCATCAACTTTACTTAGATCGCATTGCCAGCCGATGAGAACTCGGGACAGGACAGGAGAGGGTAGTTAACCGGCCAGTGACTGGTGACTATGGAAAGAACGACTGCCACCGGGAGCCTGAGGGAGGCAGCTCATCCCGGGCCAGTTTTGGCTAAGCGCGTTCAAGCGTGGGAATATTATATAATAACATATTACAGTTGACTATCTCATACAGCCAATTACAGATCGATAGACTGGTTTTCGATATTCTGGCCATTGGATACGGTGTTTGTCCTTGGGGCAGAACAAATATTTAATTTCCCCTTTTGGAAGCGTTCGGAGGAAGCACGGCGGCAACGTGCCACACGTTCATGTCTTTCAGCTCAGTATCGATGCACACCTCGACGCCGGACTCCCTCTTTCCCATTCTCAACGATAATCAAATTCGCAATATTTGGCTAATAACTATCTCTGAGATACCACTGTACTGCCTTCACAAATTCGGCCCCATAAGCCATATTCTGCTGCTTCAATTCGTCACGCTGCAGCTCTTCCAGTGCATGTCAGGAGTCCGTTCAATGAAACTCTCGAGCTACTGGGATAGGCGAATGTTAGAATACAATGTGATTGGATGTAGGAGAATAACGAAACTATACGTACCACCATATCCAGAGAATTCAGCTTTCGAGTCCTTCCAGCTTGTTCTGCGACCTTCACAAGCACCTGTTCTCCTTTTGAGCCTCCTTACGCGTCGAATAGTCCTTTCACAGATGCCCGTCATTGCGGCAATTTTGACAACTCAATAGCGGTGAGACATAAGGACAAGCTGCTCATTTATTCCAGAGGCGATATGCCGACACCCATGATTTTGAGGTGAATGGGAGCTTCCTCCCTCGCACCTGAGACCTCACCAAACGGGTTACCACTTTTGATCTCAATTGCTCCCAAAAGCGGAAATTAAATATTTGTTCAGCCCCAAGGACAAACATCGTATCCAATGGCCAGAATATCGAAAACCGGTCTATCGATCTGTAATTGGCTGTAATGCATAACGCTCGTCCTGAGGTAGCGCTATGCATTATCATGTCTTATGCATTATGAACAGTGTCACGCTCTCGTGACGTGCTGTGACGTTTTCCACTCATTCGGCGTTGACCTCAACTTTGCCTCGATTTTGAAGTTTTAGCAGCGAAACAAGAAAGCTAATTGAAGTGGAGTTGATTTAGAGACTAAAACTTATGAGAGTAAGGGCTTTCTATAGAAATCCCGCTCAAGCTCACGCGAACGGGCACGAAGTTCTTAATAAGGTTTACCATGAGGTTTACAGTCATTAACGAAACCTGACTTTTGCGCCTCAGGCTGGATTTCGGACTGGAAAGTTGCATGTATCTCTGGATTTTCCGAGATCAGTAGACCATGCATGGGGATGATGGCTGGTTTAGTCCAGAATCGGGTGTAATGTTGCTATGGTAGCTATTTTGTTACCGAAATTTTACACATATAGATATATTTTCACCCAAACGACCAGTGTTTTCAAGCAAAATATGGGATATTCTAATGCATAAATGCCTGATTCAGCTATGCAATATCCAGTATGAGAAATAATGCATAAAATGGCCTAGACGCACGCGGTCTGGCCGATTTCTATGCATTATGATGTCTTATGCATTATGACCTTATGCATTACGAGGTATTCGGCTGTAGCTGCTACCTTAGGGCGGGTGAATGCCTAACGAACGTCGTGGTTCAGCAATACCACAAGGAACGATTGCTCCTTCCCGTCTCACTGCAGAGGCAATCGAGAATCTATCCAGCAGCGGTTGAAGACTGTTGGGATCAACATTCATGGTAGCTTAGGAAGTTGTACCTCCTTGATTACGGACGCTAATCAAAGCTTAGACTCTCCAGACATTTTCCAAGCAAGGGCGAAGACCAAAAACAAGGGATCACCTCCTGAAAAATGATTTAATGGCCCTAAACCACGTATAAACAACCATGTCAATGGAATCAGTGCTCATACCTCGATGAAGCTCCGAGTCCAAAGGGTTTCACTGGCACTGAGGACGATGTAGACCAGGTAAGATTTTCCAATCTGCTGCTGACATCCTTTCTGAAGGCGATTGGCGGTAACTGACTGCATAACGGAGACCTCACGACCTTTTCTCATTGGTTGCCTGACGCATGACATATCACGGTGACCGGCCCTCCACCTGGTCCCATGGACAAGGCACTTCCCAGATTGACCGAAAGACGACCGCTGTACTGCCTTTCGCGAAAGCTGGCCTCGGCACGACCCGGGCCAGTTCATCCTAGCGACGTCCTCTATCATGCATGGCCAAAGCTAGTTCCTATATGCGAGGTCCTTGTGCGTAATGGCCGAGACCTCGCCTACATGCTGGACCAAAAACTGTCCGTTATCCCTCATAATTGCAGCATCAGGGTGCTATCACTATGACGGCAGATTTCGTCAATTATTCCTAAGCCAGTTCCGGACAAAAATCGCGGGCGTGGTGCGTGGTTTTGGCACAGCCAAGGTCTGGTTCGGGTTTGGTCAGGGTTTGGGTCAGGTTTGGTTTGCCCGGCCGTCAGTTTCTCACGGCCGCTGACATGGTCTACAATGACCTGAATGGCACGAAGTTGATCAAATTGTTCTGAGATATATTCATGAATGGTCGTCGAGTACTTTTCGGAATGATTTGTTCCATGAAAGGAAATCTTACTTGTCCAGAGAGCGCAAATTGATCCGCCCCCGTGTAAGGGCGCGTGCTTTTGCTCATCCAGAAGGACAGCCCCATGTCCCTGGTGTACGGAAAACTTTTCACTAGCTAAAAATAAGTATTATAGCTCATATATTATTGCTTTGAGTACAATGAGTAGGTTGAGGTTTGTTTGTAACAATAATGGACTTCATTTGTTGCTGCCGACTCGCCACCGCTTTTCGATCGTGAATGGCCAAAAGGGGCGTGGGAGATTGATGGTCGGGAAAACGGTACCTGAACCAGACCTCGGCTACACCAAACCAAGGACCACACCCACGATTTTTGCCCGAAACTAACCTAGGAATACTTGACGAAAACTGCCGCCATATATCACTCTATCGGGTGTACTTCAGGTCTCGCCAAGGCCTGGCTATTGAGATTCTTTCGTACTTATCGCCCACCTCTTCTATTATCCTTAGGACTTCAATTTGCCCCACCACGATCCATGACCATGTTCTTGGCACATTCCAATGACTACATTACCCTTACCAGATCCGTCATAGGCTATTGATTTTGAGTTTATGTACGGGCGTAATTCATTTTGTCGGCGTAGATGAAATGATTCAGGGTACTAATCTGATCGCTAGCCCCTCATCTTGGAGTAGGGGAGTGGTAAGCTCCACACATTCGACTTGCCTTCGTGTCGATATTGTATACCAGACAGAGTTGGAAAGGCCTCGCATAGGTTTGAGGTTTCCTACATGCCCCAGGGACTATCTCATGCATTGACTGGACTCACGGTATTCGGGTCCCAATCTTTTTGCAATAGTGAACGCAAATCAGCCACGCTGGCACTAGGCTGCGATCGCCAAGATGGATTTAAGCCACTAACCATGTATAAAAAGGGTCTTCTGAGTTCACCCACCTCCACAAGCACACTCAATGCGATTCTTCACCGCGCTTTCCTTCATCCTCACCAATATTTTTATTGGTACTGCCATGGCGGCTGCTGTCTGCGACTGCCCAACTGGCCACCCTCCTGGTACGTATAATCGCCCGCCGCCGTTCCTATTGCAACAAATTACTCATCGGCTTTCAGCTTGTATACCCGACGGTAGTTCATGCGACATCATGCATCCAGAGCAGTGTTGCAGTAAGACCTGCTCCGTAGCTAACGTGAGTACCATCCGCTCCACTCACGGAAGTGGTATTGGTAGATTTACACGTTTTCAGGGATGCATTTAACACAATAGTTGGGAGTGTCATTACTCGTACGGTTCAGAGACTACTACTACCTGAAAGGACTTATGTAGGGAACATTGGCGACCGTGACAACCGTCCCTAATATACTACTTCTCGATTGCGCAGACTGATAGAAGTGCTCCACATCCTCTTGGATGAACCCATCCAACCCTAAATATCTAAGATCCAGGTCGAGTGTGGGCAGCTTGGGAGGTTTTCATCAGCTGCTTTGCTTCTCCATGTGTCCTCGTTTCTCTGGAGGTCTGGGTCACCTGAAGTACCGCCGTATCCGCCCAAACCTGTTGGCCTGACGCGCTGTCCGTGGCTCGAGGCCGAAAGTCCCCATTTGCCTAGCTATTTAGATTGGCGGCATACGAGAACAGAAGGATCGCCCCATCCGTGTGGCCTCTCTTTGACGCTAGACAATGAGCAGTTCTGCCTCGCTTGTCTGAGAAAATATGAGCTTTCATTCTCCACAGACCTAGGATATCCTCACCTTTCGCATTCACGCAAGCACCATGGTCTATCAAGATTCGGATCACGTCTATGCGCCCTCGCAGAGCCGCTTCATGAAGTGCTGTTTGGCCTTTTTGATAATCTTGAAAAGGAACCCATGTCAGCCAAAACTTTTGCAAGATGATAGCAAGTTGTCTTACCTGTGGCGCTCATATCAGCACCTCGATCCAGAAGTTGCTTGACAACGTCTCCGTGGCCTCCTTTAGAGGCGAAGTGAAGTGCCGTACCAGATTTAAAACCTGGACCGCCAAGGTCATTATAGAATCACGGACACGGAATATCACTTACGTTTGGTGACGTCTGCAAGCTCGCTAAACCCCGCACCTTGTTCGTATAACCACTGAGTCATGGTAGCCGATCTCCCTTTGTCCATGTCCTCCCAATAAGGCGCTATTGAGCTGTTCCACCCTAGGGTTATTTTGAGAAAACGTAGTCACATTGACTATGAAGTCGCTTACCTCGAGCGTTGACATCGGCACCACTGTCAAGCAATAGTTCTACGATGTCTCCGTGGCCGTGTTCTGCTGCTGTATGGAGCGCGACTTGGTTCCCCCCATCTCAAGGGATCATCATGTTAGAAAGCTAGTCAAATAAAAGTCGGCGTATCTCGCACCTTTCGCATTCACATCGACAGATTGTTCTATCAAGAACTTTGCGGTATCGAAGTGTCCTTTTGCAGCAGCAACATGAAGTGTAGTTCTTCCGAACCAATCTGCAGTACGAAAATGAGAGGTTTATTCCAACAAGAATCCGGGAAAACACGTACCTTTTGCGTGGATATTCCCACCTATGCGAACCAAGTACTTGATGGCATCTAGGCAACCTTTCTCTGTTGCGAGCCGTAGGGACTTCTCTGGATGGATATTAGTATAACCAAATCCTAGCTCGAAAACCGTATTTCTTACCTTTGGCGTGGGGATCAGGCCCGAGCTCGCCCACGTAGCGGACAACGTCAAGCTGCCCCTCCTCCACAGCGGCTAGTAGTCGTTTCCCGAGATTCCTAGGCCGTCGCTGCAAGAGCGTTTCTATGAGGTCTCGGATGGGCACTAGAACCATTAGAAGGGCGAGAACCTGGCCGAACGTCCAGACGGAATCGTCATTGTCCATCAGCCGATGAGCATTCCACGCGATGGTCAATTCTGTATCGGCGAGAAGCACGGAATCGGCGATGGCCACCGCCATTATGCAGGCATATACGGGCATGATACTCGGTTTGAAACCGAATGAGCGGAGCTGGGCGCAATAATACATGTAGAGAGGGCCCACGACAGCGACCAGGATGAGGGGAAACAATGGACAAAGAGCGTAAAAGACGAGAGATCCAGCTCTCAGTTCTTGGGATTGAAGAGGTATCCGGATGCCGATAACGGCAACAGAAAAGGATTCCAGACACGGCAGGGAGCCTTTGAAGGAATTAGGCCAGCCCCATAGCGCTAACCCAAGCAGTGACATGATGAACATGTGAAACCAGCCAATCATGAAGACAGGATTAATCAGAATCTTCCCAACCTCGCCACGCCAGGAGAACGACGCCCTCCTTGTGATAAGCCCATCATCCGAATTTCCCTGCTCCATGGCGCACATTCGGTGGTAGACGTAGAGTAGGAGATAAATGAACAGATTTGTGTTGTTGATTAGACTGAGATTGAGGATAATGGCGACGTGATATCGTGTAAGGCCGCCTGCGAAAGATTGAACGCCAGTGGATACGATGACGGCAAAGGCGGTGATGAGGATCGTACTCGACTGTGTCTCCAAGGTCTCCAGCTCGGTCGGTGTGACTTTCCCATCGAGGAGCGCAAGGATTGCCGGCACGAAGCTGAGCAAATTCTGGGCATAAATCGAGACTCTTACGCCAATGCCAGAAATATCCGGATTCGATGGCAAACAGAAAGGAGCTGAGCTGGACATGAAAGGTGATACAAAGAGAAATTGTCTGTCGAGTATATTTATGTTCGTTCGTGGCACTATCCGCCGTCGACCACTACGTCGGTGTCGACGCCCACAGTCCTCATTATGCTCTTCTTAGTCTGGTTGTCATGGGAGTCGTTATGGTGTAGCCCAACGACGTCCCGATACGATTGATGTCCAGCTCGAAGAATGCCATTCCTTGCCACCTAACAGGGTCGTCTAATGCATCCTTTCCCTGCGGCGTACGGTTTGAATGGGTTCAATGACACTGCGGTGAAATGTAGTTTTGATGTAGTTCATATCCCTCGACACAAGGCCGAAACAGCATCACCTTCCGTAATTTCTGTCAGTCGAACAAGCATAGAGCCAAAGTTCAAGGCGACGGTAGCCAGAAAGCACCTCAAGCCTGAGCCTCGAGGACTCACACTGGCATATGGACCCTGAAATAGCGCCTGAGCCGTCAGAGTATTGGAAGCTTTCCCATTTTGAGATTGACTGAACTCTATCACCTCAAATTCGTGTTGGATCGTTGACCTCGTAATTGACTGGTGATTAGGCAAAAGCGTATTTCTTCGAATTCCGAGGTCCTCTGCGGACTGCCAGAGGTCCCAGGACGAGCATCCACCCACCATGGAGTGGACTGGTGAGCGCTTGAGCGCTAGGCGGGCGTCTAAATGGAATCCGTTGGCTGAGTAACACCCTCTTGTAACAGTCCTACGAATTTGACGGGCCAAATCTTTTCTCACCACATCGTTGCGAATCCGGCGGCATTAACGTCAAAGATCGGTACGGACCAACATCCAATCTGGCTGCGCTCTGTCTAAGATACCTTGGTTCTTCCGCAGGACTGCCAAAGCTTGTTATGATGCACACCTCTCCGCAGTTTGCAGGAGGCTAATTGGTTTCGTCGGTTGATCTCCCGTGAAATGTTCTTACATTTAACGCTGCCGATTTCATCGCGTTCGCTATTTACTCATGGTGCAGCTTCTCCTCATCTTGTTCGCTGGAATCGCATCCGCCGCACTGTCGGTCAGTCATAGCAGTGAAGTGAACTATGTACGACACGAAGTCCGCTCAGTTCTACCCGATCCCTTACTGCGAGTGTCGACTCCGTCGAAGTCCTCATCTCTTCCGATTCGGATAGCGCTCAAGCAACAAAATCTACATCTACTTCCCGATTACCTTCTATCGGTCTCGGACCCTACATCTCCGTCATACGGGAAGCACTGGGCTCCCGAGCAAATTGTAGAGGGATTCGCTCCCCCGGTGCATGTAGCTCAGACGATCACGGAATGGTTGTCGGGGCATGGTATCCATCCAAGCCGAGTGAAAACGTCTCCAAACAAGAGCTGGCTCGACATCAAAGACGTCACCATTGAGGAGGCTGAACGCTTCTTGAAGGCTCGTTATCATCTGTATGAACGAGGGGATGGAGATGAGGATTATCTAGGTCGGAATAAAGATATGATTATAAATCACCAAGAAGAATTCTAAATACCCTTTTAGCTTGTGATTCCTACTTTCTTCCGAGAGAAATCTCCAATCTCGTCGACTTCGTGACACCAACTGTCCATCCGATTCCTCTCATAAAGCGCAAGGAAGATGGTTTGGGAGGAGTTTCTATCCAGCGTAGAACTCAGAATGGATCTGCCTCCCCTGCTCCTATCAGCGGCTGCGACACTGTGATCACGCCTGACTGTCTAAAGGGTCTATACAATATCACTTACACTCCACAAGCAGTAAACCGCAATTCGGTTGGATTAGGTAACGTCACTTTAATTTTCAGAGAATTTCTGTCTTAACATCGATCATAGTCAGCTACTACTCTTTGACATACCTTCAATCCGATCTCGACACGTTCTTCCGGAATTTCTCTCCTTCACTGGTGGGCACATCCCCAAAGTTAGTTTCAATTGACGGAGGTATGCAGCTCGCTTTATCTCAACTACGATTATGGGCTTACCGTCCAACGCAGGCACCGTTACTCCCGATGAGAGCTCTGATTTTGGTGAAGATGGCTGGATTTTGCAATACCTCATGACTCTTGTACAATCGCAGCCCGTCACACTGCTGCAAGTTGGGAATAAGCAAACCGGTAGGGCTTCTCCCGACTTAGGTCTTTGAAGAGTTTGAATGTTATCTAAACATCGTTATCTTTAGGGGAAACTCGTTCGTTCAATTTGTGGCTGGACGCCGTGGACGGTAGCTACTGCACCTCGGGAGGCGGCGACGACTTTACCTACGACCCTCAAATCCCCTCACCCTTCCCAGACGGGCTCAAGAACACTCTTGCGGAATAGCTAAACCCCCATACGTCGTTTCTAATTCCCAAGCAGCCTACGAGCACGGATACTCCAAGTACTACCTCGAACGACAGTGCAATGAATTCGGTAAATTGGGACTGATGGGGATTACGGTGCTTTATTCTGCTGGAAACACGGGAGTAACTGGAGCTCAGAGTGGAGTTTGTATGGATGAACATAGTACGTATCATCCTCTGTTCCGTCAATTTTATCCAAGGGTGTAACCTCTCCTTTAGGCACGTTGAACTACAACGGGACCGTCTTCGTCCCATCCTGGCCAGCCTCATGTCCTTGGGTGACTGCTGTAGGAGGAACCCAAGTGAAAGCAAACGCGACAGCGGCACCCGGCAACGAAGAGGTATGGAGCCAGGAGGTCCTCCCTGACGTATTTCAATCTGGAGGCGGCGGGTTTAGCAACAACTTCCCGTCTCCAAAGTATCAGAAGGGCGCGGTCAAGAATTACCTGAAGAAATTCGGCTATACACACAATACAAAGTTCAACACAGGCGGGGTGGGCTTCTTTCTCTGTCTCCTTCCTATCTTGCCTCCTCATCTACGCCATTTCGCAGAGAGCCTATCCTGACCTGAGTGCCAACGCGTGAGTTGTGACTTCAATTCTCAGAATCAACCCTAGATGACATTGGATGGACAGTAACTCCTTCTTGAACGTCGACAACGGGTCCCTCTCAATCGACAGTGGCACTTCAGGCGCTACGCCAACGGTTGCTGCCATTATATCCCTCGTCAACGACGCTAGGATTGCTGCCGGTAAATCTCCAGTTGGTGTGTGATTACCTACCCTTTGCTGCCTTCCTGTCATTAACAAAAACTTTAGGCTTTATAAACCCAGCGGTAAGCAACAACCCCATACAACGACCTGGGCACACTTACTCAACTTTGCCCTAGATTTACTCCCCAATATTCGCTGGAGCATTCAACGACGTGACTTCGGGCTTCAGCCAAGGTTGTAGAGGACGTGGGTTGTCTATTCTATCCCCTTAACCCTCGCTAATTCGAATGTTCGTCTAGTGCAAGGCGAAAGAGGCGGAGGTTTCAATGCGTGAGTCTAGGTTTTCTACGAACGACATGTATGGCTGAGCGTTTTTTCAGGACCAAAGGCTGGGATCCCGCATCCGGTAAGCTAGTTCTCTCATGACCCTAACTATAGTATTCATTCAGTCAATTCCAGGCGTTGGAACGCCCAACTTGGGCCGTTTGATCGAGACATGGCTGAGGCTGCCTTGATAGAAGACATGACAGACTGTGGATCCAATATACTTTCACTTCTCAATGGTACGGTCGATCAACATCTCTAATAACGCAATACATATCATATGTTCTCCATAATACTTTGGGCACAAAGGTGACTGGCGAGCATCACATGTCCCAGTGATAGCCCTAGCGAGAAAACGGTACGGGATAGTACGAAGGAAAAAAAAACGTAAGGATATATACAGGCGTGGTGACGTATGTCGCTGAAGGTAATGGAACGTCGTGGTTGAAGAGAGACAAAGACGGAGTGAAACATGGTTTGTGAAGGACACCGTCTGATCCCAGGAAGTCCTGAACGTATATGCATTCGTATCGCCTGCTTTCGCTTCGGGGTGCCTGTTCTCCCAACCTTGGGTAATACGGTAGGTTGGCCACGTCTCCCAAAGTATCATCTGGAGTTCTAGCGCGAGGAGATCTCGTGCAGGAGGGGAATCGGGGCCTTCACCGACATCACCCTAGTGCCTCATAGCCGATTGAGCAAGCCATGCTTGATGACGACCAAGAATGTATGCTGGTGGTCCAAATTGCGGTGGTGAGGATGATGTGGGCGTGCATACGGAGGTGTATTGAGTACCGGTAGCAAAAATGCCAGTTGAGAGACCGACGAGGGGTGGTCATGTTGAATGGGATTGTGGTGGTCTTCGCTGGTGCTGTTGAGGGAGATGCTCTGACGAGCCAGCTTATCAAGATAAAGCAAGCTGTGCCGAGGAGTTGTAGGGTCCGAGCTTGAAGATAGTTGACAGCTGGAATGGCCTGTAAAGATTCATGAAGATTGGTCGGAAACTTGATGGGGGGAGGACGACGAACCTTCAAGCTTAGATATCACCATCTACATTTTTCTAAGGTCCATTCCTCGAAGACCATACAGCAGCAGCAGGATATGTATGTTTCATCCTCCCATTGTTCCAGAGGCCGAGTACCCCCTTGTCCTTCGTACTCCATGGCAATTTAGAAGTCCTCCTTGAGAGCCCACAGGAACGCAATATCAAAACGAAAGCTGATGCTAACGACCAAGGTGGTTATTCAAGAGGTCATGCGTATTCGTATCCGTATTTGGCACTTGAAGTTTGCCAGTTTTGCGTGCACCAGGAGAAGGAATGCTGAGCGCTGAAGCCTCGACCAAGCTGTCCATGAACGAGGGTGAAGATGCTGTGGGAAACAACTTTAGGGCAGGCGGCATAATCCTGGTGGCCCCAAGCCGTGATGCCCCTGTTGCTCTCCTTGCTCAACATTCTCCTCGTAAACCCGCCGACAGCGACCAGAAACATAGCTGCGAACAGTGTCAACGATGACCAGCAAGAAGAGGAACGAGAACACCTGCCCCAGTCAACGTTTCATTGCAACAGTGGCCCCGACTTACATCTCCTTCGTACTGCGAACTGTGCCAGAATTTTCGCGAGGCGACCAGCCTCAGGTCGCCAGATAGAGAGTTACAGATATACCTGCCGGAGATACACAGTCTGGCCTGATTCAAGCATTAGTGGAAATGTCGACTCAAGGCCGTCCGAGCCCAGATCCTCCCCGAATGCTCTGGCGGTTCGTTTGCAGCCATTTCCTGGTAGGTTCGCCTAATATTTTTTCATCTCTTTAACCTCTCCGTTAACACCCTCATCTAGCTAACGTCAGTTGAGCCCTCTTCGGACTCCGGACCTTACATATCCTCTCGTCGCCCAGCGGAAGCTCTGCAGGGATATATCCAGTACCAATGGCAAAAAAGGGATCCCTGGATGCAGAACTAGCGATTGGGCTGCTTGATATACCTCCGAGCCCCCGTCACCCAGTGTATAAGGTCAGTAGCCTCCACTTAATCAGGTACCGATGAAGGCTAATTGAACTTTGCAGGCTCAACATTGCACCGGCACCAAAGCTACTGAGGATTCAGCTCCCCCTTCCCAGTGTATTCAACTCCCAGAGCATGGAGGCCCTTGCAAAAACTGAGGTCACCTCGGAAATTTACGAGTCAGCGACCGTATTCCCACTCGGGTTGTTGTTTTCATCTCCTGTCTGGGCATTACGACCCTCGTCTGCTGCGCGGTTCGGCACGAAGGGCAGCAGAACCCGGGAACCTTCCTCAGCTGAAACCCCTGTCCGAATTGCACACACCAGGTCATACCTTCAAATCTACATGTACGCCGTCCGACCCCTGATCCGTGTTTAATCTAACAGTTTTATGTCTCTAGGTCGTTCGGAAGATGCTCTTGGAGTCTCAACCTGACCTCCATGTCGAACCTGTGGCTCCCACAACCACGTTGACCATCTTGGCTGACTCAACCTGTCGCAAACTTCCCCGCTCGTCAACTTCCCAGACCAGAAATTGTGGTCGTGGGTGCAGCACGCCGACACAGCCCTTTTCTCCAACACGTAAACCACCCTTCCGTGTGGCAGGATTCCCCACCTATCGCATCCCCACCCCATCGTTTACCATCGAGTCGAGACTACCTCGCAACGTAGATGATTCCATCTGGTAGCTTTCACGAAGCCAAAAGTTACAGGCATGGCAAATCGAACAATACGAAGAGAACCGACCGGCCAGCATCCCTTCGAGCCCCTCCTCGTCTTTGAGACTTCCATGTCCTCGCTGGCGGAGAGCTATCCACTCGTCATACTAGACCCTTGTACAGCAGGGTCGGTTCCGAACCTACTCAACGGTCCAATCGCTTCTGTGAATGAGGACAGCCCTTGCTGGCCGGCTGACTTGATCCAGCAAATAGTCAGCACATCACACGATGAATTGGAAAATATGCCATTGGGCTTTCGTTTCTGGCTGGCAAGGGTCAGGCCGACCACAGCACCATTGAAGTCGTGGAGATGGGAGAGCACGACCATCTAGAGAAGGTCTGAGGAGAGTGTCCCAGGAAGTTGGTTTGGCGTTTGGGCTGGGAAGAAGAGCAACGAAGAAAAGACTTTCAAGTAGTATGTACATCAGACATCATAGAACGTAAGGGTTGTTGTACAGGATAGAATCGCCACGGATATGCCAAACGCTTGTACGTTGTACGAATGTGAAAAGATTAGAGATCATGGGCTCTGGGAAGAAGAGGTGTACATGTACACTTTGGTAAGCGCGGTAGACGAACGGGTTGTATAGTATAAATCAAAGCAAGAAGGAAAGTAAATTCAAGTGCCTTCGACACCTGGAAAGTGGTCACTATGTGCAAGAGAACCGGGTCTCTTGGACGACTCACCTTGGAACCAGCGGCATGCGGCCGAACGCTATTACTTTATGAACCGGAGTTTGGACTCTTTCAAGGTGTTGTTGCTCCAGTAGGGCAGCTTGATGCGGTCTTGGGTGGACACCCTCAACCAACGGCCCTGACGGAGACCTAGCAAGACGGCCAGATAAGGGGACTGCCGGCTGTTTGATACGCGCCCCAGGATGGCCACTTCAAGTCGCTCGTATTGAGCAAGATTCCCCGCCTCCACATCGATATTCCAAAGATCCTCGACCTCCAAACGAGACTTCACCACTGCCGACTCGTCAACCTTCTGCCCCTTATCATGAGCAGCGGAACCCCCACTAAGGATCCGCACGCTATAACCTGGGAGCCATATACGCAATCCACGATTTGTCATGGTGTAGGTTTGGTCAATGGATTCATCCATCGAGGCCTCTTGCTGCGAAGCGAATGAGAGAGGGGAGAAGCAGTCTGGACCCGCCGCGAGCATACTGTTCTGGGTGGATGACAGTCCTTGCCAGGCAAACAGCCCCATATCGTCGCTACGCTGGAGGATTTCCACCTGCAACCTATAGAATGCAGCGTTGCCCTCCCCATAGGCAATGGTGAGTGGGACGTCCAGGAAACCGATGAGACAGTAGGCGATGTCTTCTATCCGAGTCGTACGCCTTTTGGAGACCCAGATTAGGGCGTCCCTGGCATGACTGATACCAGGGGTAAAGTTAAGAAGCGAGTCGACAGGTATTCCTGTAATCTTGGAGATGCGCTCCCAGAGAGGGACACCCAAGATATCGTCAGACACCTTGTCGTTATCGTCGAGGTTGGGCTGTGTTGGGGTAATGCGGCGCCATGATGTCCCAAAGAACAGGACTCTTTTCGGCGCCAAGAGCTCCTGTAGAGTCCATCCTCGAGTAAACCACAGATCTCTCTCCAGGGTTTCGAGCGAAGTGGTGTCGGCGAGGTGTATGATGCAAAGCTTGGAGTTTCGGTACCAGCTGAACATCGAACGTATCGATTCCTCGAGTTCAGCGCTTCTACTCTTGTCAATGCAGCCAGTGTCAAACCAGACGAACTGACAACCGTGTTGGGAGGCGATAGCGCAAAATTCGACGATCTTCACCAAGTCCGCACAGCTCTCTCGGACGACGGGAGACATCCTATCACAGAATTCCTTCATAGCCGATAGCAGCCCGTTGTTTGGCTTCCCCGTGGTCGCTCCCGCTTCATCCGCGAAGCTGCCTACTTTTTCCAAGATCTGTGCGCTGGTGTGCAGGTGGCGCGGATGTTCATCGTGCACCAGGCTCTTAAATCCGGTTATGCCGAGTTTCTCGAACTTGGCGACATCCTGAAAATTCAGTTCACCTTTATCGAGCCAGCGATGAGAAAATATTGCGTATGCCGCCTGTTTCGCGATCCACTCCTTTGCGCAGTTCCGGATATCCCCCTCAGTTTGGCTCGACCACTGGGGCCGTTTCTTCCATGGAAAATATTCATCGATGAACCTTGTGATTGCGCTCTGTAGAACACCTTTGATGCCTGGTCGTCGAAGAAGTTCCATGCCTCCGAGATGAAGAAGATAGATAGGAAGTTGGTTTTGAATGTGCTCGTCGATGGCATTGTTCATGGCTTGAGTGGGAGAAGGTGTTTCAACGCGTTTGTGACGGATTGGATGAAATCCACTTGCCTTCTATATATTGATTCTTGAAGATGTAACCGAGTTAGAAATAGTTGGCGCTTGAGAGAAATGGTAATACCCGCTGAAAGGGATGAAGACGCGACATAGAGATATGACACTGAGCAGATCGCTCTACTATCAAGAAAGCCTGCGTACCAACTATGGGAAATAATGAATGAAAGCCTCCTGAGCCAAGGTTCGGTATTCTTATGGGACGGGCTTACGTTCTAGAGTCACAAATAAAGGCATAGTTAGTCCAGGCGTGCATGCAGACGGCGATATCCTTACTTCCTAAAGGTCATGAAGATTGTGGCGATGTTCGTAAGCAGATATTAATATTCGGACAGATTCACTTACTGTCTGAAGACACAAGGTAGACGACACGGTTAGAGGCAATGTACGGGTTCAGCAATGCCACTCACTTTCTAGATATAGGAAAATGGGCATCCCTGATAAGTAAACAGGTTATAACGCAGATACTGGCATACTCTCTGGGAAGTGGGAATGCGTGAGATCGTGTTAAGCACAAGGATATTCATACTCAATAGATGCACGGACTTTCTGAAGACCCGAGGCAAACAACCATGGTAAGTCGACGAAAGGCCCTATTCAACGGCTCTACGTACTTCCTGAAAGACAAAAGGCAGATGAACATTTCAGCGCAAGAATTTGAAGGCTAGGCGAGATTGCATACTTCCTAAAAGACGAAATTGAACATCGCGATAAATGCTTCGGTTACATCGACTTTAAAATCTCACCTACATCCTGAGAATGCGAAGGTAAACAGCCACGTAGGTGAACGGAGAGCAGCTAGTCAAACAACATACCCGCTAGGATGTCAAGGTGCATGTTAATAAGAGCATAGTCGTGCATACTCGAAAAATACACATACACGCTGTGGAGTGGAAGGTAGATACCCCTGGTAAGTGCATGGTTGTGCATGCTCGACAGAAAGTCCACGCACGTACTGGGAAAGCAAAGGTACACGACCGTTGTAAGAGCCTTATGAATCAAAAGTTGACAGATCCACGTACTTTCTAAAGGATCGTTGACGAAAAGTCATCATAAGCGTTCCATATGAGCGTCTATACTCAATAGCTTGGCGTACTTCCTGATGGTGGCACGAAGATAACACCCATCAGCACACCAACGAAAATATCACGTACAAGCGTGACTTACTTCCTGGAATCGGAGGGACACGACTATAAGTATATGAACGTCGATTGTCAACAAATTCACGTACCGCCTGTATGACAAGGCAAACGACCCTGGTAAGCGCAGGCTTACACATCGTCTGGTAGACTCACGTACACTCTGGAGGATCAATCGATCATGCCAGACAACCATGGTAAGACCACGGATATGGATACTAAAGCTTCACCCACCGGCTGGAGATACAGAGCCAGAAATTGTTGGTAGGTTCATGAGAGTACATACCCGATGAAACCACGTACATTCTGAAGAGGAAGCCCTTGGTCAGTCACCAGAAGTGCATGAAAGTGTAAATCGAAGGGGTTTACGCACATACTATAGGCGTGAAGACGAAGCGCTATGGTCAAAGCCTTGAATATGTGTACTCGGGAGGATTCACCTACCCACTGAAGAGGTTGTTCCAAGTAAGTCAACGTACGGCATATTTACGTAGATACACGTACATTCTGACCATTCAAAGGCAGATAACCATGATGAGTTCATGGGTGCGGATACAGGACGGACTAATTTGACGTACGAGCTAAAGAAATCAAACCAGACCGCGGTCGTCAGCACAAGAGCGTGAATACTCAGGAAAGCCACCTACGTTCTGATGATGGATGGGAGAACCACTATGTTGAGTGCCTGAATATTCATACGTCATGGAACCACGTACGCCCTGAGGATGTAAAGGTCGTTGGTGAATGAATGGCTCCATGTCCCAACGGATTCACGTACTTGCTGAGGAAGTAGAGCCAAACAAATAGTGGTCCTTCTCAGTCAGTATCTTGTGTCCACTCGATGGCCTCACATACTTGCTGGAGAGGAGAGCGGCCATGGTAAGTGCATGAGCATGAACACGCGATGGATTCACTTACAAGCTGAAGAAACGGAGGTAAACCATTGCGAATGCTTAAACTGCAGGTTTGGTAGATTCACGCACCCACTGAAGAAGCAAGGCCGAATAGCCGTAATAAGAGCGTGAGCGTATTTTCTTATGCATTCACGTACTTCCTGACAGTAGGGAACCGTGATCAGTAAGGAGTATAATGACAAGCTTCACCATTCTCACGTACTCGCTGACCAAGTGGGACCATTCACGGTAAGTGCATGAAGGCCCATATATAATGAATTCACGGACATACTAGACGAAGCACAGGTGGACACCCCAGACTTAGTCCCAGATCATGGATACAGGGAGGATTCACATACGCTCTAGAGAACCCATGGAGGGTATCGATGATGAGTGGAGGGATAGGTGCTCGGAAGGTATTTCACGTACACGCTGGAGAAACAAATGCGGACGGCCCTAGTCAGAGCATGAGTCTGGGGTTTGAACGGTTCACGTACGTCCTGAAGAATCGAAGGCAGACGACCTCAGTGAGCAAATGGATCTCCATACTCTTCATATGCACCCACATTCTGATGAGAGGAAGATGCGCAACCGATTTCAGTGGGTCAATGAGTATGCTTCGTAGATTCACTCACTTTCTGAAGACCCCTGAGTAAGTTTATGAATTTACAGAGTCGATGAATTCCCGCACCTCCTGAGGAACGCAAGCAGAGTAGCGTGGGTCAGAAAAGAAGTACAAACGCCCACTAAGTTTCGCCTACTTTCTCCTAGTTGTGAATCCGGAAAGACATGATGAGCAAATTAGTGACACTCCGACAGTTCCACCTACTTTCTATCAATGGTCGGTGATTCGGGACAGTCAGCGACTGAACGAGAATACATCATAAAATCACATACCCGCTGGTTTTGCGAGAGAGGCGGGATGTACTGAGCCATCGTCATCCCCGTGTGCGTCACATGTACTTACAAGCTGGGTTCATTGCATTAACATACATGTAGAGCGCGCTTCTTCCGGACGTTGATAAGAGAACTTACTTCCTGGTGTCATTGACGAGTCAGTTGGTTGGTGTGAAAGGCTTAGAGTCTCATAAAGAGTACATGCTACCTAGGACGGGAAGACGGTGAATACTAGATTGATAATCAAGGTCTGATGATGCTACTCACTTTCTGGTTTACAGATACGCATGGTGCATGACATTAGAAAGCTTCTTTAGTATTTAGCAAGATCACACTTACCCACTGACAGGCAGATAGACGTTGAGCTAGAGTGGCTCCTCAAGTCACGATCCACTCACATCCTAGCGTAAATCGCCGAGTACGACAGTTAGGCGGTGACTCTCCTTGAGAGATGGTGACTTCTTACAAACTGGAAGAATAGTTGTGAAAGAAGGGTTCGGTAAGCTTCATCCCGTCAGAAGATGGCGAAAGTATACTTCTGTTTCCTTTACATGGCGGCGATATCAGTGCGATCAGTTTCTGGTGAGCTTGGCGCGTCACTCACCGAAGAGTTGTTGGCCGCCTGAAGCAATAGAGTCAACGCAAGCGTGTAGGCCTAGGCTAATTAACGCACCATATCTGCGATGGTTGTTTTAGACGTAGAGAATGCGAAGCATCAGAGCAGGCACCGCCAGGCATTAAACCTGATCTCATCCTTATCGATGGCCGTTTGCCACTCAATATATCAGGTCCACTCGAGCGCTTGAATGGTCTTGCGGAGAAATGCCACATGGCTCTCAGTTATCGGGCGCTTCAAATATAACGAGCGCCAAGAAAAGAGGCACCGTCAGCCAGGCTTAGGTCATCCATCCGGCACCTGCCGGCTACTGCTCATCAGCCCTGCCTTGCCTGGTCTTCGCCAAATTCCAATGTCAACTGGAAGAACTGGGAAAGATGTACGTTTTCGCATTTCGCAAGCTTACGCAGCACACAACGCTAACCAAGTCATACAGAACTATGGGCCTTAAACGTCTAAATCCTAAGCCATACAGAATGCCCTCAGAACGCTTGACGGGAGCCCGTACCAAGCTCCTCTGCAACACGTTGAAGGAAGCGTCAACTGGTGATGCTACGTTTTATGGCCATAGAACTCTATGGTAGATGACAGCCCTGGGAGTCAATCCCGACTTCGAACAATCGACGCCCAACCAGTCTGAGCAGCACGTCGGATTTATGTTCAGTGCGATATTCTGGACGCAGAAACGGGCGCGAACACGACAATCATTTTACCCGTACAGTACACTCTAGGAACAGACAACGTTGTCATGCTCGCTTCTGACGTCCCCACTGCTCTCCAGCGTTGACAACGTTGGCTTGGATGGTCCTATAGGTTGCAAACTCCAGGGTTCGCCATCTGCACTTCTTTGCCCTAAGCTCAATGTTGATATCTACTTTCTAGGCCTGAATTCGCATGAAAACCACTGCCCCTGCTGGCTGTATAGTGGGAGAATGACGACCCCATGGTCGCTATCACCGATTCAAGATGTGATCGTCGGGGATTCTCTCAAACTGGAGGCCACATCTGCTGTCAGGCCATGGGAAACGCCTGTCAGTGCCTTGCGCTTTTGGTGGTTAGACACAGCTCAACAGCTATCGTCGTTATGCGAGTACTCATGGGGCCTTCTTCTTTCCCTTATCATCGAGGGCAACTTTAGCTCTGTCGATGTTTGGCTGAGCGAACTGAGGGGACTTCGCACAACCCCCGAACCTTTCGTCTGAAAAAGGTTTGTTGTCTGCCTTTCTCGCTGTAAACGGGGTCTTACTTCCAACTTGCAGTTCTGACCACGTATGAATGCAGACGCTGATACCCTTTCGCCCGGAGCCCTCTTACTTCCATATCCCACGGGCTCCCAATCGTTGTTCATCCCCAAGGACCGAGACATCATACCAACCCTCCTCCATCTCGTGCTTGACCTAAGCGGGGCACCAGTCTATCGATCCTCATCCTGTTCACGCCTTCTTCCTGGCTTTCCTCGACCTTTCCATCTGCACGGCCGCGAGCCCATCGTTTGGATCCTTCGGATGATTAGCAAGCGCATGACTTCAATCCCAATCCAAGCCTCCTCTACGTATAGTCGCCCGATACATTGCCTCCTCTCCTTCCGTGGCGACCTGGTTCACCCGGAGACGAATAAATCGCTAGTCACGATGATCCGGAGCAGCGCACAGCCGCACAGTGCGACTGATGTGGCGGGTAAGTGTTTTGAGCGACGGAAGGCGGAGTTGGTAGCTGTGGATGAGGGGTACGTTGGGATAGAGTTGGGATGATTATAGTGAGTCCTTCCTCTCTACTTTTCGACATGATCGCTGAGAAGTTGACGGCAAAGATAAGAAAGCTGTGACGACGAAGCGTCCTGCTAAACCCCGAGATGAAGTTAGGCTCGCTGTCCCTCATCATCACAATTATCTCGACGCAGGCGAAGAGTCTCTGGCGTACAAGGGCATGGGGTGAATCCAAAGGGACACGGATAATTGCACGTATAGATCAGGTATTTTGTTACCTAGAATACATTCTCACGATATCCACGACATTGCCTGTTCAATCAGATTTTCTTAAAAACTAGCGGGATAAAAAACTGACGAATAACTTCCGGAATCTCCATTTGAGACTGGAACATTAACCGTCTACTCGTAACCTCCCCTCTCGATGGTCCATCCGCTGGATTATACTTCCCATCCACCCACAGCACGCTAACCCCTTTCGCGTAACTCCTACAAAGTTGCCGAATCCTTGTCAACACGGCTCTCTGTTGCTCATGCTTCGTTTCTCCTGTCTCCAATGCATGGGCAACTCCGGAATTATCAGAACGAATTAGAATGGTTCCGGAGTTGAATCCAGTTGCAAGAACGGCTAGTAAGCCTAATTCTACGGCCACCATTTCCGCCCAACAATTGTCTCGCCCGTCCGTGTTCCATCCTGGTTTGAAAGGCCATGCTAACCAGTGATTGTCGTGTACAAATCCGATGCCCCATTCTGATGCATCGACGAAGACTTCATAATACGTTTGTGGTTGGCTAGATGATCCAGGAGGGGGATTCATGATTTGGTCGAGGAAAAGTGTTTCAGAGGTCGAGGTACCGTCGGCCCAGTCTTGGGGATGAAGGCCGATAGAAAATGTGATTGTGTGGCCCGTGATGAGCCAACGCTAATGGTTATGGTATTTCTCCTGAGCTATCAGTGTATTCGTGCGATAGCTAAGGAGAAACACAGGTGGCCAATGCATTACGTGCACTACACAGCGATTTTGAAGAGTTCTGGTTGTGGTGACGTACCTACACCCGAAGAAGAAATGAGCGGGGAAGTACTGTCATTTGCAACGATTTTGCATTTAGGTGTCGCAGGTGGAGTTTGCTAGGCCCGACGTAGTAACCTTAATTTAGGCAGGAGGTGATTGGGAGGCATTGTGGCAGTCACATACCTTGTACTGAGTTGTACTGAAGCTTGGTCAATTGTAGCGGGTAGTATGGCGGGCTTAGATGGCTTTTAATATGGGTCACAATTCTGCCGTGCCACGGTAACCCTCCGTACCGAGCATTGACTTGGATGGACGATGACTTAACAAGAGACCTCAAAGCAGCGATCAACAGGTTACAGAACACCTGTGTGGTGGAGGAGATGAATGCCAATACATGTTCAGAATTTCTCCCAAGAAGGCTCCGTCGAATTGTGTAGGTGTCAACGGATACATGAATGTCAATTCTAAGTCTACGATGAGCACATCTGGACAAATTCTAAATATCATAATGCTTGTTAAAGTCGGAATGAGAAGAGACGGCTTCGAGTCACCAACCTTCGTAATTTATCTTCCCGTCTCCATCGAGGTCAACCCCACCTATGACTTCTTCCAAATCCTCGTCAGACAGCGGCTCTCCTAAACACATGTCAGTGAGATCTTTAGGATAGAGAACGACAAGCGTCGTACCATCTTTGGCCATAGCCAACCTCAACTCTTCCTTATTGATAAACCCATCCCTATCATCATCGAACTTCCTGAACGTCATCATCAGCGCCATCTGCTCCACCAGGTCCAGAACATATGCCTCCGGAACAAGCGTTGTGAATCGGTCAAAGTCGACGGGGCTGTGCTCGTTCTCGTCAAGCTCCGTTACGAGAGTATGGAAGGGTTCATCGGCAGGGTCTTGTTTGAGCATGGACATGACGGTGTTGAGTTCGTCGGCACTGATGAGGCCATCTGCATTTGTATCGTATATGGAGAATATTTCGCGGTAAACTGGGAGGGGAGCGGATAGGTGAGTTGGGTAACTGGTCGGGATTAGGCATCTGGAAGATACGTACCATCGAGCTGATCTGTGGAGAGTGCAAAATCAGCACGTTAGCGAGAGTCTTCCATCCTGAGATGCAGAAGTCTACCTTCAGTCTGGGAGAAGATCGTCAGTGGATACGTTTCTGGTGATAGGCATGGTACTTACGAGCCGTTTATCCATGATTTGAGAGGGCAGAGGTTGGACGGTAAGGAGAATGAGAGAGAGCAGGTCTCGGAGGGAAGAAGGGATTAAATGTTGCATCGCCTGGGAGAGCCAAGCCTCTTGTGCCAGGGCGCGGCGTATTTTCAAGGTACCAATCCTCCTGTATGATTCTTCCTTACTATTGGCCTGTCCAGTTCAGGTGTCCTGCGTAGGACATGGTTTGACATGCCGTGGCCTGTGGAGATGCAACTCCGGCCCCTATGAAGGGCCACACAGAGGTAGCTTTGTAGCGAGGCTTCGGACCTTTCATTTGGCGGACAAGATTTCATCAGATAACCGTCAGTAATAGAGCGTCCCAGGATTTGCAACGGTTTGAATAGATCACTGAGCATCCTGAGCCAAGTTCGCATCCCGTGTGTACGGAGCGAGGGTGCAGAAAAAATCCAAGGCTGCACTCGGATGTTCGTTCCCGCGCTCTTCAGAATATCAGTAGTTCGGGCAGACGCGTAGCTAGACGGGCCTTCGCTAAGCCTGCTCCGTTCTCTAAAGACATTTCGAAGTCGTGATTTTGGGCGAAGTATGTGGCCACTTCAGATGGATGGAAGAGGCAGAAAGGTTTGCGCTTAGTCATCAGCTTGCCCTCTCTCTGCTGACTGTCTTGTCGCCTTCGCGTCCACTGGTCTGCCAATCGAATCCTTTGCATTGGGGGTTACATGCAAAAGTCTTCCTTTACTATGATAGCAGCCCAATAAAAGCCGTCGCTCGAAACCCTCGTGGCGCCTTCCGCGATGTCAAGACGAACGAGGCGGTGCTGCCTGATCCACGAACGCACAGATGGGTAACGCCGGCACCATCTCTGCGGCCTCTCACTGATAACCACTCGGCATATTCCTTTGTGCAACTAGAAGTCTGTTGGTGTTCCTACCCGCCAATTTAGAACGTGCCTTGCATTCACAATCCGGAAAGAATTTTCCCAACATCAGCAGGCTGTCTCAGGTAATACGTGTGCTTAGGCAACCATTCAAATATGACTATTAGGGTTAATATATAGCGTGCGCATATGAAAATGAACATCGAGCGAACCATCGCTCAGTGACTCCGATTGACTCGGAGTAACATCTCCCAGACGGGATCTTGTACGTTGTGCAGTGGCTCCATGCTCAGCCAAAAGGATCACTATATCTCTGTATCCTTGTTTTGTCGCAAGATAACGGGCGGTTCTACCCCGTTTATCTGAAGAATAATGAACATTATTTGAAGTCAATGTGGGATCGTTCTCACTTTTCGCGTCCAAATTAGCTCCGTGTCCAATCAGAGTTTTGACGATATCTATATACCCTGCCCTGGCTGCCTCGTGAAGTGGAGTTTGGCTCTTCAGATAATCTAAAAAGAAACCATACGAATTAGACTACGCTCGTCATATGGAAGCACTCCTTACCTGTAGCATCAACGTCAGCGCCTCGCTCCGTCAGGACTCTGACTACATCTACGTAGCCTCTCATTGACGCAAAGTGAAGTGGCGTCCCCTGCTTCCAGCCTAAAAGGCAATGTCAGTATGAACTCGTCCCTTTGAAGCCTTCCTCACGTCTTTCAAAGTCCAGCTCCTTGAGCCCCATACCAATCAGCCATGGTACCAAATGAGCGGGCGTGGTTTCTTCCATTTCCTCCCAATAGGGCGCTATTGGACTGTTCCAACCTGACAAAAAAAAATGTAGTCAAGGTTCTCACAGAATAGATGAATTACTAACCATGTTCATTCGCACTAGCGCCATGCTCAAGCAGGAATTTTGCAACCTCTGCGTGCCCACGATCTGCCGTAGCGTGAAGTGCGGTTTGATTGCTCGTATCTGGAAAGACAACATCAGCCTCTTCAGGACCAGAGTCGGATCTCTCCCACCTTTCGCATTTACGTCGATCCCACACTCGACAAGAATCCTGACGATATCTAAGTGTCCCCTCGCAGCTGCGACATGAAGTGCAGTCCTCCCAAACCAATCTGGAATGGCGACGTTAGTATGGCTAAACTCGAGTTAGTTATCTCGCACCTTTTGCATGTGCGTTGGCGTCTATATCAATCAAATACTTCGCTATGTCGAAACAGCCTTTCTCTGCCGCTATACGAAGCGACTCATCTGTACTCACGTTATCAGCGGCAGCCTTCTCTGCAGACAGGACAGCTCACCTTTGGCGTAGTTATCGGGTCCCAACTCGCCCAAGTATCGAACAACATCCATCTTCCCCTCCCTCACGGCAGTCAAGAGGTCTTTCCCAAGCTTACTCGGACGCCGCTGGAGTAGCGCTTCTATGAGATCGCGGAGAGGAGCTAGCACCATAAGCAGAGCAAAAATCTGCCCAAATGCCCAATCATCGTCGCCTTGATCTGTTAGTGGAAAATTCCATTTGATGCTCAATTCGGTATCGATGAGAAGGATGGCATGCATGATGCCCAGCGCCATCAGCCCAGCGGAGATCTGTCTAGTGCCAGTTATACGATTGGAGGCAGTAAAGTTCCTGCGACTATAGAAATAGAATGGCGCCGCAAGAAAGATCATGGGAATGAAGGCGTTCAGTATTGGGGGAAACAGGAGCGTGTAGACCACGAGAGAGCATGTTCTCAGTACTGGGGATTCGAGGGGTATTCTTTGGCCTACGAAAGCCATGGAAATAGATTGGTAACACGGATGGAAGCCCCCAAAGTCAGCCGGACGGCCCCAGAGCCACAAGCCGAGCGATGATGTGAGAGACAAGTGGATGGAGCCCATCACAATGACGGGTTTCATCAAAGCCGTGAATATTTCATCCTTCCACAAGAGGACCGTCTTTCGACTGGTCGTCGAGGTTTCGTTTAGGCTGTCCTGCATTCTTCGTTGTAGAATGCCTGTCCTGTGATAGATATACAGGAGAAGGTATATGAATAGGTTCGTATTGTTCATCAAGCTGAGATTGACGATGATCGTGGCGTGGTACGGCGTCAAGCGTGGAATATAATATTGGAAAACGGAGAGGATGAGGGCAAAAGCGGTGATCAGAGTTGTTATGGATTGTGTTTCCAATCCTTCCATCTCGGCTGGAGTGACTTTTCCATCCACGAGTGCGAGGATTGCTGGGATGAAGCTGAGGAGGTTTGTAGCGTAAATCGATGCTCTTACGCCGATTCCAGATATATCCGGGTTATAGGGCAAGCAAACGGCGGCCGGACTAGACATGAAGGGTGTTTGAAGAGGAAATCGAACGAAAGTCATTCATAGAGGTCGTTTATGAGTCTCCTCCTCGGTATCTATCTTCGCCACGTAATGAGCGTTAACCAACCTCATCAACGTTCAATTGTCTTCATGACACTCATTGCTTTGTCGCCATGGAAGTTGCAGGGGAAACCACAGCACAATCCATTGACATACCGCCACCGCCGCCTCATTCAGTCAAAAGAGGATTCTTCTACCTGTATACCTCCAACGATGGAATCAGGCCGTAGGATATCCTAAGGGACCTCCTTTATCTCGTTCGATGTCTGTAAGTACAATATGTTGTACCTTAGATTATACCAGCCCATCCAGCATCCCAGAATTCGTGGCCTTTTTGATATAGTGCTTGGCCATGGGATCCTAGGCCTAGTTTCACCGTAAACTGTGTGTACAGGGTAAGGGACGTAACAGCAATTAAGGCCATACTTGAAACCTCGGGAGTTGCCAGGGCGCCGTTCCCGCACACGTCAATGTACAAGAGGGAAGTATTTTGACTTGCGCTTCATCACCGTAGCATTTATGAGTTTGATATGAATCAGCTTTTGACATCGACTCTTGATAGAACAGGTGATAATCATACACTCCTAGTTCCAAGATGTCTATCACTGCAGGAAGCTCGAAGGTAGCCAAATTGAGGTGTACGGCGAGTGTACACTCAGAGCATTAGCTGTAGCGGCGAACCAAGGTCGGCTGAAGAATGTAGGGTCGTCCTATTTGGCAGAACGGGCTGTGGTAATTTTGTGTTGTGGAAGGAAAGGGTAAAAGAGCAAAGAGCGGGTAGAGAATCAGAAGGATGTGAAAAGAGAAAAGGGAGACGATGGAAGACGTGAAGGTACAGTTGGAATCTCTGGAGAAAGGACGAGAAGGATGGAATCGGGCGAGAATCGGGCGGTCCGCCAGGTGGTTCTGAGGTCAAGTGGACGAGAATGGGGAAGAGAGCCAAGAAAATTGTGCGACCTGGCATGAGGATTGCCCTGGACTGACACTTCAAGACGAGTAAGTATGCAGCCGACGTTACGTATCCAGAAGAACAACTTGAAGGTATGGGGAGAGCCTGAGCTTTCTCTGGCTTAGTCATCACTGGTAGGTCCCCTTGCTTTGACCACCATTGGTATCCTCATCCTAGTATCGCATCGAAGAACATTCCAGAGAACAAAGCTGCAGGGAATGGTTACAGCCTGAACAGTCTCGGTTGCAGCTCTCGTGGAGCCTTTCGTGAGCCCAAGATTTCTGTAGGCGGAAAACAGTCAGCAGCCTTCGTTGCTTCATAAACCGCACTTGAACCGCGAGTAAGTTAGTTGAAACCATCCAATCCCATGAATTACCTTAGACGACGCCTCGGGTATTATCATGTAGATGCTGCGCCCAACCTTGCTCAATCTCTTCCATCTCTCACATCTCTCCGCTGACTTCATCATCCAGCCTGCTAGTCAGCTTGCCCGTCTGCAAATCTGAATTTCCAAACGATTTATTCTCTCCCTGACACTACCTCATCTCCTATCACCCTTTAGAGCTTCAACACTGTCCTTGAGGTCTTCCGTTGACCCGGAACTGCAGCTTTTCTAGGGATGCTTCGCTCCTCGAAGGCTCAGAAGAACGACGAAGGCCTGTCTTACACGCTATCACTAAGCAGGTCACCAGGAAATGTTGTAATCTTAGAAAAAATCCTGAACGGACAGAAGTAGTGAAGAGGAATGCATGAAATTGGAATAATACGAATATTTGACAATATTAATTATAACTAAGCTTTATTGCGTTCTATACCCATCAACCTTGGCCCATCATACCCCTCTAAGTAGTCTTGCAAATCGACTCCTCATCCCATCCTTCAGAGTTGACACCCTTATGGACGATGAACAAGTCCTTGGGATCAACTTGCTGCTTGAGGGCACGGAGTCTGGGATAGTGCTTGCCCCAGTATGCGCCCTGCCAGTTCTCCTCGAGTGGGTCGGCCTTATGAATAGATCAGTATGTTACAGTTCCGAGAAGTTTACCGTATACTCACTTCGTTGATGTATTGCCCACCTCGTGGAATCGGGACAAGCTTGCGGAGAGGTTCGATTTGATTGAAGACGCTCTTCTTGATGGCATTAATCTCGTCGACGGTGGCATTGGCGGCCCAACCGTTTCCGAGGGTCATGTCAGACACGCAAGTACGCCAGGCGGGGGTGACGGCTGCTGAATCGGGGTCGGCTGCGTTGACGGCACCACCTCCAACCATGCTGGAAAGAAACGGTCATCAGTATTGGTTGAGTTGATGAGGGGAATCTACTCACAAGGGACGAGCTGAAGGGATACCCATCCAAGCCTCAGCGAGCGCGGTAGCGTTGTTGTCGAAGGTTTCTCGGTCAATGAGCCAGGAAGAGACAGTGAGGCGAATACCACCCTGATCTCCGACAGTGTAGTTGAATCCGAAACCGTTCTCGCTCTGAATGAAGTTGTTGAAGTACCAGTCCTCGAAATCTTTGTAGTCGACCTTCTTGTTAAGCGTGATGTTGACACCGTCGAGTTGAGAAGATTGGTCGATGAAGTTCTGCCATGTCTTGGTGGCGGCATCGGAAATAGGCTTGCCTTGAGCGATGAGGGTCAAGTACAGGGTGTTGTCCTCGAAAGGCCAGAATCCCGCCCAACCGGAGTCGAGGAGGCTGTTATGGTTCTTGTTGAAGAGCTCGAGAAGCTTGAAGTAGGCATCCTTGGTAGCTGCCTTGGCCTCGTAGAAAGCACCAGTGACGGGTGGGTTCGGGTGAGTCCTGTAGGTGAGGCTCATGACGACACCGAAGTTGGGACCACCGCCACCACGCATGCCCCAGTAGAGATCGGGGTGCTGGTACTTGTTGACAGTGACGTAGGTTGCGTTGGGGAGAACAACCTTCATTTGAAGAACGTTGTCGACACCTAATGGGGCAAGTGAGTGTGATATTCAAGATTCGTGGGGGGAATGGACGTACCGAGACCGTAGTAAGGCGAGAGGATACTGTGTCCACCTCCCAATGGCCATCCAGCGCCGGCACCAACAGTGCCTCCAGCACCGATGCCACCAGCGACGGTTACGTTGTGTTCGGAAGCGTATGTGTACACTTCACCCCAGGAAACACCAGGTTGGATGGTGAGAACTAAGAAAACTGTGAGACCTCGTGAGGAGGAAGCAAGTATGTAGGGGTCGCACCATGTTCACCGGCGGTTCCTTTGGGAGCGCCATCGGGTACCCAGCCGTCAACGAACTCATACTGCTTGAGGTGCTGAACGAAGAGTTCAAGAGCGCCGACACCGAACTGACGACCAAGATTTTCGTGACTGTAGATATCAATGTCAGGATGTAGTATCCGCGTTTCAAAGTCTAGCACACATACCCGTTGTTCTTGACCACCAAGTGCAGGTTGTGTCGTGTGGCGAACTTGATAGTGCTTTGAACGTCAGCAACGCTGGTGACGTTGACGACATATTGGGGGACTCGTCCTTGGTAGCAGGTCGCACCAGGTGCCGGGTCGAATGGGCAGCCTTGAACAGTGCCATTGACGATGACCTCCTCATAATTCTTCCACTGGATTGTGTTAGGATTACTGGAGAGCACTAGGCCGTTGAACTGCTGAGCACCGATACCGGTGCAGATATTCTGATTGAATTCCTTGGATGCCGTATAGCAGGAAGCAGCGAGAGGACGCTGGCCGGTGATCAGAGGCTGGGTAAGCGTCTTGCTGAAGGCGGCCAAGGTCTTGTCATCAGGGAAGCAGGAATCCCCTGGCAAGCACTTGCATTTTTTGGCTGCGAGTGCACTGCCTGAGAGGAGAAGAGGAAGAAGAAGCAAGTAACGGGAGAACATGTTCCGTTAAGTTGTTCGATGGAGCGACATGGTGAAGACACATGCTTTTTATACGAGATTGTGTATGGTTGCGCCCTCCATATAGACCACTAAGAACATCCGCGACGATTTCGTAAAGGTACGGCATACACCCTAGCGACCAGCTGCAATTCACCAGTCTGGTCCATTACGATACAGACAGATGTGTCGACCGATGGATGAGTGTCAAGAACCTGCTGGTGAGAGTCGCTGACGGAGCCGCGCTTAGCGATGTCATTTCGCCATCAGGACATACTTGGACGAGTTTTTGAATTGGAACTCCGACTTTCTCTGCGGCTTGCAAACTCATGCGCAGATCCTTGCCTTGACTCGGTGCTTTCAAAACTCCAGCAACTTTACATCTCGTCCCGACCTGGCTGGATATAGCACAAATCATACCGAGCATTCTGAGATGGCTCTTTACTTCTCGGATGAATCCTTGCGGATGGCCTCCAGCCCTGCGGACGCTTAGACTTTTCACTGGCGAGACGGATGGCGACCGTGAAAAACCCGTCCAATCCCGGGAGCTGCTCTAAAGGTGCATCGAATATCATCTAGAATTCTAAGCCTAGGTATGTTTGGTATCCTCCATCTCTCACATTTCTTCGCTGACTTCATGATCCAGCCAACTGGTCAGCTGGCGTGCTGCAAAATCTGAACTTTAAGATGATCTCTGCTCTTGTCTTCCTGGAACTACCACCTTTGTTACTTCCTTGTTGCCTCCATACTTCCGGGTATTTACATTGCCCTTGAGGTCTGCTGTTCACCTGGAATGGCTTGGTTGGCTTCTGCTTCTCGCAAGTTCGCGAGACGGCCAGAAGTGTGCTGCACACGTATCAGCAGTGGCGGCAAGTCACAACGCCTTAAGAGTAGAGCTAGCTGGCGGGCTGATCAATGAGTCTCGAAGTTGTTCTTTCGGACGATACACAAGGTCGGTTCCCTGTGCACATAATAATTTCGAGCTATACTCACCAGACCCCGACAGGCCTGTGACCACCTCAACAGCTAAACTGCCGATTATCTTGACTTGACCTGTCCCAAGCATCTCCTCTTGTGAGGAGCACCGTGACACCAGCTCTACGAGGCTCATCATGAAAGGGACCGAGACATGGTCGGCCGGCTCAGTACTCTGTTCATCTTCGTAAGTTGCAAATTCTTAAACACTCATCGCATTTCCTAATCCAGTTTAAAGTACAGCGTCCCCACGAACTCACAAGTCATCCCGAAAAATATCGTCCAACGATTCTACGTCGATTGGTACGGCGTTCAGACCCCAGGCGTCTCCAGGTACGTCTTTCGACCCACGACGGTTGCTTGGCCTAACAAACTACTCTTCTAGACGCAATATGGGCAAGGTTATGCAATCCCAAAGCGACCTCTTGAGGAGATACACCCCTTTCTGTGACGAAGAGGAGCGGCCCTTGACTTGACGAAGAAGAAATCCGCACGAATACCCCAGCCAGCGTCCTGGCTTTAACCAACCGCTACCGTTGCATCCTGCACGACCCTCTTCTACCCCTGCATACGGTGGCTGTGCCATGCCCAGAGCCTGTCGGGATGGGTTTTCTTGCCCAAAAGACCAAGCTACACTTGCCGTGCCCAGATTCCGCATCTTAGTGACCTCGCACCACCACCACATCATTTTGGAATCCATCCCATGCGGGTTACCCTCACGATCACGAAAATTGATGCTTAGACACACCCGATGTCTGTGCTGTTCGAGCACGAACTCCCAGACCTGGTACCTCTTGCAAAACCACCCTTGAAGCCGATGTACCTGGGGATCAGGCTCGAAGAGCTGAGATGCATCGGAGAATCGAACCGTGGGCACCTATCGCTTGGAGAAGGTAGTTGTCCAGGGGATGCGTAGAGGGCTAGAGGTCGGTGCTCAATTCCCAACGAGCCCCGACATCCTAGTTCCTGGGATAGCGTGGCTGTCCGTGCAGCGCCTTTGCATGCCTCCTCGTAGCCGGCGACCCGTTGGATGACCTTGGCGCGAACTCCGGGCTTAGGCACCTGTTCAAAGCCATCCTCGAAGCTATTATTCGTGCGCGCCACCCCCGAAGTGAAGAGCCCGGAAACACCACAGAGGCGTAGCAGTCGTCGTAAGGGTGTATGGAATGCGGGAGTACATTTCCGAATTCTGAATTCCGATATGGCAGTTCTCTGTGGAGGAACGGAAGCAGGAGAGGATGGGAAGCACCATTGCTGCAAGTGTTGACGAGTTAGGTCGGCCAACCAACTGAACCACGCGATTATGTTGCCTTCCGTCTGTCGTGACCTCGCTGGCTGTAGTCTTCCACTCTTTCGACCGAAACTGCACTATAGTTCGCCTGGTTTCAAGACAACCTGCTCGATTATCCTCACCTCCACCATCAGCCCTTGCGGAACTCTCGTTGGTGACGAGCCAGTTGCTCAAACTGTGACCGTCAGGAATCGGGCACGCCTATGCCGATCATATGGCATCGTTGAAGAGGTTAAAATGGCGGCAGGAAGCACCAGAGGTTTGGTAAATGGACCTGGCGCAGTGTGGCGAAGGCAAGCTTCTACCAGGAGAACGTCGCCTCGATACTCGTCATAGGCAAAATATCAAGGGTTCAACGTTCAATCACCATCACTTTGTTGCTCAACTCTCCGGCTTACTTCAGACCACCATTATGCGGGCAGCGTTGAAATGGCTCAGATAGCGCGAGGAACACCGTAGAACCGTAAGAATTTCGAAAAAACCATTTGTACATGATACAATCGCTGCAAATATATCAAACACTAGTTGTAGAACGATTTGAGACCACAGGCTGTTGAGAGAAAAGGGACGACATATGCAAATGTGTATAGGAGGCATAGTGGATTCGAGGCGATAGGCTTTCGAGAGGAAGAGGACGACATATGTAAATCAGGAAGCATAGTAAAGAACGGGAGCTATGGTACAGATGAAAGGGGAAGGGGGGAGAATATCTTCAACGCCTAAACGTCTTGATCACTAAGTATCCGAAAATCTGAGGCAGTTGACAACTCACCTTAAAACTACCTTGGATGTATCGGTCCTACTTTATAAACCGGAGAACTGGCTTCTTCAGACTGTGCTGAGAGGGCAGCTTGAACCACTCCTCAGTGACTACCCTCGACAGCTGGTCCCGGTTGTAGCCCAGCAAGATCGCCAGGTAAGATGACCCCCAGTCGTCCGAAATGTGTCCGAGAATAGCCATTTCGAGCCGGTCGTATTGAGATATGTTGCGCGTGTCTACGTTACACTTCCCCAGACCCTGGACATCCACCAACACACTATGGAATGAAGAAACCTTAGGGGGGAGTGTCACGCTATAAACTGGGAGCCGTATACGCAATCCGCGATTTGTCATCGAATAAGTTTGGTTGATAGAGTCGCTGATCGAGTTGAAACTCCAGCCCCATTGCTGTGACGTAGGCAATGGACGGAATGGCTGGAATGAGAGGGGTAAGAAGGAGTCAGGGCCTGCCGCTAGCATGCTGTTCTCGACAGATGGCTGCCCCCGCCAAGCAAACAATCCCATGTCGTCACTACGCCGGAGGATTTCCACCTGCAACCTATAAAACGCCATGTTGCCTTCGCCGTAGGCAATTGAGAGTGGGATATTCAACAAGCCGATAAGACAATAAGCAATGTCTTCGATCCGTGTTGTTCGCCTTTTCGAGACCCAGACAAGGGCCTCCCTGGCGTGTTTAATCCCTGGCGTGAAGTCGAGAAGCGGGTCGATGGGTATCCTGGTAATTTTGGAGATCCGTTCCCAGAGAGGAACCTTCAAGACATCATCGGGTACTTTGTCATTGTCGTTCACATCACTTCGCTTGGGGGTGATGCGCCGCCACGATTTCCCGAAGAACAGCACTCGTTTCGGGGCCAAGAGCTCCTGTAGAGTCCAGCCCCTAGTGAACCACGGGTCGTGCTGAAGGGTCTTCAAGGAAGTGTGTCTGCAAGGTGCACGATGCAGATCCTGGAGTTTCGGTACCAGTTGAACATTGACCGTATGGACTCCTCGAGTTCGGCGCTCCTGCTCTTGTCTATACACCCAGTGTCGAACCAGACAAATTGGCAACCTTGCTGCGAAGCAATATGGCAAAATTCGACGACCTTGACCAAGTCCGGGCAGCTGTCTTGTAGAATAGGAGACATCCTATCACAAAACTCCTTCATAACCTCAAGTAACCCGACTTGGAGATCCCGCCCATCCGTATCTGCCTCGCTTGTGAAGTTGCTCACGCTGCCTAGGATCTGTGCGCTGGTTTGTGGCTTGTGCGAAGATCTACCGTCCATCAAGCTCCGGAATCCGTCGGTACCCAGTTTCTCGAATGTGAAGATGTCCTGAAAATTCAGTTCACCCTTCTCAAGCCATCGATGAGAGAAAATGGCGTATGGAGTGCGTTCCATGATCCACTCCTTTGCATGACTCTGGACATCCCTCTCGGTTTTAATCCTCCACCCACTGCGTTTGTCCTCTGATAAATACCCCTCGATGAAGTCGGTAATGGTGCTCTGCAAAACCGCTTTGATAGCGGGCCGGCGAAGTAGCTTCATGTCTTCGAGGTAAAGAAGATAAATTGGAAGTTGGTTTTGAATGTGTTCATCGATGACATTGTGCATGGCTTGAGCAGAAAAAAGCGGTTAATGGAGTCTGAGCTGGCCCTAACTTGAAGGAAATTCAACATGCCTTCAAGATGTCGATTCTTCGAGATGGGAGACAGTCAGATATTGTTAGTACTCGCCACACATCAAAGTAATAGGGTTGAAATACCCGCTGAAATGAATAGAGGTGCCCACACAGAAAGCCTTTGCTCAACTAGTGGGTTTGACAGACGCGAGGAGTATGACACACCAACTGCAGGAGCAAAGAGGGAACAATCATAAGCAAAGGGTGCATATTCGTGAAAGACGTGCTTACTTCCTAAAGACGCAGACACGTAGAAGTATGGTGAGTACAGATACGTCGATAGTCCCAGTTCAAGTTGTCATACCGTCTACAAACCCAGAGAGGTGGGACACGGTCAGTGAACGGATATCAATACTTGACAGATTGACCTACGATCTTAAATAACAAAAACGCACGATCGTGAGAAGTGCATGGGTTTTTGTGCTTAATAACGTCACATACCCTCTGTCGGCATGGAGGCAGATGTCAGTGGTCAGCGGATGACAACACATGCCCCATGAATTGATGTACTGCCTAAAGATGGGAAGGCAGAGTATAATGGTAAGTGGATGAATATGCATACTCGATTCACGCACCTCCTAAGGGACAAAGGCAAACAATAACAGTGAGCGAATGAATGTGCATAATTGATCTATTCACACACTTCCTGAAGATGCGAAGGCAAAAACCCAGGGTAAGTGAACGAATGTGCATACTTAATCCATTCACGTACGATCTGAAGATGCGAAGGCAGAGAGTCATAAGCAAGTGGATGGATGTTCATAGTCAACCCATTCACGTACTCGCTGAAGATTCAGAGGCGGAGAATCATGGTAAGTGGGTGAGTGTGCATGCTCGATCATTCACGTACATTCTGAAGATGGTCAGGCCAACAATTATGGTAAGTGGACAAATGCGCATCCTTGATCTAATCACATACCTCCTGAAGATGGGAAGATGTACAATCATGGTAAACAGATGAATGTGCATACTCAACCAGTGCATGTACCTCCTGAAGATGCATAGGTAGATAACTATGGTAAGCAAATGAATGTGCATGCTCGATCCATTCACGTACTTGCTAAAGATGAAAAGATAGAGAATCATGGTAAGTGAATGAATGTTCATACTCGATGGATTTACGCACGATCTGAAGGTGTGATGTTATGGTGAAGAATAATAATGAATGGGTGTATGTGCATACTCAATCCCTTCACGTACGATCTGAAGACGGCCCATGGGGAGGCGGAAAATCATGGTAAGCGCATCAATATGCACACTCAAACTATTCCCATACAAACTGAAGGTGCGAAGGCAAAAAATCAACGTAAGCAGATGAATGTGCATACTCGATTCATTCATGTACCTCCTGAAGATGCGAAGGCAGATAACCATGGTAATGAATGTGCCTGCTTGACCCATGCACGTGCTCGCTGAAGATGCCAAGGCGGAGGATTATGGTAAGTGCAGGGATATGCATACTTAATCAATTTGCATACTTTCTAAAGACGCAAAAGCGGACAATGATAATCAGTGGATGAATGTGCATACCAGATCCATTGGCGTACTCTCTGAAGATGGCCAGGCAGACAATCATCATGATGGTAAGCCATGGATGTGCCTACTCAATCAATTCACATACATTCTAAAGAGGGGAAGGCAGGTAGTTATGTTAACATAAATGTGCATATTCTATTGATCCACGTACCTCCTGAAGATTCAAAGTGGAAGATTGTCTTAAGGGAATGAATGTGTATACTTGGTCTGGTCACATACTTCCTGAGAATGCAGAGGCAGACAATGATGGTAAGTGGCTGAATGTGCCTAGTCACTCCATTGACATACTCTCTGAAGATGGGCCGGTAGACAATCATCGTAAGTCCATGAATGTGCCTACTCGATCCATCCATGTACTTTCTGAGGTTCCGATGAGAAATAATCATGATAAGTGAATGAATGTGCAAGGTCAATTTATTGAGGTACCCTCTGAAGATGTGCAGGGCAGACAATCATTATGGGTGCATGGGTGTGCATAGTTAATCAATTCACGTACATTCTGAATGTGCGATGGGATAGAATCATAGTAAGCAGATGAATGTGCATACTTGATCAGTTCACGTACCTCCTGAACAGGCCAAGGCGGAGAATCATGGTAAGTGGATGAATATCCATGCTCGATTGATGCACGTACCTCCTGAAGTTGGATAGGCGGAGAATTGTGATAAGTTAATGGAGGTGCACACATCATCATTTGCGTACCTCCTGAAGATGGGTAGGTGTAAAATCCTGTTAAATGCATGAATCTGCATACTTGATTTATTCACTCACCTCCTGGAGATGGGAAAACAGATCCAGACAATCACGTTAAGTGCATGAATGTGCATACTCAATCTATTCACGCACTCTCTGAAGATGCGAAGGTGGACAATTCTGGTAAGTGCGTGAGTATGCATACTCGGTCGATTCACGTACTGTCTGAAGAGGGGCCAGGCAGACAATCATTGTAAGTGTATAAATGTGCATACTCAATCTGTCAACGTACTTCCTGAAGAAGCAAAAACAGATAATCGTGGTAAGCGCATGAATGTGTATACTCGACCCATTCATGTACAAACTGAAGATGCAAAGCCGTAAAATCATGGTAAGTACGTGAATGTGCAGAGTCAATCCATTCACGTACACTCTGCAGAGTGGAAGGCGTACAATCATGGTCAGTGTACGAATGTGCATATTCAATCGGTGCATATACCTCCTGAAGATGTGAAGGCGGACAATCCTTGTAAGTGAATGAATGTGCATACTCGATCCATTCACGTACGCCCTGTTCAAAGGTGGACAATCATGGTAAGCACATCAATGTGCACACTTGATTCATTCACATACAAACTGAAGATGCAAAGGCGGACGATCCTCGTAAGTGAATGAATGTGCACAATTGACCCATTCACGTACTTTCTGAAGATGCAAAGGCAGACAATCATGGTCAGTGCGTGAATGTGAATAATCAATTCTTTCACCTACTCTCTAAAGAAGCAAAGGCGTACAATCATGGTCAGTGCATGAACGTGCACACTTGATCCATTTACGTACTCTCTGAAGAAGCAAAGGCGGACAATCATGGTAGGCGTATGAATGTGCAAACTCGACCCATTCACATACAAAATGAAGATGCGGAAGAGGAGAATCAAAGTAAGTGGATCATGTTCGTACTTGATCCATTCACGTACGTCCTGACAATAGGAAAGCAGACAATTCCGGTAAGGACATGAATGTGCATAATCCATTCAGCCACATACGAACTGAAAATGCGAAAGTGCAGAACTGTGGTAAGTTCGTGAATGTACATATGTACATAGTCAATCCATTCACGTACTATCTGAAGATGAGAAGGCGTACAATCATGGTAAGTGCACGAATGTGTATACTCGATTGATTCATGTACCTCCTGAAGGTGCGAAGGTGGCCAATCTTGGTAAGTGTATGAACGTGCCTACTTGATCAATTCACGTACTTCCTGAAGACGAGAAGGCGTAAAATTGGGGGTGAATGTGCATAGTCAATTCATTCACGTACTCTCTAAAGATGTGAAGGCAGACAATGGTGATTAGTGGATGAATGTGCGTACTAAAGCCATTGACGTACGATCTGAAGATGGGAAGGCATACAATCATGAATGAATTTGCATACTCAGTAACTCAATCGGTTCACGCACATCCTAAAGATGCGACGGCAGCCACTTCTGGTGAGTGCATGAATGTGCATACTGGATCCATTCAAGTACCTCCTGATGACGTCGCAGCACACAACCTTTGTAAGTACAGTGGGCAACAAAACCCTTCCAATGTTTGCTACTTTTCCAAAGATGTGTTAATAGCTAATGAAATAAATTATGCAAAATCTTGAAAATAATATATATCATAGTTCAATGTCTTGGCTTGATGCTGACATAACCCTGAGGCTGTGCTTCCACTTTTAGCAGGTGTTTCACACAGTACAAGGTGGTGACCTATTGGAAGGGTTTTGTTGCTACTGATTTTAAAAACAGAAATACATTAATTTTAGTACTTAGTCCACTTTCCCTTAGCATCAACTACTGCCTGAATCCTTCTAGGCATTGACTCTATTAAGTTCTGGCACACCTCTGCTGGAATAGCATTCCAAACCTTCTCTACTCTTGCCCAAAGCTCTAATACTCTATTAGGTGGAGAATTATACTTGCTAAGCTCTTTTTTGACATGAACCCAAAGATGTTCAATAGGGTTCATATCAGGAGAGTTTGCTGGCCAGATTAGAACCTTCATTTTGTGGTGTTTAAATTATTCCTTGGCCATGTTGATGGTGTGCTTGGGGTCATTGTCCTGCTGAAAAATCATATCCTTCACTTTTACCTTATAGTACTTTAGGCTAGCCTGAAGTTCCTCCTCCAGGATTGAAGTGTAAAGGACCTTGTCCATGGTACCTTCAATTTTGGTAGCATATCCAACCCCATCCCATCCCATACAGCCCCACATCATAATATTTCCTCCTCCAAATTTCCGGGTTTCTTTGATGTGTCGCTTGTTAAGCCCCTCCTCCTTCCCTGCCCATACTCTCTCATTCCCATCTGCCCCAAACCGGTTGATTTTAGTCTCATCAGACCAATAGACCTTCTTCCAATCATCTACAGTCCACTCTTTATGCCTCTCTGCACACTCCTTCCGTGCACGAATATGCTTCTGGTCAAGTGCAGATCGTTTCACCTTTCTGAAGGACTTCCAACCAGTGATTTTGAGGCCCCTGCATACTGTCTGAGGTGTGACAGTTGTGTTGGTAATATCTTGAAGAACTCTAGCAGCTTGGACAGCTGTAGAAATCTTGCCCATGCACATATTGAGTTTTGTGTATTTGATGTTGGCAGGCGTAAGCTTGGGAGGACGGCCACCAGATAACTTGGAAAGGTGAGAACAGTGCTTATCACGTATTCTGCTAATAGAAGCAAGGCCAATACCAGTCTTTTTATGAATATGAGTGGCAGAGAGGCCAGTATGAAGCAGTTCAATGACATGGGTAGTCTGAGCCTTGGTGAGAGCATGCATGATGGGTTGGGGGCAAAGCAGCACTTGGGTCAGCTGTATATATAGTGTACTGACACTCTAGTCACATGACCTTGTTGACTACTATCAACAAACTCGAGTATCATGTGACTTATCACATGATTACTAGATTCAAAACACCTAGCAACAAAACCCTTCCAATAGGTCACCACCTTGTACTGTGTGAAACACCTGCTAAAAGTGGAAGCACAGCCTCAGGGTTATGTCAGCATCAAGCCAAGACATTGAACTATGATATATATTATTTTCAAGATTTTGCATAATTTATTTCATTAGCTATTAACACATCTTTGGAAAAGTAGCAAACATTGGAAGGGTTTTGTTGCCCACTGTAGATGGATGTGCAAACTCAATTGATTTACGTACGAACTGTGGATTTGAAGCCATATAATCATGGTAAGTGAATGGGCATATGGTTGATCGATCCACGTACTCTCTGATGTTGCGACGTGGACAATTATGGTAAGCAGATGAATATGCATACTTGGTCCATTCACTTACACCCTGAAGATGCGAAGGTGGGTGATCATAGTAAATGCATGAGTTGGCATGCCCAATTGATTCACACACCACCTGAAATGCAAAGGCGGACGGTTACCGTAAGTGCATGAATATCCATACTCGATAGATTCACGTACAAACTGAAGATGTGAAGGCAGGTGGCTATAGTAAGTCAATGAATGTCCATAGTCGATAGATTCACATACTCTCTGAAGATGCAAAGGTGGACAATGATGGTCAGTGCCTGAATGTGTATACTCGAGAGGTCCACATACAAGCTGAAGCTGCCAAGGCAGACAATCATGGTAAGTCATGAATGTGCCTACTCGATTGATCCACGTACAGACTGAAGTTGGGAAGGCCGAGAATTAAGGTAAATACATGAAAGTGCACACTCGGTCCACTTTACGTACTCTCTGAATGTGCAAAGGCAGACAATTACGGTAAGTGCCTGAATGTGTATACTCGAGAGGTCCACATACAAGCTGAAGATGCAAAGGCGGTTAACCATGCTCAGTGAATGAATGTTCATACTCGACCGATTCACATACCAACTGAAGATGTGTTACAGTTACCTTGGATACGCATCCGGACTCTTTTTCCCTTCTTACTAATTCACTGTTACTACTTCAGCCCACTTACATTTACTTGATTACTCTACAGTGCTGTGCATTACTCATCCCTCTTACATTGATTATTCAGTATTCTCACGATCGTGAGATACTTGTACTATATTTACTCATCATGACTCATAGTGACTCTTACCCCGACTCGCTCTAAGTCATACTTATTTTTACTTACACAGCATTGCTGTGCAATGCCCAACCCTTAGCCCTATCAGTCTTGTATACAGTGGGCAACAAAACCCTTCCAATGTTTGCTACTTTTTCAAAGATGTGTTAATAGCTGATGGAATAAATTATGTAAAATCTTGGAAATAATATATATCATAGTTCAATGTCTTGGCTTGATGCTGACATAACCCTGAGGCTGTGCTTCCACTTTTAGCAGGTGTTTCACACAGTACAAGGTGGTGACCTATTGGAAGGGTTTTGTTGCTACTGATTTTGAAAGCAGAAATACATGGATTTTAGTACTTAGTCCACTTTCCCTTGGCCTCAACTACTGCCTGAATCCTTCTAGGCATTGACTCTATTAAGTTCTGGCACACCTCTGCTGGAATAGCATTCCAAACCTTCTCCACCCTTGCCCAAAGTTCTAATACTCCACTAGGTGGAGAATTGTACTTGCTAAGCTCTTTTTTGACATGAACCCAAAGATGTTCAATAGGGTTCATATCAGGAGAGTTTGCTGGCCAGATTAGAACCTTCATCCTGTGGTCTTCAAACCATTCCTTGGCCATGTTGCTGGTGTGCTTGGGGTCGTTATCCTGCTGGAAAATCATATCCTTCACTTTTACCTTATAGTACTTCAGGCTATCCTGAAGTTCCTCCTCCAGAATTGAAGTGTAAAGGACCTTGTCCATAGTACCTTCAATTCTTGTAGCATATCCAACCCCATCCCACCCCATACAGCCCCACATCATAATATTTCCTCCTCCAAATTTCCGGGTTTCTTTGACACGTCGCTTGTTAAGCCCCTCCTCCTTCCCTGCCCATACTCTCTCATTCCCATCTGCCCCAAACCGGTTGATTTTAGTCTCATCAGACCAATAGACCTTCTTCCAATCATCTACAGTCCACTCTTTATGCCTCTCTGCACACTCCTTCCGTGCACGAATATGCTTCTGGTCAAGTGCAGGTCGTTTCACCTTTCTGAAGGACTTCCAACCAGTGTTTTTGAGGTTTCTGCGTACTGTCTGTGGTGTGACAGTTGTGTTGGTAATATCTTGAAGAACTCTAGCAGCCTGAACAGCTGTAGAAATCTTGCCCATGCGCATGTTGAGTTTTGTATATTTGATGTTGGCAGGTGTAAGCTTGGGAGGACAGCCACCAGATGACTTGGGAAGGTGAGAACAGTGCTTGTCACGTATTCTGCTGATAGAAGCAAGGCCAATTCCAGTCTCTTTATGGATATGAGTGGCAGAGAGGCCAGTATGAAGCAGTTCAATGACATGAGTAGTTTGAGCCTTAGTGAGAGTGCGCATAATGGGTTGGGGGCAAAGCAGCACTTGGGTCAGCTGTATATATAGTGTACTGACACTCTAGTCACATGACTTTGTTGACTACAATCAACAAACTCAAGTATCATGTGATAAGTCACATGATTACTGGATTCAGAACAACTAGCAACAAAACCCTTCCAATGGGTCACCACCTTGTACTGTGTGAAACACCTGCTAAAAGTGGAAGTACAGCCTCAGAGTTATGTCAGCATCAAGCCAAAACATTGAACTATGATATATATTATTTCCAAGATTTTACATAATTTATTCCATCAGCTATTAACACATCTTTGAAAAAGTAGCAAACATTGGAAGGGTTTTGTTGCCCACTGTAAATACTTTCACGCTTTTGGTCTTGCTTCCCCAGCTTGACCTAAAAGCCTATACATCGCTATTTGCTTTAACTTCGACTTGCTCGATTACTCTCGCTTGTCTCTACAAAGGCTGGTAGAAGACTGAGCAGCTGAACCCTTGATACTTGTTTAAGCGAGTAGCGATACTAGCTTAATAAAAGGTCAAGCTGATCTGATAGCCCACTCATCGCAAGCATAGGCCACAACCACCAACCACCCGACTGCATGAGGTGCACCACTCTTGCAGGAACTACCGAAATCATGTGTCTCTCAAGACCACCAAACACTTCAACTCCCACAGGAACAGCCAACGTAGTACAACTCGACGACAGTACTTACGCGGAGTTTGATTACAATGCAAGTAGGTGGAGACACTTGGTACCGAAAGAAGAAGACCTGCACAAATTTCAATTTGGCGCTAACCTCGACAACTCTTACTTCACCGAAGTAACTACCCCCGAACCCGAACCACAGACAGACCCTGAATCAGAATCAGAAACAGAATCAGAACCCCACAGACCAACCTACATTCCAACACCCACGCAAACTCTGAGACAAGAACAGCAAACGATGGCTCATGACGACTCTGAAACAAAGAAACTTGCTGAACTCCGAATCGGACAACTATTCGAATATGATGGTGACCGAAGAAACACTGAAGTTTGGTTGTTGGAAGTCAAGATGTACCTGACCCTGAATCAACACATCTATGACAACAACAATAAACAGATTGCCTTTGCACTTTCCTTTTTGAAAAAGGGAACCGCCTTGGCATGGAAACGATCTTTCTGCCAGAACTACAGTGACAAAGATAACAACATTATCTTTCCTGACTTCAAGCAGTTCGAAAAAGAATTCGTCAACACCTTTTTCCCAGTAGATGGAGAAGGACAAGCATTTGCGTCTTTAGACGCTCTCACCCAGAAAGGACAAATTGATGATTACATCTCTCAATTTAAAGTCCTTATTGCTGCCTCGGGAATTTCCGACGAAAAGGCAAAAATCGAATTCTTTCAGAAAGGACTCAACTCCAAGATCATTGAGAAGATCTATAACCTCTCCACTCTTCCCACAACAATTGATGGATGGTATGACCATGCCGCCCGATTTGATGCACAATGGCGTCAAGGACAGAATGTCATCCGCCGCAACAGAGGACTTCCCCCTATTGCCCATGCAAACTCCCGCAACACCCATACCACGGCAGACCCGAACGCTATGGACATTGACGCCTTATTCTTTGAAAAAAGAAAGGAGTTAATGAAGGAAGGGAAATGCTTCCGTTGCTTCAAGAAAGGACATCGCTCTCGAGAATGCCCGGAACGCAGAGGAGGAAAGCAATCCACTAGCACCAACTCTTATGGCAAGAAAAACATCAAAGATCTTGTCCGGACCATCAGAGCACTGGAAGCAGAAGAACTAGACAAGTTCTGGGAGGAGCTCGATGAGGATTTTTAGAACGGCGGCCAGTATCAACCTCTGAACCCGCCATAACACTGATTTCTTCTATGTCGTATGCAGAACCTTTTGAAAAATCTATGCGTCTACCCATAAAGGTCTCTGCCCCGAACGAAGAAAGAACCGTTGAAACCAAAGCACTAGTCGACTCAGGTGCTCAAGGACTATTCATTGACAAAGAATTCGTCGCCCACCATCGAATCAAAACACATCCCCTCCGACAATCTCTCACTGCCAAAAATGTTGACGGCACTATCAACAAAACAGGGCAAATCACTCATTACAATTGGGTCGATATAGGGATAGGGAAACACAAACGATGCCTGGTCACTGGATTAGGGAATGAACACCTGATCCTCAGACTCCCATAGCTGAAGCGAACGAATCCAGAAATCAACTGGCAAAAGGGGACACTATTCATTAATCCCAAACACGTCAAGACATCCCCGCTATGCACAGCCCTTGCCCGAGTCCAGATCAGACAACTAGCCGCAACAGAAGAATCACATCCAGACATTCCCAATATACCTGATGAACCCGAACCCCTTGAAACACCACTGAACGAACCCAATATGGAAGAAGACCTGGTTATTGCCTATGTGAAAGGAGAACCAGTAATGGGGATATTTGAACGAGCCTATTCCCCATTAACAAACGAACATCGAGAACCTGAGACCAGAAGGATCCGGGCTGCCAACATCTCCCGAATTACCCGCGACAGAGGATCACTACGATTCATACCAACCCAGAACGTCTGGATCCGTGCAAAGATATTTACGAGATGCGGTCCGTTCTACTAATGTATGAATCAGTCGTAGTTGGTAGATAGTAATGGTCGCAAATCAGAATTTGCGATGGGTTCCAACGTTCACCAACCAAGTGAGATGGAAATATGCTCAAGTGAGACCCGATAGACGAGGACTCAAGCACAGGTGCAGACATCGACTAGAAACAAGTCGGGTATTGCAGAAATGAGAGAAACAATGTCGGAGACGTGAGATATGTCAACAACGACGTTCAGAAAGGCGAAGAGAGAGGTAGAGAACGACGAGAAACAGTCAAACTGAGTCGGAAATGAGAATGCGGGTGAGATAAAACTGCCCTGTCTTCTACGTATTTACAGAGTATTTAACTGTAGGTACATGTTGTACTATCTGATACTTTAATATCCTACTTTTCCCAAACGTTTGCGTGTGTAGACTCGTGTCAGACTCGTGTGGTGTCGACTGGACAGGGAATGCAAAGGAAGTCCGGATTAAAATGAAGATCGCGCTGTAGTCCCTTGATCCAATTGCGTCGGAATCCCATGGTTGGTCGTAGTTGGTCGTTTTCCGATGCATTCCAGGTGTCGGTGACGTCGCTGGGCAATCCTACGTTGAATTGGAGGAGGTGGATGTAGGATCGGATATTGGCTAATCAGGATTCGGAGATGGGAGGTGCGGATCTTCAGGAACCGTGCCGTGGAGCGGCGGAAGTAGATGGATGGAATCCCAAGGATAAATCACATTTTTCATGGTCAGAGCACGATGATGCGCGTCAACACCCATCTTCCAGGCTTTAGAACATCAGAAGACCGAAGAAGTCGAGAAAAGACTTGAAGACCTGATTCCCCCTGAATACCACGAATTCAAGAGAGTCTTCGAGAAAGAAGCATCAGAATGATTCCCCCCCATCACGACCCTGGGATCATGCCATTGATCTCAAACCTGATTTTGTCCCAAAAGACTGCAAGGTCTATCCCCTCAACCCAAAGGAGCAAGCCGAAATGGACAAATTTCTCGAAGAAAACTTACGGAAAGGATACATTCGACCTTTGAAATCACCCCAAGCATCACCCTTCTTCTTTGTAGCAAAGAAAGAAGCAAATGCACTATGACCCTGCCAAGATTACCGGTACCTCAACAGTGGTACTGTCAAGAATGCCTACTCCCCTTACCACTAGTCAGCGACCTACTCGACAAACTCAAAGGAGCGAAGATTTTCACGAAACTAGACATCCGATGGGGATATCATAATGTCCGGATCAAAGAAGGTGACGAGTGGAAAGCAGCCTTCAAAACAAATTGAGGCTTGTTTGAACCCACCGTCATGTTCTTTGGACTATGTAACTCCCCAGCCACATTTCAAGCAATGATGAACCACATCTTCAGAGACATGATCGATGAAGGATGGTTAATCATTTACATGGATGACATGTTACTCTTCTCCAAAGACCCAAGAGAACACGAGAAACACACCAAACGGGTACTCCAAAGGCTGATGGAACACAACCTGTTCCTTAAGGCTGAGAAGTGCAAATTCAATGTGACAGAAGTTGAATTCCTTGGAATGATCATATCGCCAGACAAGATCCACATGGACCTGACCAAACTTGATGGGATAAAGAAATGGCCAACCCCGACCACCGTAAAAGAAGTTCGGTCCTTTTTGGGATTTGGTAACTTCTATCGAAGGTTCATAGGAAAATATGCGGAACTAGCCCGACCCCTGAATGATCTCACCAAGAAAGATCGGCCTTTTACATGGGGAAAGGAACAAGAAGAAGCATTTGAAGCTCTGAAGAAAAGGTTTGCAGAGACGCCTGTACTCACAATGCCCGACCCAACGAAACCATTCACCATTGAATGTGATGCATCGCAACAGGAGCAGTGCTACGCCAACGCGATGAAAATAACGACTGGCACCCTTGTGGATACATTTCCCACTCCTTCACCCCAACCGAACGGAACTACGAAATCTACGACAGGGAACTACTCGCTATAGTCAGAGCACTGGAAACTTGGCGACACTATCTACAAGGATCAGCCCACCCTGTCACGGTATTCTCCGACCATAAGAACCTGACCTACTACCAAACGCCACAGAAGCTTAGCCGACGACAAGCACGATGGAGTTTACTCCTCTCCCAATATGACCTGAACCTAGTTCATGTACCAGGAACTCAGATGATCCAATCTGACGAACTATCCCGACGAGCAGACCACATTCTAGACCACGACACTGACAATAAAGATATCACCATGCTACCTGATAAACTCTTCATCCGAGTAATTGACACCGAACTTAAGGCGGAATTTGCCGAATGCATGATGAAAGACGAATTCTTCACTGAAGCAATATGACATCTGAAGAACCACTCTACTCCGATCAAATCAGCTTTAGCCGACTGGAAGGTAGAGGACTCTCTCCTCTTCTTCAGGGGACGATGCTATGTCCCTAATGACGCTACCCTACGACGAAGCCTCATACAGAAGTGTTATGACGCACCTATGGCTGGACACAGCCTTAGAGGCTATGCACTACAGCCATATGGCTGTGTTTGCAATACATATAAGCAGCTGAAATGCTATCAGATCCCCACAATTTACCATGTGGCCTATTCCATCTGCTGAGAAGGAAAACATTATTTCTCTGGCTTCTAACAATTACTCTGTCCGGTCTATTGCCTCCAAACTCAATGTAGGCAAGTCTACTGTGGCTACAGTACTTCAAGAAATCTGTCCCAACCACTCTAAACCTTCTTCTGGCCGCCCTTCTAAGCTCACCCCTACTGATAAACGAGCTGTTCCGGCACAATTCAACCATGGCAGATGCACTAATGCTGTGCAGGTCACCAAACACATTAACACCATCATTTCCAACACTGTCTCCCCGCAAACAGTCAGAAATATACTCAAGATAAATGATTTCTATGCTGTTGTGTTGAAGCCAAAGCCCTTGCTTACTTCTGCTCAAAAGAAGGCGCGCATAGCATGGTGCCACAAGCACAAGAAACGCACTGTAGAGGACTGGAAGAGGGTGGTATGGTCAGATGAGACCAAGATCAATAGAATTGGGTCAGATGGAAGGAAATGGACATGGAAACAGAAGGGCCAGGGCCTTATTCCTAGGGAGATAAAAAAAATGGTTAAACACAGAGGAGGAAGCATCATGGTATGGGGGTGTATGGGGTGGAATGGAGTGGGGCAACTTGCAGAGGTTGAAGGCATTATGGACCGCTTCCAATATCGGGACATTTTGGACCAGCAGCTGCTGGTCAGCATGGAGAATTTGGACATTCCCGAGGACAAAAGAATTTTCCAGCAGAACAATGACCCCAAGCACACCTCTAATATGGTCCGGGTGTGGATGGAAGACAATGATATTGATCTTCTAGACTGGCCAGCACAGTCTCCTGACCTCAACCCTATAGAACACCTCTGGGACCATATCAAAAGGAAGCTTAATGAATATCTGACTCACACTAAGGGGGTTTTTGAAGTTTGGGAGAGAGTTGCAGAGGTATGGGAGAATATACCACCAGAGGTGTGTCAGAACTTAATAGAAAGTATGCCCAGAAGGATAGAAGCAGTTCTTAAGGCAAAGGGAGGCAATACCAAGTACTAATGGCTGAATTTTATATATCTAATGTACATAGTCAAATAATTGTCCGGATGTATATCTGACTTGTTTCTACTATATCTCAACGGGCTTTGATCCGAATTACGTAACTTTTATATATTCTTGTAGCAGAGATCAAATGCTTTGTTTTATGTACCAACACTATAATTCAAACTTTAGTATAGCAAAAGTTATTAAGCAAATACTCAAAAAGTGCGAAACATCCGGACAATTGTTTGAGTCACTATACCTCCTAAAATACCAAGGCAGAGGGCGCGATGAGCAAATACATGCCTATGTTGTACGGCTCCACATACCTCCTATCAGAGCAATAGTATTAGTGATTAAAGGACATTCTAGATAGACTACCGTACTTCCTGATCATGGACCAACTTCCGGGTTCAATCGGTAAGTGCCATCTTCATATCTATTTTGCGCCTCTTACACTCTGCGAGCATTCCATTAATAAGCCACATCTTCCTTTCATATGTTAAAATGGGCACATGCCTCCTGATCATTGTGGTCCTGGTAAACCATCAACAATGTCATGATTTTGAAGAAAGGAACGTACTTTCTGGACGTTGGAAGATGACGAACGCCAATTAGTTTATATCAACTTTGTATCTGAAGATGTTACATACTTTCTGGTGACCCAAACATACATTAGGCTTGAGGTTAGAAGCTCATCTTTCGTATTGAGCAGGATAATACGTGCCCACTTATAAATGGAGGCAAGATGACCGTTAGTGGCTGCTTTCTTTGACTGGTGTTTTCAGTCAGATTCACTCACGTCCTAATGCAAACGACCAGGTCACGCAGTTAGTATTGAATCTTCTCGAAGGAGTGCCGATCACCAACAAACTATAACAAAATCGCAAAAGGAAAGCGGTCAGCAAACATTCTCCCAGGAGGCTGTAAAGATCGCTTACTTCTGTCTCCATCGCCTTCACATAGTGGCGGCAGCATCAGTAAGATCAATTGTTAATGAGTGAGCTCGTTAGGGTACGCACCATAGTGTTGCTGTTCTGTTCATTGATCTGGAACGATCCTGTCCGCGAAGAAGGTGATGGAATGACATCAATGACCCACCACCTGAATCCGCACAATCCTTGGTCGTAGTAGAAGCAGAGAGGGATGATTATTGATGCTGTTGATCATATGAATCCTTGGGACATCCCCATCTATCACCTATCGGTGGCACTTTCCATGAATTAGACGCCCAGTGGCAGCAACTTGGTAGTGGTTTGAGGGCAACTTGAGTCTGTAGTTGGAATATCGATGTTGTGAGTAATCTTCAAGTTCAAATAGTCGTCCTCATGGAGCCATTGAATACAAGGAAGTTACGCAAGACAAGCGCTTGAACGTGGCAGGCGCTCGCGCAATATTCATGGTGTGTGCTTAGTCAGCCCTCCATGCCTCTGTCTTCGGCCACCGTGACCATGACCCAACGTCATAAATTTCTCATTCTCAATCCTGGACTGCCAGGAGAAAGCCAGCATGGCTAGATGCCCCTTCTGCTTCACTTAATAAGAATCCCCCAGCGCGAACGAGATGTTGCAGGCTTCTTGAAGGTTGAAGACCGAAAACGGATTTTGGTTTGTGGCCACATTTTCTGAGATCTGGTCTATTCCTGTGCTAAATTTGCTTCTTTTTTAAAAGGTCTATCTTGACCCCTTGGACCTTACTCTCCGAGCTTGATGCTCATTCCGTCGCCGTGGACAGGTGACGACCTCCTGGAAATCCCGACGTACTCCTTGTCCACCAGCTGCACCTCCATACGCCGTTCAGCGTAAGAACATGCTACGTGTATGCAGCATCATTCTAGGTACTAACCACCGTTCTTAGGAAATTTTAACAAGCTCATTCGGAATTTTGCAGCCTTCTGTATCCCAATTGGCGGAATGCAGGCGGATGGACAATATGTGTCTTCTCCTAGAGCTACCGCTGCCTCCGCGATAAACCCTTCCCGTCTCCTCCTGTAGGCTCGAAATTTTCTGCGCCGGATGTGTTTCCTCATGCCGCCACTGGCTGGCCGCTGATCGTCCCATGCTACCTATGGCGTCAAGCTTTCACCATGCTGCTCCAGGCCCAGGAGACCCGTCGCATATCTTAAATCAGCATCAAATCGTGATGTTGTTGCTCAGACCGTACCGGAAACCAACCCTCATCTCCATCCTGGATCTCATCCTCCCGGGTGGCAACCCTCTGCGAGCCCAGGTAGCGGCTTTCTCACTTCACCCTTCTACCGATGGGTGCCTCTCGACGCCTTCAAATTTTTGGATGTCCGTTCTCCATTGTTGCCTACAATCCGGGCTTGAATTCCGGGGACGACTACTGGCCCCCAATTGCCCTACCCCTGACGCGCTTGTGCTCAGTTTCTGCCTTCCCCTTCGAAATCGACAACATCGCTAGCGTTAATTCCCTGCGAGTATTGTGCGAAGATGTAGGAATTTGCTTAAGAGCGTCAAGACTGAGGATGGACTCGATTCGTCAGAAGTTTAACCACAGGAAAGCCTTTCTTTCATGGAGGACATGTTATTTGCGTAGGGTTTTTTGGTCTGGCATTGTGTATCAAAATGCTGATTGTATAGTCAACAGACGATTGCTGACAAACAATGGAATCCTCGGAATGCCCCAGGTTCTGTCTTCCTTGACTGCCGCCCAGGCGGGATTCTGGATCGAACTATGCTCCTCGAGGTTCGTCTCCCTCCAGAATGATGTACTGTAGGAAATGGGCCTAATTCTCCGTTTCTTGCAGGTCATGGGAGTACACACTACTGATTCAGTTAAGGCATCAATTATAATCATCGCCTTCTTCGTATGACGCCTACATTCTGGTCTTACGTACCCTGGCTGTAAGTTCCGCCTTCTTATCCTCCTTCATTCATGGCTTCTCAAGGTCTTTCCTTTTAATGTCAAATAGGGTTCTCCATCCCTGGATGCCGCACAATCCTGCGCCTATATGAAGATGCTGTGAGCGCTCATCTCAATGTCTCTAACGAGGTTGTCAAGGAACTTCGTACCCTCGTCGATAACGCTGAGATCGCTGGAACAAGTCACCGTACTCTTTCCCGGATCCAAGCTGGTGTCGAAGGCGACTGTCTTCCTCTTGGAGGATGGATAGGCAAGGAGAACATGGCGCAATTGGGATTTAGGAAGATCTTTCATAAACATCCCTGCTTGCAGATCCATGTATGTATGTCGACATGGCGGAAATATAAGCTTCTGTATTTGTTACCGGAATGATCCGGCTGCCTTAATATTATCAAGATCTCAATATATTTTTGTTTTGGTAATTATACCGGGGCTCCACGGTGTATTAGGATTAAACTATCGGGACGTGAACGACCATTAGAGACGACATCAGCATTCCGCAAGTTTTCTTAAACGCTCTTAAACCGTCTTAAACATCTTAAAACCGTCTTGAAAGTCTTGAAAACGGTTTTCAAGACTTTCAAGCAAATTAAGACTTTCCAGAGTACATTTCATCTTGAAAATTGTCTTGGAACTCATTGGGATGTGGCATTCAATCTCAAGCAGCATACCTTTTTTAAGAGAATTTAAGAGAGTGACTGAGAGTCCAATAAGGGTTCAAGAGAGGGTTGATATTAAGATAACTAAGATAAAACAAGCACACAGAATATTCCAAGCACGCATTGCAGAGCCTACTAAGTACTACCACTGGCAGAGAGCCCGCCGTCACCTGAAGATTTCTTTTTTGGCAACAGCTCATCCAACTTGGTGAACATATTGACAGACTCCTTCCACCTCTGCTTCTGCTCCTGCCGGTGTTTCTCCAGGTCCGCCGGGGTTGCCTTCGCTAACCAATCCTCTTCTGACATAAAACCGTTGTGCACCCATCGATAGAGACCTCCAGATGCATATTGAATGATGGAGAATCGAGTTTCGCCTGGCTTGATGGATGTGTTGGAGTGGCGAATGAGGGCAGAGGGGATTAAGATTGTGGCGCCCGCTGGAAACTCAATGACAAGTCCAAAGTCCCAAAGGACGACGTGGCCACCTGTTCGTGGGTCAAAGCTGCCGAACGGCGTGATTGAGCACCAAGACTGGGCAAGGTTACCCTCGTCTGTGTGCGGGTATGATATCGATTGTACGCCGAGGTTGAGGGAGCGACATGGGAAGACGCCGAGCTCCGAGTCGTAAGAGCGGCGTAGGCGGCGCTTTTTCTCCTTGACAGTGTCGTAGTGTGCTCGTAGCTTCTCCATGGTGGTCTTCATATGCTCGTAGTTCCGTTTGCTGTAGGTTTCGAAAGCACCTGTCAAGGGCCGGGGTTATTGGGTGGGTTTCGGCAGAGAGGTGGGTGGGACTTACGGCTTGCAAACTTGCAAACCCGCTGGATGGATCGGTTCTGCATCAGGCCGTCGAGGATGGCTTGCTTTTCCTGTGAGCCGTGACACAGGTGCTTAGGCTCCTTATGAGAGAAGAGGCGTCAGTCAAAGCCTTGTAAAAAGAGAAAAAAGGCGCTCACTGCCTGACCGCCGCCAAAGGATATCCCGTGCGCCACGGCAGGGAAAGCCCCCCGCCTGTGACAGGTCTCCTCGTACGAAAACTTCATGCTTGAGGCAGCTGCTTGCAGGGCCTCGTAAGCCTCGTCATGGACCTTCTACCACCCTTCGACGCCCTTTGGCTAGCCGACAAGAACGCCGATGATGTGCTGCTGGTTGTCAAGCAGCAGATGGGTGGTTCTATAGTTTAAATCAGTGGGCTGTCGGGTGCGTTTGGGCCCGAAGACTCACCTGCCGTCCCACGGAAAGCAAGTCAGCCCGTGGTCATCAACGAGCTCCTGCTTTGTGAACTCCCTCCGAGGCAGATCGCTCACGCGTTTTCCAATCCATCCCGGCTTGGTTACCACAACGTCTTCTCCCATGTTGAAGCTCAGCTGTAGAGCGGCTCTTGTGGCCTCGATTTGGCGCTTCTTCACCACGTCCTTGAGCTCCGTATTGCCAGCCGCTTGCTTGGCTGCTCGCTTTCGCCTGCGTTTACGAGAAGACCTCTCCTTGTCCTTTTTCAGGCGGTTTGAGCCGGGGGGAGGTGTTGGTAGCGAGGCAGGGACGGAGCACGCGTTGTTCGTGGGGCAGGGAGCTGTTGGAGAGTCTACAAAGCCGGTGTTGTCTTCTGGGCCAGAGGAGTCGTAGTCCGTGAGTGGGCCGTCAAACGCTTCGTTGATCATCCGGTTGTGCAGGTATTGGTCAATGGACACCGATTTCGCCACGATAGATGGCCCAACGGCCGCTGCATATACGGTTGGAGCTAGGAAGAATGCAAAAGAATCAGAACGGTGGACGTGAGGGCGGCCAGGTCAACGAAAGTTGGAAGGGACAGTTGTGCACGGCGAGCAGAGGGTATGGTCTCAGCAGACTTGAACCGCTGGTACCAGGGTCGATTCCAGCGGCCTCGTCAATAGATTCCGCGTACTCAGCAAGCCGTAGAGTAGATGTGGGAGGAGGGAAGTGAAGAGTTGAAAAAACATACCTGTTTGAACAACCCGACGCGCCAGCGATGGATGCAGTCCTCCAGGCATTGGTGAGCAAGTTGTTGCTGTGCGAAAATCTAAATTTCGGTCGGAGGGAAGCAACACCTGGGAGTGTTCGAGCGTAGAGTGAGTCCTGAGCTCGAGTCAGGCGGGGTCGAAGTCTTGAACACAAGTCAGCGACAAAAACGAGATGAAAAAGTAATTGAGTACTCACGGAACTCGGGAAAGGTGCACGTCAATGTGGTTCAACAAAAGCGCGTCCTGTCACGCGTTGCGTTGGGCAGTGACAGTGGTTTGGTGGTGACAATGGTTGCCTGTGGAAGTTGCGGGTGGCGTATCTGAGCGATCGCTATTCCACCCGGACCATTGCGCGTTTGACGTGTGCTCGTATGGTTAAAACAAGTTGCGGTTCCTTTGACGTGATTTGGGGCCTTGAGGACGCTGTGCTTGGCGGATATGTGCGAGCAACGATTGAGAAGAGGCCGTCTTTGAGCAAACAAAAGTTACCTTAGTAATCAAACTGCTTGAAGTCGATCTCCCCGAAGAAAGCGCCGTTTTCGTCAATTCTTTCTATTTCTATATATGTGCTATAGGCATAAATGGGACGTGGGATGAGGGAGGAAAGCTTCTATAGCTCATAATTGTAGTGATAAGGATCGACGGGTTATAACTATTTAGAAACACGCATACAAATGCCGAGTTATTTCTCCACTAATGGTACAGGCCCTATAAAAAACCAATTGCTGAAGTAAACATGAATCTGAGTTGCTTGGTCGACGTGAGAGGGTATCTAGAGTCTACAAGTGATACACAAGGCGGCTTGAGCAAAACTTGAGGCAGATGGGTAGCAAGAAAACAAATAGACCGTAGAACCCAAACGGGCAGCAGGTGCTACCATGTCGAAGGGGCGACCGTAGCGTACATCTAGTATTTGAAGGGACGAATCGCCGGGAGCTCTTCTACTGATAGCATGAAGTCCAGTGGCGAATCGAAAGTTTTGACTTGCGGGTTGTAAATCTCGCCTCCCACAGGAGTCGCCAGCGAGCTTGACGAGGCGGGGAGTATTGCGTTCGGAAAGGATGGCGAGGGAGTGTCGGGGGCGGTCGGTGATTGCTGGTGGCTGGTGCTGGGTATAGGTGCTCGTGCAGGGACGGAAACCGTCGCTGGAGCGGGCTTTTGTGAGGGTGAGAGTGGGACCGGACCTGTGTTGGGTGGTGACGATGATGCCAAAGCTGGAGCTGCTGTGGGAGCTGCATGTTTTGACGCTATTGTGAGGGGGTATGTGGTAAGGGCTGCCAGGGTTGGCGAAGTTCCTCCATAGCTTTGTTTCGAAGGCGGCGACTTGGGTCGTGAGCATTGTGTTGTCGACATTCAATTCCCACTCCAAGGGCCCGCACGTCTCGCGTTCCATCTGGTTGATCTCTCAGCGAGAACATGCCCTGCGCAACAATGCCCCAGGATTTGTTCGAATAGGTATCGTCACAATTTACCTTGGAGGCAATCATAAACGCAGAAATGTAAAGTCGATGACCTGATGAACCGCGAGCAGTGGGGAATTGAGCCTTCAGTCTTTGCAGAAGGACAAGGGCAGCTATAGACACGCATGGATTAAGTTTAGTCCGATGGAGCGCATATGCGATGAAGAGCGGGAGGCGTGCGTTCTGGTGAGTGGCGACAGGAGGGGGTTCCAGGCAGGCGAAGAGGTGGGTTATGAAACGAGCGCTCAATCGAGCGATCTCCTCGTGACCGTAGAAAAGATCTAAGCCGTGAGGAAGGTTAGCGCTGGACGAATTATTCTTCACGAGTTCAGCTCAAGCACTTGAATTTAAGGTGTTAGAGAACTCACAGTAGGTAGAACAGCAGTATAACGACTCCGTGGGGCATTACCAAGGTTATGCTTAGGAGGAACAGCTGGTGTTCGGGAGGTCGTCGCGCGAGAGTGGGTGTAATTAAGTTAAGACGGGCCTGTAAAGGAAACGATCGAAAATTAAGGTTAGAAACAGGATTATTTGCTCTTGAGTAGATATGGCTTGATTCCCAAACAAAAAACATGTTGTTTTCGGGTTTGAAACACCAACAGGCAACCTCAAAGGTTGAAGCCAGGTGTAACTGTGCCCGTCGCCAGGCAACTTCCCAGGTGACCTGCCTGCTTCACAGGCTGAAAAGAAGTGGAGCACAAGAGCAACGAGCGTTCATTGCTCTTATGACCAGGCATGGACGAATGCGTGGCATACGTCGTTTGGAGGTGGTGTGAAATAGCTGGTTGCAACGAAATACTTACAGAAATCGCTGCCAACGGCACCCAATTGGTCAACAGCACTTCGTGATAAAGGCAAGGAGGGCCTTTGGGTATACGTAGTCGTGGTGGTGGTGGTGGTGGTGGTTAGAATAGAGATGGTATGGGGGCTGGATCTAGGGAGAGCGTAAGTTTTCAGGAGGCAAAGACGTTCATTCAGTTTACTTACCAAACAGAGTTAAGAAAGAATCTCAAAAGAGTGGTGGTCTGCGAATTTGTTGAGGTAGTAGGTCGTGAAGGCATCCAATGAGCAGTCGGCCGTGACGTAGCGAGGAACCACTGTCTCTCCAAAAATAGGAAGCAGGTGGCAGCTTCTCAAGATTGCGCTTGTGCATACGAAGTCAAGGAGGGGAGAGCCGTCTTCTCGGGTCTCGCGTTCTAACATCCACATGCCGGTGTCTTTGTCAGGAGCGTCACCCACGTAGCTGAACCACTCCACCAGAGCAGCTGGGTATTTAGTGCCTTCAAAGTCGAACGAGAAGAGTAGATGTAGCCGAGCAACTGAGAGGCCGTGCGGGCCTGGCTCAAGCCCGGTCTTGATGAGAACCGTGTCGTAACGACTCGATCGGTTGCGCCACGATGAGGAGGCTCGAATGCGCTCCTTTCGCCGGCCAGTTACCCCACTAGGGTCGCTTGGTGCGAAGTAGACAGCTGAGGCGGAGCTAACGACGTATAATCGAGGGTCAACACTTGGGCAGTCGTCGATAGGCGCGTCTGACCCGTCACCGGCTTCCGGGAATTTCAGGTCATGGAGAAAGCGGCAGAAGAGCTCAGGGAGCTGTGAGTCTTCAAGATTTGCTGCAAGCTCCGAAACCGTTGTTCTGTCGCCTATTGAACAAAGTTGATCAGCCACAGATGCAGTTGTAACAAAAGGAGAATGTACAAACACGCCAAGCAAGCTTTACTCGGGAAGGAACAAGCACCCCGGCATCAGCATCCTCCTCGTTGTCGTCACCGTCGTCTTCGTTCTCAGGCTCTCCATTGGCCGCCGCGTCGTTAACAAGGGGAGGATTGTTCTCAAGGCGTACGGCCTCTATTAAAGGTCATGTTAGGAGTTAACCCAGGGGGTAAGAGGCATGTGAGTTGGGGCGTACCAATGAGGTCAAGGGCTGCTCGAAGCCCGCTAGCTTCAAGCATTCCTCGTTCAGTGAAGTCTGTGCGCATTGCTGCCAACTTGTCAAGGCGCTGGTTTATGTACAGAATTTGATTCAGCGGTTGGTAGCGGTTTGTTCTTCGCCAGGGTTCCTTGACAGCCTTAATGTGCTTTGCTTCTGTAATCGACGAACAGAGGCCGTTGGGGGCACCAAAAAGTCGAATGTTGTCGAAATAATGCGTCATTGCATGTTGTCGAGGGAGCGACAGGCCAGGTGAGATACCGTGCTTCCTGAAGATGAGACGATAAAGGTGAAAGCGTTGGAGGGCCTCCTTTAGCTCGTCAAGGTTTGTTTCAGTGATTACGTCGTGTCTAACAATGTAGCAGAACTCGAGAAATGCTCGAAAGCATCTGAGCATCTCGGTGGGGATATAACCTTCGATGGCCGGTAGATATACCTTTCAGAATCGGCATAAGTTTGGTCAACCACCCCGAAAGCTGAAGAACAAGGCTTACCTTCATCAACGCCTTTGAGTCGTCCCCCGTCCACTGCTTGAACCCTCGTCCCTGCGGAAAACGGCGTATACCCGAGAATGGAGCTGCTGCTGCTATTCTGTAAGGAGTGAGCTTGATTCCGCAGAGAAGCTGCTACGTATTGCATACCTTCGGTCGATATCAGCCATAATTTTATCTGCTTTGTGTTTACCGTGTGTATTGACGAGGTACTGCTCCACCCAGTCAACTAAGTGGTCTTTGAACGTTCTTTGATGAGCTGGTGGAGGAGGTCCGGCGTAATTAACTCGTATACATCTGCGCGAGGAAAGTGTTCAGTGAATGGCTGGAACGACAAGAGTGAGGACAGGGTCAAATAGAAATCAGCAAGGAGCTTACAACGGCATCTCCAATCACACCGTAGAGGTCCCATGCTTGGATGAATTCGAAGTGCGTGGCCACAAGCTCGGTGTGCTTGCGGGTTCTCCGAACGCCGTGAATGTCCTCATCAAGGTGCTCCCAGTGAGCTGTGCATCTTTGAAGCTCGGGTCAGCTCTGAAGCAAAATCAGACCGGGAATTAAGACTTACTTGGGACACCAGTTCTGCACAATGCAGGAGATGAGCACCTGCTCGGGTAATCGGCTATATACGGTCCAAGGCCGTATACAGCTCGCCGAAAATGACCGTCTGGACAACGAACAACTTGAGGTTTTGACATTGCAGGCTTCAACCTCCGCAGAATTTCGGTGAGTGACGCGTGGAACATCTGGCGCCGGAAGTTTCGAAACTTTCCACTGCCAGCATGTTGCCTGTCAGCTTGCGTGAACGTACTTTAGCTTGGTGCGTGTGACTCAAATTACAGCCAGGGTACGTACTTTTAGGGATTGATAGAAACCCAATCAGGACCAGTGCATCAGCGTGAGCTCGTCTAGCTTTGTTGTGGACATTTCCGATGGACATGTACAGGGGCCAGAATTCACTCCCCCCTGTGCCAACAGAGACCGTCGTCTTGTCGCTCCCAAGGATGATCGGCACAAACATGGCGCCATGGGTATCACTATCCCCTCCAATAGCGTCCTGGTCTCGAATTCAGAAGCTGTCTGCAAATATTTATAGGTATACAAACGCACCGCTTGTCGAAAAGCCCAGTCACCCGACATGAGATTCTCATATCGCCGCTCGCCGTTTTGGTCGAATTCTTGGTAAGGGACATAGTCAAACGCGCCGTCAAACGTTGGGTTGGCAATGATGTTCTTGACGGCCTCGCTAGGGTCACGGAAGTAGATCTCGTACTCGGAGGTCATCCATTCGGGAGCTTGAGTGTTGGGCAACTCTCCTTGATAACGAAGGGTGGCTCGTTCCCAAGGAACACCGCCTAAGTTGGAAGCGTCGATAGTACTACATATGTCGTTATAGTTGTCGAAGAGCGGCTGGCCGTTGCGTAGCGTTGCAATCATCTTCATTAAGAAATTGGTGTTGCCAGCAGACATACGCGTTTTGCAGTAGACAAATTCAGCCATTTCGAATTCGACTTTGCTGCTGAAAGGAAACCAGTCGCCCGTCTTCCTGTCGTTTCGAGGCGGCGGCGGTGGAGGGTGCCCTGGGGCCTTTACATCCAGGAAATTTCCATCTTCATCGCAGATTTTAGCTGGAGTAACGTCAGCACAGTCGCACCAAGGGTAAGATGAGCATTACCTGTCAGGATTTTATGCAACAAACGCGAAATTGGAGCATCAGTGCCAATGGCCGCAGAACCTCTTGGTGCAGTTGCGTTTGGAGGTTCTGTTACTAGTTGCACTGGAACGGAGAGATCTCGAGGCAGATGCTCCGGGCCGGGAGAAGGAGGCTGGGAGATGTTGGCAGCTGAAGGTGACCAGAAAGCTTGTGCAGATGCTTGGCTGCCAGTAGCGACAGGAGCAGCAGGCGATGGCGGATTGTCTGAAGGTGGATCGGAGCTAAGGTGGTGACCGGGGTTAGGAGTACGTGGGTTGTCTGGGAGGACAAAAATATAAGTTAGCATTAGATTTACGCGTTGGTACAGTCACTCACGCTGATAATGGTTTAGTTTTGGATGGGACTTCACCAGATGTCGAGACAGAGCACCTGTTGTCTGACGTATCTCTGTACATCCTGGCGCTGGACAGCGAAATTTGGAGCGGGTTTGGCTGGGGGTATACATGCCCAAGGTGACAGAAAGAGGATAAAGATGATCCAAGAAGTTTTCAAGTCCAGCCAATCCGAAAAAGTCCCTTGTGGTGCTGCACCGATGATTGAACCCTTGTTTGGTCTCCCACGGAGTTCAACTTGACAGCAAACCACCAACCCTCGCCGAATTCCTGACATGTCCGACGAACGCAAGAAAAGTCTGCGCAGAACCACTCAAGAGCGTGAAGACGGCGACACCCTTCGCCTGCTTGGAATATCGACCCGCCAGGCAAGAGCGGAGGCTAAGGCTGCAAGAGACGCGGAGGCCAAAGCATTAGCCCACAAACGGGCGAAACAGGCCAAACTTGAGGTGGAAAAGGAAACTTTGCGCGTAGCTGGTGTTCAAGCAATGTCCAAGCTTGAAGACGCCCTTGTTGAGGAGGACGACAAAGCTGACAGCGCGTTTCCTCGTCGTCAAGAGCGTGAGTAGGCTGTGTTCATTCCAAAGGCTCCGCTAACGTGGCACGTAGGTGTTGCAAAAACTGCACAGAGTGCTCAGCCTGTAGCTGCAGCAGCTGCGCCAGCTGTTGAAGCTGAGCCAGGTTTTGAAGCAGAACTAGCTGTCGAAGCTGGTTCAGATGCCGAAGACGGTGAAGCTACGCCCAGGCCCTTGCGCGTTGCTACCATGGGCTCGAGCGGCTTCTGTGTCCCAACCCCACCGTCATCTGATGATGAGGGTGAGCAGCCAGACCTTTTGACTCCGGTTAAAGCTTCAAGTACCCACGTCAAGGCTAGAGGTGTGTTAGCCCGCCATGAACACCAGAGTTATCCTATAAACAGACCTAGGTGGTAAGCAAAAGCAGAAAGTTTCGCTTAAACGAACTTACAGCGTTGCGGATCTCGACCCCGAGGGTACAAAGAAAAGGTCCGAAAGCGCCGCGAAAGGCTCGGGATTGCCAGGTAAGCTATGTAAGCGCCTGTTTGATCTCTCTGACGCCTGTCTACAATTGAAAAGAGAACGGGAAACCGCAAGGAGGGAAAACGAACCTGCGGGTACGGCCAAAGCCACGAGCAAAGGCTAACATTGCCAAAGATGACGAGGTCCCTGCCTCTGATGGTGAGGTAGATCCCTTTCGTAAGTTTGTTGATCAATATCCTGCGGTTAACAAGTCAGATGACATTGAGATTCCAATAGACAGGCGAGAGGCTCGTAAGAGGCAGAAGTCCGCCACCGTGAAGCCTGTTGTCCAAAGAAGTGACAAAGAAATCATACCTGGATCTGACGAGGAGAACACCAGTGATAAGGAACCAGCCTCTCGACAACCGCATCGAATTGCGAAGGAGGCAAATCACCAGCCTGTTGATGACGGCATTGAAGAGCTGGGTAGCTCAGAAGACCCGGCTTTTACCATGGATGTTGACGAAGACCAAGACGGCGACGAAAGTGACAGTGAGTCCGATGTAATGGATGTTGATGGCAGCAGCGAGGTCGAGGTCGTACCAGCCAAGGATGCTCATAAAAAGTGCCTACCAAGAAGTCCAGATTGGTAGTAGGTACCAAGGCGACAAAATCCCAGCCAACCAAGCAGAATAAGCGGAAAGACATGAGGAAGCATTGAAGAAAGCTATCATCGCTGGACGCAAGGTAAAGGTGAGATCAATCGTTCCCATGTGCTGACAGATCGTTGATGCGCGTCTGCGTCTAAGGCAATTGAGAAAGCTCCCTCCCTCCCTACCAAACCGTACGTCTCTGCTTTCCCATGGAATCTTCGCTGACCGAGAACCTTTTCTTCTTGGATGCTTTTATCCGCGACTATAGAGTGTCGAAGTCTGTGCAGAAGATAGGTGCTGGCCTCACCGAAACCTGGAAGAATTCAGCCGCGACTCGTGCCAAGAACTTGAAGCGCCCATCACCGGAGGTAGAAACCAACAAAGCTGGCACGTTCTTGCAAGCTCCCTCCAACGCCGATGGCACCACGTCAAAGAAACGCAACCTCGACTCAAGTATCGCAGTAGTAAGCACATCCCAAGTGCTTTTCAAAACGCAGCAAGCTACCGCCAAAAAGCCAGCAGAGCAAGAAGCTGCACCACCACCCGCCACATTCAACGAGGACGACAACGACAACTTTGGAGCTAGTTTCGGCGGCTTGGAAGACGAAGATGACTTCGCTGAACGCGAGGCTGCGCGTCTCAGTCCTGTGAAGGGTGTTAAACGGGTAACAGGCGTGGTAAGTGCTACAACCGGTGCTGTAACGCAAATGACAATTGTTCTCCCTTCCAGGCCGTCGTTAAGGTTGAATCCCCCGTCAAACACAAGAAGATCTCCGACTATGTCACGGCCGACCTTCCACCTGGCTCACGCGATAAATGGCGGCACAATTTCGTCACAAACTTCGCCATGTATATTGGTACTATGACAGGGCCTTGGAACATCAAAGATAGCCATACTCTTGAGGTGATGAACGAGTGCTGGGCATTTACATACAAGGGTACGCCGGCTGCCACCTATGTTATCAAAGGCATCCACGACGTTCCCTTTGTTCTGGTATTGTTTTTTCTTAAAGTTTATCACATTTAACTGACTTGCGGCTGCTTAGGGTGACCAAAGATATCGCGAAATGCGCAGCTCTATCGGCACCGCCGCCCTCACGGCCCTCGAGGTTCATTTCGTCAATATTGGAGCTACCACCAACGCAAAGCGCAAAGCCGAAGCCCAACGACTCTTCGCCAACAACCTCTTTGCCTATGGAGGTGTCCGAACGAAGAGCGACGGCGAGGTGCGTACACCGTCTCCACCCTACCCCTTGCATTAAAAACTTGATTGGTATAGGTCAAGCGGGTCAATCCCTTCCATGGACCCCTCGTCATCAAGGCATTCCATGCCTTCTTCAAGTGGGTCAAGCGACACGACAGCGGCTGGGAGCGGGTCACGAACAAACCCCCAATTGGCGCCCTTGCCATGGCCACGGCAGCTGTACATGGTCCTCTCATCATTTATCTCTGACTGCTAATATTAGGTGCGTAGGTTCAGCGCGCCGTGCGCTATTGGGCGAAAATAAAGATCGACAACGACCAACCCGCCCTCAAGCCGTATAACAAGCGCAAAGGCGTCAAGACTGAGCCTATTGAACCCATACTCGCCGATGCCGCCACCGCCAATGCAGCTGTTACCGATGCAGTGTCAACTGAGCCCCCCATTGACCCCCTCAAGATTGAAGAGTTCAACTACAACAAGTGGGGTTCAGCAACGGACAACTGGGTCAAGCAGGCTTTACGCAAGGGGTTCGATAGCATGGCCGTCATGCAGCCTCTTATAGACAAGGCGAATGCCGTCTCGAGCAGCAACGGTGCCTCAGGAACTTCAGGCAGCACCTCGGGACCGTTCGACGACCTTGTCTTCGTTCTCGACTCCGATTCTGATTCTGATTAATAGGTGAGTAACAAATGTTTGATGCACTGCGGGTTCTGACAGTTCTTTAGCTTGCTTTCTGTTGAACATCTACCTATGCTTTTGTTATCTTGGATACCCTGTGACCTGTCTATTCTCTCCACCCCTCTCATCACTAGAACTCTATGATTTGGTTACTGTTGAATACATCTTGATAATTTCTCATATTCTTAGATGACCTGTATCTTCTTTAAATACCCATTGATATAATTTTCGTTGTTCTTGAATCTGCTTGGCACTGCTTGGGGGGTGATCTTGTGTCTTACTTGGTCGGAAAGTGAGGTGTGCTTGGAAATGAACAACGGCTGTATATCAATTGTAGTCTTCTGGGTGGATAGTACTCCATCTTGAAGGCATCTGGATTTGTTCTTAGTGATTCTATTTTAGCTATTGACGTTCTGTAAAGATTCGGGATGTCTTGAGAGTGATTGGACTGTCCATTGAGTGACTTGAAACCAACTTTGATTCAACTTTGGTTTGCACCTGCTGTTACACGATGATTGATGTATACCTAACTAGTTTATAAGGAGATCACTACGAGGAATAGTTTTTGAATAATACGGGCTCGGACTCAGCCTGAGATTTGGAGTTGCCACTCAGCACAGTTGAAGGTTTTAGTTGGAAAAACAGTCATCATTCTGCATGTTAGTTATGGGATAAACTCAAAAATACGTGTGCATTATTAGGAGTAGTTTCATTTACACTTCAACTACTCTGAAATCACTATATAATAGTGAGATATCCAAGAGATTTCAATAGTATTTCCAGCAGAATTTCAGCAAATGTACTCTGAAATTAAGAGCAGCTGTCTTAAATCCAGACGGCCAAAATTGGCTTGGAATCACTTGAAAGTCTTCAAAAAAGCATTTTAAGAGCGTCCAATCAAATCCAAGAAAATTGTCGGAATGCTGATGGACTTTGAGCACGCAGGACCGATCGCGACCTGGCATGCACATCCGGCTCATTTGGGATGACGGAAACAACCCAGGAAAAAGCCATTGGAACTAGCTTCTCCTGAAATCACCTCACCTCACCTCACCTCACCTCACCTCTCGTTCTTGAGAGCATCGGATGCCGACGGCTCGTTTCTCCACCAGTCATTATCCTTCCATCTGTGGTCATCTTGACCAGTAATGTCAAGACCTGGATCTAAGTTGGCTGTCAAAGTCGCGTTGAACGGTGCAAACTTGGCTATCGGCTATTTTTAGCAAGGCTTTGCGGAGAGCTCTGAGAATTGCGGACGACATACCCTCATTATTTCATCCCTTTCCTCCCCTTTCCAGGGATTTTACTGGTTACCAAGGTTCTGAGAGTTTTGATTTGGCCTTAAAACGGGTGCAGAACTGACAAGAATTCTTTTGAGTTACTTACCGCTCATGTCTATCGAAATTATCTGAGACGTCAGGCAGCCGTTGCTCTTTGCGGCCGCAAAATCTGAGCCCAATGGTACGACAGTGATCTCCTGTAACCGATGGATTGGGAAGATCCCTCACTGCTTAGACACCTAGCAAACGGGCGCTGCTGTAGAAGAACGCTGCCTTATGGATGTAGGCTACAACTCTAACACCTCTGTATTTAAAGGATGGCGCTAGACTTTAGAAGCCCCCGCTGCCAGTGATCTCCACGATGACAGTTATCGAGTTTATTTGCTTCTCCGATTTCCATCCGCCACAAGTCGATGGCCTCTCAGGAATAGAAAACCTTGCGGGGTGTGTTCAATTTACCAGTCTTCATCGTCATCGTTTCCAACAACTGATCTCAATCTGTCTTTAACCACAGAATCTACTCCGGAAACCAACTGGAGGACCCTACTCATGGATACCTCGTCTTTCGTGAGTGCATAGTTTTGGATCTGACTTGCCGCTCAAATCCGACTCGGCCCTTATCCAGTCTGGCCGTCTCTCGAGGCCCAACACGCCGCAAAGTCCAGCGAGGCGTACAAGAAACTCGTCAGCTCAGCAGGAACCCACATCGTCAGCACCCATATCATCCCCGAACCGACCCCAGAAGAGAACGTCAAGACCATATTCGAAACCCCCGTCACAGAATTCGCCGTAGCAAAACTCAGGTCCGAAGACATGCGGGAAAAGTGGCGGGAGATGTATCAAATGACAGCTGGAGCAGTGTCCACGATACCAGGAGCTATCGCTGGAATACATGCGTCCAGGAGTGAGGTTGATAACGGGACGTTCTTCTTCTTGATTGGATGGGTTTCTCTCGAGGTGAGATTTGGCATCTTTGAATGGGAGATGTGGATGGAATCGCTGACTTTTGGCCGATTCTTTCAGCATCATAAGGCAGCTCTAAGTCATCCGTTGGCGGCTGATTTCCAGAGGGAAACGCTGGCTCTGACTGATTATAATACTCGTCATGCGACCTTGACAAAACATCTTTGATACCAGATGCATTGAGTTGTATATGACCTCGTAGTTCTTGTCGTAACAAGCCAACATAAAACGCCGCTTGGACGTGTTGGACAATTTGATTGAATCCCGACAACTCTTCAAAGTTGGTTGTTAGTTAGACGGCTTCTCGGGTGGTCGTTATTCCAGAAAAGGCTCAACTACATGCATGGTTTGAAGCTCCAGAACCTGTCCCTGCCAGGCACCTGGTGTGAGAACGGCAAAAGAGCGCGATTTTGACGTTAAATTGACGTTGAGGGTCGTGTTACACCAGATAGGTTCTTTAGTGGGGCTTCATACCAGCAAATAGGTCAACTATGTTCGAGATCGTTCAGTGGAGCATGCAGCGGCGTCTCGCGGTTGGGACTCTAAACTTCGAATCTCGAGGATCAGCGAATCGACTCTGATCACTGGCAACAGGTCCAACTCTGCTCGAACCGTCATCTCTACACCATGCCAGAACGCGGCAAACGAGCTCAACCTTGGTACTGCTTCGTATGCCGACGCGATACGAGCGTTGCCGACATGGAACCACACGAACTCAGTAAAGGACACCAAGAGAATACGCTAACCAATGTTCTGAATAATACCATATTCTACATGTACGATGAGCTGAATATTGAACTCCCAAGTACGTACGCGACCAGCCTCCTCCACATCTCAAAATTCTCAACTAATCTCATCCGCGCCTAGAAAAGAGAAGGAAGCTGTCTATAGAGGAACGTATTGGCGTATTGGAGACGATGGGCATCTGGGACGCAGAGGCGGCCATGAGAGGTGAATTGGGACAACCTTCGCATGGCCTCGAGGGAGATTGGAGGGGGGAGTGGAGTACGGAGAAATTCAGGTGGAGGGAAACCGGGATCTATTACGACGGTCGGCTCTACTAATGACCATATTCGTGCATGTTAACGCTGAGATGGGAGACAGCAATGAGGGAGAGCTTTGTGCTTAGTCATCTGCTTACCCTCTCTCCCAACCCTCACGTCGTCGTCGCATTCATTCGTCTGCCATTTCTACGTTTTGCCTTGGAGTTCACATGGCGAAACTACTCGTTGATCAGGATTCACAGAAGGAAGGAGAAAATATCGCGGAACCAGAACCAGAACAAGCCCTGGGCTGGACGGTCCAAACCGCTACCAGCTAGTGGAAGGATTCGCTGTACTGGGTCATGAATAACTGCATCAGCATTTGTATGTATAACAGCGCTCGATTTATGTGTCCTTGTACTGACCTACTCCACAGTGCCTTATTCCACGCCTCGGTACTCGAGCTTCAAGTTTCAAGCTACCCATACCCCGACCATGGCGGGATCGCCTTCATCGAATATTCCGCTGCCGATCTAACTCATCTACCAGGCAGGTACTACAGGATGGACTCATGCAGTACCCGAAGCACCCACTTCCCTCAGTGGGCGAAACATTGACGAATGAGCTGCTGAAAATGGGCGAGAGGCAGTTTCCGGTTCTCCTCCTTCCATGAACTCCCGGTTTTAAGTCCCACCACCGGATCGTCAGAAACAACCGTTCCCACCCCTACCGCCGACTACGGTTGCTCGGGTCCCCAAATTCACCACTCGTCTCGGTGTAGACCTTTGGAACTCCAGCTCAACCACGAGCTCCAGGAACCACCCTCCAGCATGCTGTTCAACTCCGAGTACCTAGGGGCTGATAGCTCCTACGAAGTCGGATTCGGAACTCTCGCTAACAACCCGTATGAAGTCATTAGCGAACGCAACCCACAGCGTCGACGGGTTACTGCTGGCTGCCTCTTGATTTCCCGTCTTCTACACCTTCTCTCCTACCACCGACGCATCGTCGCTACCCATCCCCACCACATCACACCCGACCATGGGTGCGTGGACGCTCTTCCCATGTCCACTGTCGGTCTGCGTCGGCTTCGTCCCTGGTCATGAAAGTCACAAGCCTCAAAAGCTCAGAGCAGCGGCCCTCTGTTCCTCTTCTTGGATGGGCCCCCTGTTCCTTCCTGTTCCCGCAAAACAGCTCTCGGCTGCGTCGCCCATGCTCATGGAAACCTATGGAATATTTGGGCGAAAACCAGTCGCAATCTGGAACACGACCCGGTTCTCGCTCCTTGCTCTGGCCGATGAACAAGGATTAGCCTACTAGATGACGTTCAGGACTCAACCTCCAAAAATGTCGATCAGGTCAGTTGCTGGATCTACTTTCTTTAACGTTAGAATAACTCGCGCGCCATAGGTCGGAATGCAATGCTATCGGCTGTTGATACCGCTGAAGCTTTCCCTTCAAGATAATACCGTCCCAAAGCCGGTCAAATCACGATATGCTCGACTTTGGAAACCAAACCGTATTTATCCGCGCTGCCTGAACCTCTCGTGCCGCTACCCCGCAATTTCGACATTAAAATTGAAGCTTCTGGGCTGGGCAAGCTTTCCCCACCTTCAAGCTTTCGGTGTCGACCATCCTCGGCCTGATTTTCCCATGGGTTTATCGACTGCAGAAGCCAAGGATCTGGCTTCGTGACTGACAACAAACGGCGCTGTAGCTTCTGCAGCGTCAGAACCAGAACCAATAGCTCTCCTCGCAGTCGCTCTCCCTGCTGTACGCCCAGCAGTCGGTCGTTGTGAGAGCGCCCAGGACCACAAGAACTGGCATAACTCCCGCCAACCAGCAAAACGGTTGTCAATGCCGATGAAGCCGGTACTCCTAATTAGAAAGTTCGGTGTCGATAATTCTCCATAACTGGTTTCCAACAACTTGCAGCTTGCTTTCGTTGTTCAACGTTCCGCTCTTTCGTTCACTCCAGAGCTCAGATGTTGGTCAAATTGCCATTGAGAGGTCAAGAATCCGTCCAGACAGCTCTTCCCAGACCAAAAGCTCCGGTCTATGCAAGTTGACGCTCATACCAGCCTCGTTGGTCCCTTTCGCCCCCACGACCATTTTAGACGTTCCCGGCTCCTTCAGGAGACTTCGACAGGTCCACCTGTCACTCTCCTGGGCTTTCGTATCTCCAGCCCTTCGGTAGCTACCAGCGCTGAAGCCACCCTAGCCAGGTGAACTAAGAAACCGTCCTTGTCGTTGCCCGTCGTTATCAGTCTTTTCAGGTATGGAACATGGTTGTTTTTTGGCAGTTCTTCAAGCTCACTCGGATCTCCTTCAACAGTTTCTTGAGATCCTACTCAGCTTTGTGAAAAATGTAGACCTGCTCACCTCGCCCTGGCAACACCACCACCACCAGGCAAAGCCCGATGGCTGTGAGCTGCTCCGCCTGTATCAGCCTCTGCCCCGCTCTGGGAATTAGACACAACTGCCGCTTGAGGACACCTGCACAAAGACATTCCGTGGCTCCCATTTGGGGACCGGCAACTTGTCATGGTCCACGGTCCCCACAGTGCCTGCACCGTCCAGCAATACCATTCCGTCACCCCTTTCCATCACCTCCGACTCCTCCCCACACCAGCCTGCTGCTTCCTCGGACCGGTACTTTCCAGCTGGACCTCAGCCAGACGTCGTCCAGAATCGTCTGCACAGCCACCAGGACAAACCCATGATGAGTCGCTGCAAAACTTGCCACCAGCCTGTTTGGCTTCTGGGTGCTTCACATCGAACCCAATGCAAGCTAGTTAAGCGCCACCTACTGGCTACGTTCCTTCCTTCCCCAACCTCAGCGTCGTAATCGCGAGGCTGCTCACCGACCTCAACGGGAACCAGCGCCAATTGGATGAACATGACAGGCTTGCTGCGCAGGGATCTTCAAGAGGGGATGGGTCTTCAAGAAACTCGTGCTACGAAGGCCAGATATCCTTTGTGTTGAAGCTAGAATAGGCGTTCAGTTGGCAGCAACCACTATGCTTCCACGGAGCTATCGTCCCAGCCATCTCATATATTGCAGACTTTCGTATCAATCATTCTACTTAATTTTCACCAGAAAGTTTTGATGACTGTTCTTTTCGATGGAAGTTTAGTAGGGTATTGCGTACTCATGCTTATTTGTTGCTTATTTTTTAAATCAACGGACATTAATACTTGCACCAACTTTATAAATTATTCTGATCCTACAGTCATTCCGTTCTGCTTCTAAGATGATACTAGAGCGAATGACCTTAGCTATACCTTCCTCGGGAGGTTGACCAATGTGCCGTCTTCGAGGCTCGTAACGACATTCAGAACTCTTTCCCGAAGATTTAGGGTGAAAGAGTGACTCAAGAATAAGAAATAAATTATGTGTATGATAAGGTAGTATGGATACGAACAATCTAGCGAGGTAGAAAGAGATTCGGCGGAGACTGTAACAGAGCGTGGATTCTTACAGTTGGCGTATCCACCATGCTCGGGGCCCAGCGTGCTGATCACTGGTTGACTATGAAGATCAGGCCACGAAGAAATGAATTACTAAGGTGGGAACGAGGACTGTCTTCCGTGTTGCATACCACGAACATGGCCCCCCACAAAGTTTGGTATCACACCATTGACTACAACAATAAGCGCCTCGGGGACCCATTCAAGTTACTTCTCGAAAACGACACGGCCGATATTTTTGACTTGAAGGAGAAAATCAAGGAAAAGGATTCTATCAAATTTGCCGTCGAACTGCTCAAAGTGTGGAGATGCAAGGAGCCAAAGTTGCTCGCCGATGCAGACGATGAACAGCTAGAAGAGGTCATCGGGGGAATCAGCTTTTCCAATAAGAATAAGGTCGTCAAACCTGCCGTTTCAACGACACTGAGGAGCCTTGAACTTGGCGACACGGAGATATTGCTTGTGCAATTGCCTGGTACGTTTCCACCTTTCACCCTTAATTGTACAACTCTCAAGGTACTGACTACTGTAGGGGACCACAATATGAACCGCACGCAGGAATATGAAGACGATATGCCGCTGCAAATCAAGCGTCTGAAGGATGAAATCAGCGATCTAACTGGGATTCATGAGAAGGCTTAGGGTCATCCCTGGCCTCACCAGCGGAGGGGTGTCATCAAGGACGAGCGGTGGCTTGACGAAGACGCCCAGATGCAGTTTGGCGACGAACCCAATACAACTACCTCGAGAGAAGAGGTTCCTAGAAGTTGGGAGTACACGTGCCTGGGGGAAATGTCTGCTTTGCGCCAGTCTGCAGATGGTTACAAGGGTTGAACCTAATATCATCATTCGAGACGAATACGAATGGATCCGTACCTCTCTGGAAGCCAAGGTCGACCATGCGCAGAGCATGGAACGAGGTTCCCCGTCGTTTTTGCTCACGGGGCAGCGTGGAATTGGTCCGTACAGCTATCTCGATTTTTTCTGTGGTTCATGGTTTGATGCCGCTGGGTCACAGGAAAAACAATGTTTCTATTGTACCCTCTGCTGTATCGCCTTGAACGACGCCTCCCTACAGCCATTCAAGTCTCCCCGCATGAATACGTAGTATTTGATGCAAGCGGCGCTGCCGTATTTGGTGCGAACGAACTCTCGGAGAGACTGACCGAACACTGTTGGGCGCTCTGCGACAGCAATAATGCGGTGGTCTACCCTTGCAGGCGTTTCTTAGCTTCGAACGCCGTCATCATACAGGCTACATCGGCGCGGCGAGAAAGATGGAAGGAATGGACCAAGCAAAGAGGCGCTCTAGTGATTATTATGGATCTACCACGCCCGTTCGAGATAGCTGCTATTGCGTACGCTAATCTCAAGTTTTTCAGCTTCTATTGTCCGCTGACCCGCCACCCCATGTACCCAGTCAAGAAGCCAATTTTGAACCCGCAGATGCCATCACCATCATGCAGAAGTGGGGTCCTTCGACGCGCACAGTCATGGACATACTGCAAACCCCTGCCCTAGGGCGAAGTCGCCGTCGAGAAGTGCACAATGCCGCGGACATGGTGGCTCGAACACCCTCAATAATGACGGCCTCCGAAGAAATGGACCGGCTGACCAGTGTCGCGTCGCCACTCCTATTCCTGCGCCCCGTGCGAGTCTCACTTCCGCCGTATGACGACGAAATCGCCCTCGACGAACACGTGTTGGAAATCCCAAACCCCGACACTTGCAGAAATGTTCGAGGACGTCCGATCGAAGGTGTCAAATGAGCAAGCTCTTGACATTTTTAACACTCTCAGCTCTCACTCGCTGACAAGATCCGCGTCGGGCTGGACACATGAGAAGCGAATGCACCTCTTCATGAGCGGAGGCGGGACACCACTTGGCCTCCTTCCTTATGGTGAAATGCAACCTTCTAGGAAGTTGATCACCGGCACGGTGGACGCGCTTGGATTTATAGAGGAGTGCGACAGCTTCTACTGGCTTCCCTCCGTTGCCAACTTTGAAGGGGTGGATGGTGTCCTTGGCACCAAGAATGATATCTACGCGTTGCAGGCCACAATCACTGGTAAACACACCAGCCCCATGAAGGGACTCCGGAAGGTATGGTCTGCAATCCACCCAGCGGCCCGAAAAAGAACGTGGCACTTTGTGTGGTCGTTACAGGTGATACGGCATTGGCTCGGCAATATCGTGAAAAGCTTTCCAGCGAGTTGGCCTTCACCCTCGGCCACAATCGAGTACCTATCAAGGTTTGGGGCTGTGTGATCCCAAAACATCCCTAATGAGGCCATCGTAATAACATCATTGGTTTTATGGGTGCTGTAAGCTAGTTTGCCTGTCAAGTCTATGTAATTATATATTATGTTCTCGTACCGGCTAGTGAATATTGTGAAAGACGCAATGGCTGCTCCAGGAAAGCCACGACCGCAGGGAGAGTGGGTCGGTGGTGAAATTGCCCGTTAGTGAGTTCTATATTCCTTTAAAGTTGTAGGCGTTGTATTTCTCTAACCTCGCTTGAACTCAGGCCGTTTGAGGCAATATCGAACGCATGTACCCCAACGACCCACCGGAGGTTGGTACAGGAACTTGCCGAGTTTCTCGACGCTGTCGTCGTCCAGGCAAAAGACCGGCAGGAAAAGAAGATACCTTGCTTTGTGGAATACATGAAGCTCCGAGCCTCCGACGCCATACGGTAGGGTGTATCCCCATACGCGTCATGGAAATGCAAATGAATATCCCGGATGAAGTCTCCGACTATCCAATCGTAGAGCTTCTCAGGACTTCCGCCACCGATATGATTTTCTTCATGATTTTGGAGTTTCATGCTTTTCCTCCTCTCCAGGATTTGGCGTCTTATAATGTCGAGGAAGCTCGAGGGGACGACTTGCATAACTCCGTAACCTTTATCATGCATCACGGAGGTGTATCTCTCCAAGGTGCTATAGATTACCTTGCACGGCATCATGATCAGGTGGCGACGGCGTTCCTGACGGTCAAAGAGCATGTCCCTTCCTTCGGGGTGCAGTTGGATGAGGATCTCCGTAGTTATATTGGCGGGATGGGCACGTGAGTAACAGGGAACTATTGGTGGCAGTTTGAGTGCCAACGGTACTTCGGTACGAAGGGCCTTGAGGTCATGAAAACTGGCAGGATAAAGCTCTTGCCGAAGGTCGATCCTCCGTCGGGCCTCTACATGAATATTCTTGAGTAGTTGCTTATGTTAATATATGTGATTTATAGGCCGTCACTCATCCACGTCCACTCAGTAACTAGTACCCTCACCATTCTGGTCCTGAGCAAGATCGAGCGTATGTTAACGCTGATATGATATGATCCTCGTCTGATCTTCAGCAGAGAGCACGAAGAGGGAGAGTTATGTGCTTAGTCATCTTCTTGCCTTCTCTTCTTAGCCTCCATGAACCGGTCTGGTCTTCGTGTTTGCTCGCCTGATAGTTCGTTGCCTTGAATCTCACACTCATACGGGTGAAACTACTCTGGGGTCACGATTCACGGAGGCAAAGGGAGCCTACCAGACACCCAGAGCATTCGCTGATATGGACCCGTCTGTCAATGAACACCTGCCCAACAAAACATTTCTGGTAGAAGGATTCACCGTACTGGACGTTGAAAGGATGCATCAGCACTCAGCGCTCATAACTGGCATGTATTCTGAGGCCTATCTCCTCTAGTCCTGGGTTGACTTGATCCACAGCGCCATACAGCACAATTCAAGCCGCCACAGCCTAGCTGTAATAGGTAGGACTTCCTTCGTCAATATAATGCATCACCGTAGCTAAATCATGAAGTATAGAGGTACTGCATGATGGATCACTGGGGTACCCAAAACACCACGTCAAACTAGCAACAGTTGACGAACAAGGAGCTTCTACGGACGAGCAGACAAGCACCATTGCACGAATAGAGGCCGCCTCCAGTCCTCTATTCCCTCCACGAACTCCGTCCTCCTTCCGACTCGGATGCTGCCACCGGAGCACCAATAGCAGCAGTAGCACCCACACCGAGCCCTGCCATCAACTACGGGTACTGTAGACCTCTTTTCATTACTCGCTGGTCGTAGACCTCAAGAGTTCAGCCACGAGCTCCGGGAACCAGCCTTCAACACCGACACCTCCTACGATGCCAGATTCCACCTTTTCACTAGCAAGCCGTGTAGGAATGCTAATCTCCCTCCCCGTGCACCCTCTCTCCTACCGCCGCCTTATCACGCCACCCTTTGCTTTCCCATACGGCCATGAATGCGTGGGCTCTGTCCCCCCACCCTGTGCTCGTCCTCGTCAGATTTGTTCGCATCCGTGGGAGTCGTAAGCCTCAAGAGCGTCAACTCTGGAGCGGCGATCATATACTCCCCTCTTCTCGGACGGGTCGTTTGGAGCTTGCTGTTGCTGCGAGACCAGCACCAGTCTCCTCATAGCTCGCCGCAACCTATGGAAGATTTGCGCGAAAACCGGTCGCAACTTGGAAGTAGGACCCGACTCTCGTTCCTGCTATGCCGATGAACAAAGACGGGCTACTGGAGGACGTTTAGGACTCTACTTGCCAAAATCTCGATCTTGGTCAGTTGTAGAATCTACTTCCTCTAACGTTAGGCTGATTCATGCTCCAAAGGTTTGATGCAGTGAACATCTGCTCCGTATTGCGGCCGCCGCCGCAAACCCTTCTCATGTCCTCCTCCAACGAGCCAAATTTCGCCTAGCTCGACCTGAGGCGCGATATTCATCCAAGCCTCCTGAACTTCTCGTACCGCCAACCGGAAGTTTGACATTGAACGCAATCTTCCGAATGCTACCAGCTTTCATCCTCGACGGCGAGCCCCTCCAGTAGTTGCAGCCCCTGCTCTGCTCCAGGGACTAAACACTCACCTGCCGCTTGAAGACACCCGGGCGAAGACCTAGCGTGGCTCCCATTGGTGCACTAGCAACGTAGTCCACCAGCCCCACCAAGTTCCTCGGCACCTACCCTTACGAGAACTTTCCTTTGCCCCTTTCATCTTGGCCTTTACTTCAATCACCAGCCTAACCCTCTCAGCGCCAACCTGCTGTTTTCTCAGACCAATACCTTCTCACTGACTTACAGCCAGACCCCGTCGTGCTAGAACTGCCTGTATAGCCCTCATAGCAGGGTATCCCTTGTCCGTGTCGACTGTCACGCACCTAGCCTTGAGCTCAAAGTGCTTCAACTCGACTCTGACCCGGATAGCTCACCCGCACCCACCAGTCATACCTCTCCTTCTCCTACCTCGGAGGAGTCGTCGCAAGGCTGCTCACCGGCGTTCACGGGAATTAGCCTTCATTGGATGAACGTGGCCGTATTGGTGCGCAGGGATCTTCAAGAGGAAATGGGTCCTCGAGCAGCTCACTCACGCTGCGAAGGAGAGGTACCCTTCCTTTCGAAGCTACAGCAGTAACTATGCGTGCCCAGAGCCGTCATCACAGCCGCATCTATGTCATAGTGGATGAATGGCCTCAGTGCACATATTGCAGACCTTCATATAAACAATTCCACGTCATCTCACTAGAATAAAGCTTTGATGACTGTTCTTCTCGATCGAGGTGTAGTAGCGCATTATGTATTAAGTATTGCTTATCCGGTAACGAGAAATGTGCCACCGCTGGTGCGACGTGCGATTACGTGCGACTGGCGCACAGTGTGGCACTCCTTGCCACTTTTGAAGCGGAGTCTCAATAAAGATAGTCATGAAACGATATACAACCCCAATATCCCTCTAGATTTAGTGTATACTATCTATTTTCGACCTTCTAATACCTATTATAGATTCTTAAACTCGACTAAAACCTTATCTACTGTCATTAATAGGAATCGTATGCATCCTTGACCTTATGCAAGCTCGTTGTGAGCGGCATTTAGTGGTGGGATGATAACCTCAGCAATGTATGTGAACAACCGGGGTCCAATATAATTTTATTGGATACCTATGGGTTCTATCTACTGTATTCAGGATATTAAAGTCATCTACCTGACTTTGTTCCCCAGATTTAATTGTGTCAGGACGTACGCTTGTGGTGTTAGGGCACCATTTCATCTAAGGACTGGCACGGTCAGCCGCGAATCCGTACCGGGATTTTCTCACGGTACGGTACGGTACGGATCTAAATACGGCAAAAACCGCGGTACCGCGATAACCGGCGCCTACCGTCCCAGCGTCTACTGACAACTCGACGCATCTCGCGGCTGCCTCAATTATTGGCCATAACAATTCAAAAAAAATCGTATAAATTCCAAATAAAATACAGTATACTTTTGAAACCACCTTTAGTACATTGGGAGTAATAAATACCATATAGAAGCAAGATTGGGCAGCATAGATTAAATAAAGTACATTTCCAACCAGAAATTCACTCTTTGTTCTCCGTTTCCTTGTTGTTGTCACCTCGCATTGAGCCTTGAATAATCTCAACTGTACGTTCAAACCCAGGATATGCCTCAGAAGTAACATACGACCTCAATCCCATCCGTGCTTTGAAGGTTTGTGATGACATATTGTGCTGAAGATGGTTGATTTGAAGTCAACCAGCTGAGAATGCACGCTCAGCATCTACGGATGTTGCTAGAATGCCCAGTCAGCACAAATATATGTCATCAAAAATGAATGTACCTGGAATTGAGCAGTAATCAAGCCCCATCTTTGCAAGCTGTGGCCGAGATTTAGTGATTTTAGTCCAGTGTCTGAGATAACCGCCCGCAGCTTGAATACTCTCAGCATCCATGGGAGGCTCCATTAAGTAGTGTTCGATACTATCTGGACGGGCTTCTTTGGCAGGTTTCTTGAAGGGAAAACACTTTGGCTTCTGTGATGTCTAATAATTACAATTAGCATTGCAGACACAAAAAATAATAGAGCCACCTACTGTTAAGGCAGAGCCTAACAACTTAGGTAATACTGTTTACGCTCGATGTCTTTGATAAACAAAGACAGAGATTTGTCAGCAGCTGCGGCTGTACTGACGACCTGGTGAGATTGACGAAGCAAGGGACTTAAAGGCGAAGTAGAGAACTAAGCAGTTAGGTAGATTGCCTAGGTCAAGCTGAGGAGCCTTGACCAAATGGTACAGGTTTATATACCTATCTAGTAGTTCTAAATATAGCACATGCGCAGCATGCTGAGTAAGTAATGAGTCATGCGCAGCATGATGAGTAAGTACATGAGTCAGTATGACTCAATGCGAGTCAGAAAGAGTCAGATAAGGTATAAGTCTCTCACGATCGTGAGAGATGCGGAGTAGCATGGAAAAAGATGAAAAATGCGCAGTGATGCGCAGCATATGTGAGTAATCATGCATAGGTAAGCGGGCCGGGGTATGTAAGGAGAAACATGTAAGCAAAATCATAACATTACCCTCTCGCTATCGTTGAAGTCTCCTGACTTCAATTCCTTCCTTTACCCCAGAAGTGACGGTCTATGCCCTTGTGGTAGCGTTGTGGGCAGCTAACCGGGTAATGGCCTGGGCCACGATGATGGCACAGACGACACACAAAACGAAAGCAATGACACTGTCGGTGTCTGCCTCCACAAATGTAGCATCTGAACCATCTGGGTGGTGGTGGTCTGTTGGCAAGGTATCCGGTGCGCGGCGCCTTCTGGGACGATAGTGTCGAGGGGGAAGGTTCACCAGCGTTGGTGAGTCGGACTCTGGTGGGCTTTCGAGTGCGGAGAGGTATGGCGTTGGAGGGTTTGCCATTGGGGTTGATGTTTTCCTTGTTGTCGTTCTGTTCTTTTTTGACGAAGGGGTTATGTTTTATTTTTGCGGCGGTGTGTAAATTGGTGACGGGAGGAAATGCTCGTAGGGTTCCGCAAACTTGACGTGCAGTGAGGATCGTGACTTCCTCTTCTTGACTTTCCTCAGGCCCCCAGGGATTGGAGGCAAGGGTTTCGAAGTCTGTCTCCTCTGGGTTGTTGAACCAGTTTTGTCGTTCGGGGAAGAATTCGTCGAGGAAAGCTGTTCCTCCAATAGCAAAGAAGAGGTCTGTGAGGGTCTCTCCGTTTCTCGATCAACTTTGTCCAAAAGTTGATCAAGATCGTCAGTGGTTTTCGCAAATTGGTGGCGCAGACGAGCCACTTCGTTGCGAGTTTCGGTTCGTCGGTTTTGGTAGAGGGTTCCTTGTTCTCCCACAGCGGTGAGAGGGTTGTTGTTGCTGCTCCAGGCAGTATGCGTACGGAGCGCCGTAATAGCGGTATCGGATTTGAAGGTGTTGCGGATGATGGTGCGGTCGTAGGAAGAGGCATTTTGAGACATTGTTATATAGTGGATGTGAGTGGGTTTGCTATGTGGTGTCAGGTGAGTTTCTTCCTCTTTTTATACTCGGTGAGTATTTCCTTGGCGTTCCGCAGTTCCGACTCGGGCATCCATTCGTTGTCCGCTGATGGCCATCCCTTCCATTTTACGAGGTATCTGTGTCGCCCTTTGCCTTGTTTCTGATGGGCCACAATTGCTTCTATTTCGTATTCTTCTATTCCGTCGATTTCGTCAGGTGGCGGTTTAGAGAAGCTGGGTCCATGCGCTTTGGTGGAGATGTAACGGGTGAGAAGTGACGCGTGAATCACCGGGTGGATCTTCCATCGTCTTGGCAGGTCGAGTTTATAGGTCAGGTGTCCTTTTATCTCGAGTATCTTGAAGGGTCCTTCTCGTTTGGGTGCTAGTTTCTTGGAGATGTTTCCTTGATTGAGATTTGTGGCTTCTAACCACACCTTTTCTCCGACTTTGAACGGGGTGAACTGTCGTGTGATCTTCTCTGCCATGCGTTGCGCAGCAAGTGCATGTGCAGCATTTGCTTCATCGCGTGCTAGCAGAAGTTCCTTGATCCGTTTGTCAACTGCGGGAATTTTGCTAGTGGGAGCAATTGATGGGAGTGCAGGTGGTTCGTATCCCATCATTAGGTAGAATGGGGTTCGTTTGGTGACAGAGTGTGTTCGGCTGTTGTAGGAGAATTCTAGAGTGGTAATCCATTTGGACCAGGATTCGGGGTTCTGTGCACAGAAGATGCGGAGATAGGCATCAATCTCCTGATTGATCCTTTCTGTCGCACCATCGGTTTGTGGGTGGTAGGCGGTGCTCATGTTGAGCTTGATTCCAAGGAGTCGTCCCATTTCTTGGAAAACTTTAGAGGCGAATTGAGGTCCTCTGTCTGAAATTCCTTTGTCGGGGAGTCCAAAGCGACGGTAAACGTTGTCAATGTAGGCGTTTGCAGTTCCTGTGGCGTCGATTTTCTTTGTGCAAGGGATGAAAATTGCCCCCTTCGTAGCTCCATGGTCGACCACGGCCATAATGCTATCGAAACCATCACTCTCTGGGAGATCCGTGTGAAAATCGTACGTCACTAGCGAAAATGGCCTAGTGGTTTCGGATTTGATGGGCATTAATGGTGGAGCGGTGGGGTGGCGATTGATTTTCATTTGCTGGCACATTGCACAGCCCTGCACAAAGTTCTTGATGAACACTGACATCCCTGGCCACCAGTAGTCCTTCCGGACTTTTTCCAGTGTCCCAAATTGTCCAGGGTGTCCTGCGCTGGGTAGATCGTGATAACGTTGGACTATCTTCCTTCGGAGGTCTTCGTCATCTGGTACCACACACTTGTCCTTGTAGTACAAGATACCATCGTCAAATTTCCAGTCTTCCAGGTTTGATCGGATTGGTGGGGGTCCGTCTTCTTTGGCGGTGCGAATGGCGTCAACAATCAGTTTGTCATTGACCATCTTGTGTACAATTTCGTCCTTTAGTTCAATGTCAATTGAGCGAAGGAAGAGCTTGTCGGGGAGGAGAATGATGTCTTCGTTGTCGGTGTCTTCACCTGGGATGTGGTCTGGTCGTCGAGATAGTGCGTCAGATTGTATCATCTTTGCACCAGGGGTGTGTACAAGTTTGATGTTAAACTGGGATAGCATCAAATTCCATCTTGCTTGTCGTCGGTTCAACTTCCGGGCTTCTCGGAAGTATGTGAGGTTTTTGTGATCGGATAGAATCACAACTGAATGTTGGGATCCATGGAAGTAGTGTCGCCAGGTTTCTAATGCGCGGATAATGCCTAGAAGTTCTCGGTCGTAGATTTCATAGTTCCGTTCTGTTTCCGAGAACGATTTAGATATGAAACCACATGGGTGCCATGATCCGTTGGTGTCACGTTGTTGTAGGACTGCTCCTGTTGCATGTTTTGAGGCGTCGCTTTCCACCACAAATGGCTTCGTGGGGTCAGGCATCAGCAACACAGGCGCTTCCAGGAATTTGTCTTTCAGGGTAGTGAAAGCTTTGTGACATTCATTGGTCCATTCCCACTTCTTGTCTTTCTTGGTGAGTTCGTTCAGCGGTTTGGCAATTTCCGCATATTTTCCGATGAACCTGCGGTAAAAGTTTCCGAATCCTAGGAATGATCGGACTTCCTTTACTGTAGTTGGCGTAGGCCAGTCGCGCATCCCTGCAAGTTTGACAGGGTCCATGGAGATCTTGTTTGGTTCAATGATGAACCCAAGGTATTCCACTCTTGTGGTGTCAAATTGGCATTTCTCTGCTTTGAGGTAGAGATCGTTGTTTTGTAGTCTTTGTAAGACTCTGCGTGTGCGTTCTCGGTGTTTTTCTGGATCGTTGGAGAAGATGAGGATGTCGTCCATGTAGATGATGACCCATCCTTCGTCTATCATGTCTCGGAAAAGGTGGTTCATCATTGCTTGGACATCAGCAAATCCTGGGATGCTACATATCTCTAGATAGGTTCCTATAGCACAAAACCTCCATAGCATGGGTATACCTCGTCTGTAGGTCTTGGTAGCAGTCTCTTGAGGTTAGGTAGACACCCATAGCTGCTTAATGTACTTGATAGTGCTTGTTAGCTTCTGGTCATCTAGATAGTAGTTGAATTCTATATAGATCTACTTATGCATCTTGTTCTTCTGTAGATGTATGCCACCTACACAGGCCTAGAGAGCTAGTCATGAGTTGGTACCATGTCATGCTGTCATAGAGCACAGTAGCATCATATCAAGGCTTTAGCATCAATGACACTTATACTATCACATAGTAGACCACACGAAAGGATAGAATAAATAGAATAATATTTGGCATTGAACTATATATTGCACATAGTCAAACATAGGAAAGGGGACTACAGTAGGGTATTGTATCTAGTCGAGGTGAATAGGGAGATTTGTGAAATCCTCGTCCATATCAGCATCGGCGAGAGGCTTCTTCATCTTGGATCTGAAAGGCCACGTTGGTTTAAAAGTTACGTTGATGAATTTTTGAATGACTTACAGCCCATTTTGTGCCCACTCGCGCTGAAGTTGGCGTAGACGAGGGCCACGTGAGGAATGTGCACCCACTGTGGCTAAAGACTTCATGAACAGATCATACTTTTTGGAATATGCTTTGCCCTCAAATGGGATGCCACTGAAGACACCAGTCCGATATTCTTCGAGGCAGTTGTAGACCTATATGTATATGAGAATGGGACCGGAGAGCTGAGAGTTAACTGATAACTTACGACAGTCATGGCGAGAGCAGCAGCAGCATGTGAAACCGAGTTATGAAAATTGGGCGATAGGCGAGCAATAGGCTTGTTTGGAGTATAATACATTTCTGCAATCATTGCACGGATCGCTGGATGGCTGAAGTTCTCGATGACACCCTATACCATGATGCACAGTCAGTAAATGACTTCAGGGGAGGCAGAAACTGCAAACCTCAGAGTTTGGGTTGCCATGGAGGAATGAATAATTCTCCAGAAGTTCCTGAATACGCTCCTTAACAACTGATATTTCAGTGAGTTGATTCCCGGGTATTCCTGTCCCTTGTTCGGAGAGATTGCTTCTTGATAGTGAATCTTGACAACAGTACGTCCTGCCTGCTTAAAAGTGCCGCGTTGGCTTGGGCCAACACGAAAAACCTGAGTTGTATTAGATATGTCATATGTAGAACATGGAGGCCACTTACCACCTCAGACATTGGCCGTACAATATTGTAATCTGTATCAATCGTAAGCTCTAGACCATCAAGAAATATAGAAGGCCTACTAGGAGCACTAGAGAGTTCACCCCTCCTGATAGCACCAGATATCTCATCAGCTATAAACTGTTCGGCATCGTCAAAATTTTCAGCCATAGTAGGGAAGGGGGTGACAAGAGCAAGATAAGCACGGTAGGAATCCATTGCTCGAATGATCATGCTTTTGAACAATGGATCCTTGTTGTAATAGGCTAAATTGGATGGGTCTTCAGCACCTTGGCCAACCGCTTTCGACCCTCGGCGAGCTCGTTGGGTACTGTCAACGTCATCCTCGTCCTCATCCTCAGTCTGCTGTTCTAGATTGACAGTAGCTTGTAAAAGTTGTGAGGGAGACGGAGGCCGAGTGGCTCGATTGCGAGACCTATGATCTGTAACCACATCAACTTCTTCACCTGCAGGCTAAAAAAACGATCAGTCCTTGATCTGCATGACAGAAAGGCACAACTTACCAAGGAGAGGTTCTGCAAGAACGACAAATTACGTTCTTCATCTGCATCTGGAGAGTTTTCATCGATGTCTATAATCCAAATTTAGCGTGATCGAGCACAGCAATGAAGAGATACTTTCCTTGTGATCCATCTGGCGTGTGGCCCACATCACTATTGAGCTGTCAGGTTGATAGCATATTACACATGCAGATTCACGTTACCTTGCCTGATCACCAATGTTGCTCCCCGTCTCATCCAGTTCTTCAAATGCAAAAGCGGGGTCATCTCTGTACAGGTCATCTTCATTGTCGCCGTCCTGAAGATCCTCGGCAGGATCATAATCTTCCTCTTCCATGATTGGGCCCGCGTTGTTAGTAACCGGATCGTTGTCCTGATAATCTTGCTCGGCACTCATGTCTTCCGACATGTTCTTGTCAGGTTGCTTGGAGGTTGTAGTGTTGGCAGCAGACGGATTTGCGGGCCCAACCACCAATTGTTGGTCTATGGGCTTGTCGATATTGTGAACAGCAGAGGCAGGCCCTTCAACATATCCGTATCGACCATTGGCGATGATTGCAGTACCCACCGGCTTCGTTGGCGGTCTTAAGGGTGTGGCGGTCTGAGACAGGATGGTGGTTGTAGCATTCTTGGATCGCGGTTTTGGAGGAGCCTAGACATCTGAGTGAGAAAGCAATTGGTTCATCAGAGTAGCCCACAAACCTTTATAACAGGGGCCATGTTGTTCTCCTGCAATCCGGCTGGGATCTCAACGGCTCCCATGGCAGTGGTCACCTTCTGAATAGGCTGCATGGTCTTTGTCACGAATGCATTGAGTTTATCAATATGACCACCCTGGCCTTGATTAGACCTTGACGAAGTTCTCAATGGCAATGCTTCGTCTACACGCGTGTTAGTGATCCCTTCGGCATGGAAGATAATGCACTCACTGCCTCCTGAAGTAGCTGCCACCAAACCTGTACAAACAGCTTGAGTATCACCAATAGTGGTAGCAGACAACGTTACTTACTGTACTGCCTTATCACTCTGGCTCTAGCAGCCACAGGAGGCGGCAGAGGAAGATTCTCAGCTAACAAATAATAAGTCTATGAGATCGGAAAATTAAAACAAACATACCTTCCGCACGAGCAGCGGTCGAGGCAGACGAGTTCTTGCTTGTCTTGGATGCCTTCGATTTTGGACCGGCGCTAGAGTCTGCAAGAGTGCGCTTGTTGAGTGCGTTGCTGCCAGGCATTGCAAGATGAGCTGTATAGGTGTTGATTGAGAGAAGTGAGGTGGAGACGATGTTAGTAGACTGCACCTTTTCCAGCTGGCTTTTATAGAAAGACGGAAACAGGGCTGACATTGAGCTGAGAATGCTAAGTCAAAGGAGCAAACAAAAACAAAATGGGGTTCACATATGATATGAATACAACAGAGATATTCTTGGGTACAGATGTGCGGAAGAACAGCTCAAGTGGCAATTGTTAGTTCAAATTGAGTTGCATAGTGCCTGTATCTGTGGAGTAGAGGATAGCTTCGGCTAGGAACACATGAGCGTGGTAGGAACAAAGAGAACTGGGGTACACTTACATCCCCGATGAATGACGGAAATGTGAGACTGAGGACCGGGAGCTGGATCCTCCAGGCGGAAGTTTCTTTCTTTCAACATAGCTCGAAGTCTTCCAACCTCAAGATTTGACTTGTAAATTGATTCATCCACGTCTGCAAGCTCCTTGCGTAGCTTATTTCGTTCCTTCCGCCGCATTTCCTGGTCCTTGAGGGCTGTTTCCAGTTGCGCCAGAAGGTGGCGTACATCTGGCATTTCCTTGAGAAATTATGAGCTATAATTCAGTTCTCGGAGGATATTGACAACTCACTTTTTTTTGGGGTGCTACGTCTTTCCCGATGTTGTTAGGGTCATCGGCAGATGGAGACGACATTGACCAAGAAGGCTCAGGCTGCTCTGCAATCCAGTCGTCATAGTCGGACCTTTGTTGAGCTTGCTGGTAGAAGTCAATTTCACTGTAGTTCATGCTCCTAGAGCAGCTAGGAGCTGGGCTGGAGGGAAAGGCAGCGCTGCTCATGGCGGCGAACAAGAGAGAACGGCGAACAAAAGAACTTGGTTTGAATTCGGTTGCGAGGTGCTGGTTGAAATTGCCTTAGTGTTCCCACGACTGGACACGCCGCAAATGGAAACGGCGGACATAGTATTAGTACAGTGGCAATCCCACCTCAACCACGAATTATGGAGGATCCAAGCTTGTCCACAGTCCTTCGACATACCTTATGGTTGGGATTGAGATCAACGGCCTCAAGATTGTCAACAATCGCTGTCCAAGGTGCTCTCGTGGCTTTCGAAGCCTGGCCGCAACTCGAAACCACCTAAATCAACCAAATGGACACTGCCGCCGCCGTTATGAACTACACCTCAAATCTCTGCGCCTTCCTCCCAACCCAAACGCTACTCTTCCGCCTCGAAGGCGGCAGCAATTGCAAGTCTGCCCTCCGAGCTCTAGTGTTCCGCATATGCCAGATTCCGCATTCCTGAACGACACAAACCCTCTGAGTCACGAATCCTTCAATGACAGTCCAAACCTCCCAGAACCCTCCCAGGAGGCTGAACTTCCTCGTTTACCGTCATCAGGGGGGTCATGCAATGTACCAGCTACCAACGGACCTTTTTACCGAGAGGATTTTGCTGGCGCAGCAACCACTCACGGCACAGGACGCACACTGCTTGATCGACTGCAGGATGACGGATTTCTTGCTGAACGCAAGAGCAACCCTTACTATCCCTACGCTGATAGAACCGAATTTGAACTCGTCAGCTGGATGCTGGACTCTCCTCTGAGTATGGAGAAACAAAATGAATTTCTCCGCTTGCAACGAGTATGTACTCAAGTCCACCTCTTATTGCCAGCAAATGACTAACGCTAACCAGGTTCAACAAATGAACCTCTCCTTCAAAACATCAAAGGACCTTCGGAGCCGTAACGAAATACTGCCTTGGGTTCCAGAATGGAAACGAAGACCTTGGCCAACAAAGTTTCCTGTCAAACGTCCCATAACGCTCCTGTATCGGGACCCTATTGATTGTCTCCAATCCATATTGGAGAATCCGTTAGCGGGTAATGCGACTCAGTTTACTCCGTTCAAACTTTATCGATCAGCTGAGAAGCTCGTCCGTGTTTACACGGAATGGCTCTCAGGCAACGCTGCGTGGTCCGCCCAGGTATGTGGAGTGGGTCTAATTTTACATCACCCCTCTGACTTGCTGTATTAGGCCGCCCTGCCCACTGGCGCAACACTTCTCGGAACGATCATCACCTCAGACAAGACAAACATCTCCGCTATGACCGGAAACCGTCTTGCCCACCCGCTTTTGATCAGCCTTGCAAATCTCGACATGGATTACCGCAACAAGGCTACAAACCACGCTTTTTTATTACTGGCGCTCGTCCCTATCCCCAAATTTCTGCATCCCAACCATCGTCTATGTGGTTTGCTGGAGAGCCGTGTGTACCATGAAGTTCTCGACTTCGTGCTTCACCCTCTGAAGGTGGCAGCGAGTATCGGTATCATGATGAACGACGCTTTTGGTTATCGTCGGTACTGCTTCACACCGCTTGCTTCATGCATTGTGGATACTCCCGAAGCTACCCTTGTGTCTGGAGTTGCTGGCTGGACATCGTCAGTCACCATGGCTGATTACAAGAAATTTGGAGACCCCTTTCGTCACGAACCACGAAGCGCCTCCACCACAATAGCTCAACTGCAGAAAATTGAGGAGACCATCGATCCATGGGACCTTCAGAAGTACTTCAATGCTGCTAAAAAATTCCGCCTCGGTGGTATTCATCGCCCATTTTGGCGCGACTGGCCGCTCGCCGACCCTCCTACATTCCTTACCCCCGAGCCTCTGCACCACTGGCACAAAATGTTTTGGGACCACGATATTCGGTGGTGCATCAATCTCGTCGGGGCTCGCGAGATTGACTTCCGTTTTTCGATCCTGCAGCCTCATACCGGTTATCGACATTTCAAAGAGGGAATCAGTCAACAGAAGCAAGTAACAGGCAGGGAGCATAGGGAGATCCAACGCTACGTTGTTGCCGTGATTGCCGGCGCAGTTCCACGAGAGTTCCTCATCGCCATTCGTTCCCTCCTTGATTTTCGCTACCTAGCTCAATCCACGGTCATCGACGACACTCTCTGCGACAAAATTCAAGCTGCCTTGACTCAATTCCATCAGCATAAACAGTCTATCCTGGATGCTGGTGCTCGTCGCGGAGCCGGGAAGAAGGTTATCATGGGGTGGAATATTCCAAAGTTAGAATTTATGCAAAGTGTGGTCCCCAGCATTCGTCTCAACGGAGCTCCCATCCAGTGGTCAGCCGAAAGAACAGAAAACGCCCACATCACCGAGATTAAGAACCCCGCTCGTTCCACCAACAATCAGAACTACGAATCACAGATATGTCGATATCTTGATCGGCGAGAGAAGCTACGTCGCTTTGACCTCATGACGGCCGTTTATGCCTCACTACGCGAATCGGACCCTTCGAAGGAAACCGACATAGTAATCCAGCCCGTATCTCGACTCATTGGAGCACAACGAGAAGAAGTCAACTACTTTGCGAAAGCTAAACTACCAACGACCGACTGTCCCTCAAGAACTTTCACAGCTCATGACGCATGGACTGCCTATCACCTCAATCGCGACCCTCGAATTAGTCGTACAAACGTCAATGTGATTGCAGCATCATTTGGCCTCCCAGACTTGCCTGTCGCACTGGCAGAGTACATCGCTCGTGCTCGAACTGGTGCGACCACCTTTACTGTTGGCGGCCGGCGTATCAGCAATCAGCAAGTTCCTATCGCTTTTGCAAACATCGAAGTCTGGACCCGGATGAGTTTACAAGTGAAATCATACCACTACCCTCACCAAAATCTACCTCCAACCACCCTCAATGTCACCAAACCTGACGAGAATTGGCCCATTGGACGCTGCGATAATATCATGCTCAATGTTGACCCCGCCAAGGCCTGGCCTACCTCCGGTCTCGATGGTGAGCCTTCTAAGCACCCTCGCCCGAATAACAACAGTTTACTGATTGACCACTAAACAGGTCATGTCGTCGGGCAACTTCGACTCATATTTCGTATTACCCAGAATAGAGAGTCAATCAACCCACCGCCCGACCAGTTTCTTGCATACATCCAACGATTCGATGTCGTCCCACAGCTAAACCCAGATGCAGCGGGGTCGGGGGCACCCCGCGGTCAATATCCGGAACCTTCATCCTCCCTCTATGCTCTCAAAAGAGCTAAACGAAGCAATGGTCAGCTAATTGGGGATGTGGTGCCTATTAAGCAGATTCGGGCCGTACTGGACTTGATACCTCGCTTCGGGGAGAAAGCAGGACGTGTTCTCACGTCTGGTAACATCATGGCGTATTCCGGAGAGTTCTGGTTGAACAAATATTTTGATAAAGAACTATATTATGCATTAAGTTAGCTATCTGCACGAATACAATGACCCTATTCGTCCTATATCACTATGGTTGCTACTTGAGGGGAGTCTACCGCTTTAGGAAATGATTTAGGCTTAGTCACCCAAGGCCACAGGCCACGCATGTTCAACGTTCTCTCCCTCCACGATGTCGACATACACAAACGAGTGACAATGCTCAAATATGGCTTCAAGACAAGTCGGAGGTGTTCTTCTGAAGAGATGATGGCTGCTCCCATTGGTCAATGTCTGGCCGACTTAATGGATCCCATTTGATAGAAAATACATTGACGCCGTAAGTTTTCGAACTTCATTCAAAGGTAGAAAATTCAAATTGATTCCTCATCAGGCTTCAATCAGAGCTCGAACTTCCCCCAAGTGTCAGGTGGGTATTTGTGTGTGAAGGTAGTCAATACCAACTTGGAATTAAAGCGGCCTCGATGGTATGGTTTTCTTGTCACTTCACCCATCAAATCAGGAGACTCACTAGCACCATACAGCTTCCAACATTATTTACCATCCAGCCTGTGCATGCGACGGCCTCCTCTTCACTAGAATTAACCCAGGAACGTTCCGGCCCCCAACAAAATACTTACATGGGCTCGAGAAATGTCGTACTGTCACGTCCATGTGTCGTGCTCAGGCGGCAGCACGTCATGGCCACCCCTTCCTTAATCGCCTGCGCCACCTCTCGCGTCTTCAAAATAGTGTAAGAGCATTCTAGGACTGAGAGGGAGGCACTTGCTGACTCGACAAACACAGCAACGTCGATGGCAGAATTTGCTGCTCGAGCTGCGGCACACTTGCCCCTCCCCTTCCATAATTGTTTGGGAATCCTTTCGCACCTTTTCAGACCACCTAGGAGCACGCAGGATACTGCAAGGACCCAGGACATTCTCGCCGACTCGACAAACACAGCATCGTCAGTTCAGCAAGCTGGTACTAGAGCTGTAGCATACTCGTGCCACCGGCTCCTTAATCATTCGGGAGGCCTCAAGACTCCAGAACTACTCAGAAAAGCGCACCGGTATTCATCAGGACACGCTTGCTGCCTCCACAATCCCAGTATCACCACCCCAGAAACCCGGTGCTCAGCTGCAGAACGCTCACCCCACCCCTTCCATAATCGTTTAAGAGTCTTTTCGCGCCGTCGAGAATAGTGGGAGCAAGCTGGAACTCTGCAGGACACTCTCGTCAACTCGATAAATGCGACATTGTTGATCGAGAGTTCGGATACTTGAGCTGTAGCACGTTCATGCCACCACCTCTATAACTGATTGGGCGGCACCTTGTCCCCAGAAAAATACTCGGAAACGCACCCTATAATTCAGCAAGACGCTCTCGCTGACTCGACAAACACAGCATTGTCGCGTCGAAAATTCAGTGCTCAGGCCGCAGCATTCATTCTACCTCCTTCCATTAGCAGTTGGGGGTCTTTTTGCGCCTTCGAAACCACTAGGAACACACAGGACACTAGCGAGACACTCTTGCCAACTAGTCCAGCGGGATATATTCTCCGACTCGACAAACACGGCGACGTCGATTCCGAAACTTAGTGCTCGAGCTGCGGCATGTTTACCCCACCCCTTCCATAATTATTTGGGAATCTTCCCGCGTCTTTGGAATAACGTAGGGCAAGCTGGGACCCAGTAGGACGCACACTCTGACTCGAGAAACACAGCATCGTTGATATGGAGCGGCAGCCCATTCAAGCCATCCCCTCCTTGACCTCCCATCATGATCATCTGGGAGGCGTTTCGATCCCTAAACCACTCAGTAAGTAGCACCAGAATCGTAACGACACCATCGCTGACTCGACAAACACAGCATCGTTGATACCGATATCTGGTGCTTGAGTAGCAGCACATTCACAACCCCTCCCCTCCCCGTGATCGTTTGGAAGGCCTGTTGTCCACTCAGCATAGCACGCCAAAGTTTCAGCACGCCACCCTCGCTGACTCGACAAACACAGCATTGTTTATACGAATATCTGGTGCTTGAGCAGTAGCACATTCACGCCCACCCCTCCATGATCATTCGGGAGGCCTGCCGTTCCCTACGCCACTCAGCAGGCATGCCAATACCTCAGCAGGACCCCCGTGCTGACTCGACAAACACAGTATTGTCGAACAAATTCCCGACGGTTGAGCAGTAGCACATTCACACCACCCCTTCCATTATCATTTGGAAGGCCTGTCGTTCCCCGAGCCACTCAGCAAAGCAGGCCAACAATCCTGCAGGTCCATCTTGCTGACCCGACAAACATTCCATTGTTGATTCGGAATTCTGGTGCACAGGCGGCGGCATATTCGTACCATTCCCTCCTCAATGACTTGGGAGGCATCTTGCCTCTGGAACTGCTCGTGAAAACACGCTGAAGCCACGGCAGGACCCTTGCTGACTCGACAAACCCAGCATAACTTTGAACTGCAGCACGTTCACTTGACCTCCGAAATGATTCAAAGTCACGCCAGGCTACAGCAGAGCAACCTTGCTAACCTGCGGGCCGACGACCAGAGCGTCGTCAGTCGAGAATCTCGGTGCTCGACCTACAGCACATTCACGCCATCGCCCTCCACGATCATTCGGGAGGCCTGTTGTTCCCTGAATCACCCAGCATAGCACGCCAAAGTTTCAGCAGGACACCCGCGCTGACTCGACAAACACAGCATCATTCCTACGGATATCTGGTGCTTGAGCGGCAGCACGTTCACGCCAGCCCTCCATGATCATTTGGAAAGCCAATCGTTCCCTGAACCACTCAGCGAGGCATGGCAGACTCAAGCAGGACATACTCACTGACTCGACAAACACAGCACTGTCAACTCAGAAATTTAATGCTTAAGCAACCGCACATTCACGCCCATCCCCATTGTAATCATGTGGGAGGTCCTTCGCCACATCGGAGCAGGCAAGACAATAGCAAGACACGGTCGCTGACTCGACAAACACAGCATTGTCGATTCAGAAGTTTGATGCTTGAGCCTCACCACATTCACGTTCACCCCCATATAAAGCCTTCGTGCCCTCGTCATAGCGCCGGAATATTTTGGGGCGTGCTTGCCGGATTAACGAAATCCAGTGTCACCCCCCTCCGCAAAGTGGTGCCGAAAACATGTCGTATTCAACCTGTTACCGCCATTCACTCCTGTCGTCAAACTTTATCAAGATGGGTCAACACTGTCGACCGCAAAAGTCCACTTTCCATCCCATTCGCTGGCTGCGTGGCCGCGGTATGCACATTTTACAAGACAAGGATTGATCAAGGATATTACGAAGTCTGGAGCTATTCTGTTGTCCATACATATGCTTTCGGGCTATTTTAGGCCCTGCACAGTGCTACCCCATCAAGTCGGCGCTTATTGCATCACGGGCGCCTGTACAAATAAGGCAGTGCTATCTTCTACGGGCTCCTTTGTACGCTTTTGATCAACAATGCTTTGATTATTGTACTGACGATCATTCTGTAGCTCATTGGTACTCGCCCCACTGTTTTGGCTCGAGTCTGCACACAAGAACTTTGTCAAGCGCTCAATGTGCTTTGCTTGGATCCAATGGCGACGCCAAACAAACCGACGCCTCCTTCTCTCACAAACTGCTCTCAGTACAGGTATTGACAGATCTTGGCCTAGCGGCTCTGACCTGTGCAATGCCTGTTGGGAATGGACAGACCCGCCTCGTAAGCCGGCTCTCGTGTGCTTTCGACACACGCTGACGCAAAAATACGGTTGTTTCTGCCCCTTCACAGGTCACGGCGCCATTCCCATCTGCAACGGCAGTCACGTTATGGATCTACTATCGCGTGGGGCAACGCGAGGAGGTTATGGCATTAGCGGTTCTGTTGGCGACCGTGGAGCGTTTCGGGACAGTTTTGCAAGTGGCAGGCGTAACGAATCTGGTTTACCAGTACGTAGCCGCGAATTTGCTTTTGATCACGCTAATACTCATATCTAGGACATCTCAACATTCCTCCGGCTCTCAACATATCACGATACGGGGTTATGACGCCTCTCGATTTCGATGCTTTACTGCGCACATCCATTCCTCACCAGTTTCTGACCAGGCATGGATCTACCGGTATAGCCCTCTCCCCGCTCGGGTTTGCAGGCTTCTGTCACCTGTTATCACAACTAACGGTGTCTCCGTCCCTTTCGTACTCACTAGGATTAGGAAACGAACGAGAGATTTTGATATGAGGTTGCACCGTTTTTTGCTTTTACTTCCGTAAACGGCATTCGTGTCGAACGCGGTGTGATTTTGGCCCCATTTTGTGGAGTTTATCTTGTAACATAGCTAATGTACTTGAGTTGTATTGGTAGTAGCTTGTGTATAAAATAATGATCTTATCTTTCCGTTACCATTGACCTGCTTAAAACACGAGACGGCAGTCAAGCAGTGCCGATTTCGATGATGGGTTCATGAGCCTATGGCAGGCTATCGCACAAAATGAATTCAATAAAATCTATATAAGATTATAGTGGGAAGCATCACACTATGGACCTAGTCGTCTAGCAGCCTATTGCTCTTCCGTGGTATTATACACTACTGACGGCTTGCTGAATTGCAGTCCGCTATGAATAACTATGCAAGATTATGGATTTTGATGGCGCCTATGAATTGACTATGACAGTTGCCCTCAACTACAAGTGTCTAGCGCCGAAATCTGAGTTTGCTGATGGAAGGTACCGGGTGAGTTCATTAGTCCAAAGAACATCACCATTGGTTCAAATAACCCTCGGTTGGTCTTGAACGCTGCTTTCCATTGGTCACCATCTTTGATGCGGATGTTGTGATATCCCCATCGAATGTCGAGTTTGGTGAAGACAGTTGCTCCTTTGAGTTTATCGATGAGTTCGCTAGCCAGCGGTAAGGGGTAAGCGTTAGGTATTGTTCCTTCGTTGAGTCGTTGGTAATCCTGACATGGTCTCAGGGCTTCCGAGTCTTTCTTTGCAACAAAGAAGAACGGAGATGCTTGTGGGGAGTTGGATTCTCGGATGTATCCTTTGGCTAGATTTTCCTTGAGAAACTCGTCGAGTTTTTCTTGCTCTAAGGGGCTGAGCGGATAGACCTTGCAGTCTTTTGGCACGAAATCTGTCTTCAGATCTATGGCGTGATCCCAGGGTCGGCTTGGTGGGAATCGTTCGGATGCTGCTTTCTCAAAGACTTTTCTGTAGTCTTGAAGATAGTCGGGGATGATTTCGTCAAGGGATTTCTTTGGTTCCTTATCTTCTCGTTTATGTTCCAGAGCTTGCGAAATTGATGTTTTCGCACGTATCCACACCTGCTGTGTGTGGTGTCTGGTTGCTGGATGGTGTGTTACCACCGTCTGTCGTATTGTGGTAGTTGGCCTGATTGGCCCGTACACAAGGTAATCCTTTGTGTGTTCCTGCGTAAGTGGGGGTTCCTCCTTGGTGAATATTCCGACTGCCGGTTCGTTCTGGCAGTATGCGATGAGAAAATCTTCATTGATCTCTTCTCCGTCTTCGACTATTCGGAAATAGTCGCTAAGTCCTTCTGATTTTCCGGGATTCTCTTCGGAACAATCAGGTGCTGGGGTAGGTGGCGTGTTTTCTTCTAGTAGTTGTTCTCGGATGGCTCTCATCCGCTTGATGTCTACTGCTCGCATCAATGTTTGCGACAGTCGTTGGGTAATGCGTGATTCGTCGATTTCGAGTGTGCCGTCGCTCCACGATATGATTGGATCTACCCGTTTTAGCCAGGGTAATCCAAAAATCAGGTGGTCTTTCCCGAGTCCAGTGACAAAACATCTTTCCTTGATGATGGCTGTCCCTATCTTGGCAATGACCCAGGTAAAGTGGGTAATAGTTCCTTGTTTGTTCAGGGTGCCATCAACGTTTCGTGCTGTAATCGGTTGTCGGAGTGGGAGTAGCGGGAGGTGATGTGTCTTGGCAAAGACGGAGTCGATAAATGACCCTTGCGCTCCAGAGTCAATGAGAGCTTTTGTGCCGGCGATTGTTGTATTTCCATCTAGGGGGTCTTGTAGAGAGATTGGGATACGCATAGATTCAGCATAAAAATCAGTAGCTACAAGTACACTGGAAATATCAATCGGGCGAGGAAGTACTGACGTCGGCTTTGCAGTCTTCCTCTTTAAAAACCCTCAGCCTCTGCTTCGGTGTAGAATTCAGCGGCTTCTTCTTGGGGCATGTCAGCTAGGACTGCTCTGACATATTTGATCAACTCGGCTCCCTTCTCAGGTTTCTTGTGGAATCGGCTGTCGTTGTTGCTAGGGTAGGTTCTTCCAAAATTCTTCCTTTGAAGACATTGTTGGATCGTGTGACCTTTCTTGGAGCAATAGTAGCACAAGTTGTTCTTCTTGTGATGTTCTCTTTCCTCCTGGGTGAGGCGGCGTTTGGGTGGATCAGTGGTGAAACGATCAACATCCATAGCCATTGGGTCTCGGGTTCCAGTAGGTGTTTTGTAAGCACCTTTGACCATATCAGATGTCTTGATGATACGGGTATGTCCCATGATTGTCTTGGCACGTCGCCAGTTGTTGTCAAACTGGACGGCTTTCTTGACCCAATCGTTGAATGTGGTAGGAGGGGAATCGGAAAAGAGAATTTTCTCTCGGAGTTTGGGGGTAAGTCCTTCCATGAAGATCTCGATCTTTGCAGTGTCACCGCTGAGATCAGTTCGTGCAAGAATATTCTTGAAGACGGTGACAAATTCGTCAGCTGTCCCATCCTGTCGTAAGGCTTTGAGTTGGAGAAGTGCGGCAGCTTTGTCGTCGGTAGGGGAAAAGGCTTCTTTGAATTGGCTGATAAATTCAGCGTAGGTGGCTTTCCTTTCAGCTGCTGAATATTTATCGTGAAATTCTAATCCCCATGCTGCTGCAGTTCCTTCTTTGAGGAAGGATAGGGCGATGCGAATCTTCTTGTCATCTTCGAGTTGGTTGAGGTTGTTTAGGATGAGGTAGTCTTCAAGTTCCTGAATGAACTTTCTGGTCTTGGATCGGTCTCCGGAGAACGTTTGGGGTTTGGCTCCAATGTCCTTCTTGTTGTTGTTGTCTTGTGACATTTCGTAGTCGAAATCGAAGTCGGTCTCTGGTTCAATTGTTTCTGCACTGGGGCGCTCCTCTGGCTCAGCTGTGGGGCTCTCCTCTAGCTGTTGTTGTACTTGGTGTTCTTCTTCTTCCTCTTCGGGCAAGACAGAAGCGCTGGTAGACGGGACTAGTGATGGGTTCCTGGATATTGCTGTGGGTAATGGTGCGAAGCGTCGCTGTTCCTCCTCGTCTACTTCAATGTCGTGTTCTCGTTGAGCTCGGACAATAGCAGGGGTCTTATGAGGTCGTTCAGGGGTAGGGAAGTCTAGAGCGTGGAAGTGTCTGTTTTCAACGGCAACGGTGGTGAATGTGAATTTGCCAAGGGAGAGAGAGGCGTAGCTCCAGCGGTTATTGTTGTGATTAAAACCGCAGTAGCTTCCGTTGGTGAACTTGTAGACGTTGTTGGTTCCTTCTACTAGAGTGGTATTTCGTGGCGGGTGGTCTGCCCTGTGTACGACCGTGGTGACTGAGTGGTAGCCGCAACGGCAATCGGCCTGTTGCGTGCTTCTGCTGTGTTGTCGTGGGGTGGGCCTGCGCTAACAATGAGCGGGCCTTCTGAACAGCTTGACCTTTTGTTAAGGCAGAGCCTAACAACTTAGGTAATACTGTTTACGCTCGATGTCTTTGATAAACAAAGACAGAGATTTGTCAGCAGCTGCGGCTGTACTGACGACCTGGTGAGATTGACGAAGCAAGGGACTTAAAGGCGAAGTAGAGAACTAAGCAGTTAGGTAGATTGCCTAGGTCAAGCTGAGGAGCCTTGACCAAATGGTACAGGTTTATATACCTATCTAGTAGTTCTAAATATAGCACATGCGCAGCATGCTGAGTAAGTAATGAGTCATGCGCAGCATGATGAGTAAGTACATGAGTCAGTATGACTCAATGCGAGTCAGAAAGAGTCAGATAAGGTATAAGTCTCTCACGATCGTGAGAGATGCGGAGTAGCATGGAAAAAGATGAAAAATGCGCAGTGATGCGCAGCATATGTGAGTAATCATGCATAGGTAAGCGGGCCGGGGTATGTAAGGAGAAACATGTAAGCAAAATCATAACACCTACAGACTGCTCAACCAAAGGAGCGGGACTAGCAGCAGCGGTGCAGTAACGTGAGTTGAAACAGTTGATGACCATACTTCTTATCTTGCTTATTGTTGCATCGTCGAATCCATTGTCAGTGAACCACTGAAGTTTGCGGTCGGGACACATAACTATGCCATCAAATATTTAGAAAAATCACAAATCAATCAAGCCAACATACCCATGGCAATATGGTACATCTCAGCATCACCGGTCAGAACAGAATATTTTTTGAGAAGTAGAAGAGCTGCCTCGGCCGCAATTCGTACAACTGGCCAGTCATGAAGTTGATTGGCAGTATCGTCTCGAACCATCTTGAGGTTTTCCTCGAGCAGATGAAGCATTGGAATGATTTCAACGACCAATGGGACTTCAGCTTGAGAGAAAACATTTGTAATTGTTTCAAATTCCTGAAATGTATCAGTATCTGAGAAGATATTTGACATTTAACCTTACTTCAAGAATATCACATAGAATCTCAGAGAGATCCCATAGCCGGTCGGTTAAAGCATATTTCTTGAGATTGTGGCGTGGAGTAGCAACCAATACCTTTACAATATCCTTGAAGTGAAGGTGAGATAACAGACAGGCAAAGTCTGAGTTCCACCGTGTTGCGACCCGTCGAGTAAGCTTGGTCTTGTTGCCTTTGATGTCGGGATTCTCAGTAAGAAGTTTCTCAAACTCTGCTGAAAGAGTTGAAGAATCATTGACCCGCCTTGATAGCCCTGAAACCTGTGCAACCTGTTAGAAATATGCTCAGACTAATAAGTGTGATTAATGTCACTTACTCTTGGGAAAAGTTTCAGTGCTTCTTCCTCCTGGGTCTTGGACATAGTGACACCAACTTGTTGCATGTTGAATACAGCCTGGTCACGCATAGACCTGATGACAACTTTGTCATGAAGTTTACGCCCTTCATCTTCTTCCTCTTTCTCCTCATCCTCCTCCTCTGCTGCCTCCTCCTCGACTGCAAGAATGACATCAGGATCATCAGGATCATCTTCACCCTCTTCAACTACAACCTCCTCCTCAACTTCAGGTTCATTGGAAAACTCATCGGTATTTGCAGCTGCAACTTTGACTGACTTTTTTCGCTTGGGCCGTTTGAAGAAGAACAAGATGAAAATCTACGCAGAGAAATAAGACTTGGTACAGAAGAGCTTAGAATGTATTCACCTTGGCAATCAAGTTGATGATATGTGCATAACACCGAGCGCGAGCTTTCATTCCCAGGAACTTTCTCAGGTACTTTGGAAGTAACAGAGCGAGCCGATCACAATTTGAAGCATTATCCATGCAAATAGTAAACAGCTGTAGACCTTGTATGAGAAAATGAAAGCACTATACAGTTCGAACACTCACGAATTCCTCCAAGCCAAAACACTGAATGCAGAGGGCAACAACACTCGCCAGGTACTCGCCATCATGGGCTTCGGTGAGGCTATTATGACTTTGGGCATAAGCAGCAGAAGCCAGAAGAATGAGTAACTTACCGTATGAACTCTAAGACTTGGCGATGAAGTTGCCCACGAGCAACCCAGACGATGACAATACCGAGATAGGATGTAAGGATGGGAGCAGTCCATCCATCAAGCACCAGATGGATTGTTGAAGCAAGGCTCAGAAAGTATGAACGAATGTCAAACGCAAGCTCCTTGTAGAGCGTGTTAACATCTCGGCTGACGGTAGAGGCAGATGGCACTTCGGTACCAGGACGTAGCATATCGATTTCAGCAACATCAGCATTCCGACAATTTTCTTGGATTTGATTGGACGCTCTTAAAATGCTTTTTTGAAGACTTTCAAGTGATTCCAAGCCAATTTTGGCCGTCTGGATTTAAGACAGCTGCTCTTAATTTCAGAGTACATTTGCTGAAATTCTGCTGGAAATACTATTGAAATCTCTTGGATATCTCACTATTATATAGTGATTTCAGAGTAGTTGAAGTGTAAATGAAACTACTCCTAATAATGCACACGTATTTTTGAGTTTATCCCATAACTAACATGCAGAATGATGACTGTTTTTCCAACTAAAACCTTCAACTGTGCTGAGTGGCAACTCCAAATCTCAGGCTGAGTCCGAGCCCGTATTATTCAAAAACTATTCCTCGTAGTGATCTCCTTATAAACTAGTTAGGTATACATCAATCATCGTGTAACAGCAGGTGCAAACCAAAGTTGAATCAAAGTTGGTTTCAAGTCACTCAATGGACAGTCCAATCACTCTCAAGACATCCCGAATCTTTACAGAACGTCAATAGCTAAAATAGAATCACTAAGAACAAATCCAGATGCCTTCAAGATGGAGTACTATCCACCCAGAAGACTACAATTGATATACAGCCGTTGTTCATTTCCAAGCACACCTCACTTTCCGACCAAGTAAGACACAAGATCACCCCCCAAGCAGTGCCAAGCAGATTCAAGAACAACGAAAATTATATCAATGGGTATTTAAAGAAGATACAGGTCATCTAAGAATATGAGAAATTATCAAGATGTATTCAACAGTAACCAAATCATAGAGTTCTAGTGATGAGAGGGGTGGAGAGAATAGACAGGTCACAGGGTATCCAAGATAACAAAAGCATAGGTAGATGTTCAACAGAAAGCAAGCTAAAGAACTGTCAGAACCCGCAGTGCATCAAACATTTGTTACTCACCTATTAATCAGAATCAGAATCGGAGTCGAGAACGAAGACAAGGTCGTCGAACGGTCCCGAGGTGCTGCCTGAAGTTCCTGAGGCACCGTTGCTGCTCGAGACGGCATTCGCCTTGTCTATAAGAGGCTGCATGACGGCCATGCTATCGAACCCCTTGCGTAAAGCCTGCTTGACCCAGTTGTCCGTTGCTGAACCCCACTTGTTGTAGTTGAACTCTTCAATCTTGAGGGGGTCAATGGGGGGCTCAGTTGACACTGCATCGGTAACAGCTGCATTGGCGGTGGCGGCATCGGCGAGTATGGGTTCAATAGGCTCAGTCTTGACGCCTTTGCGCTTGTTATACGGCTTGAGGGCGGGTTGGTCGTTGTCGATCTTTATTTTCGCCCAATAGCGCACGGCGCGCTGAACCTACGCACCTAATATTAGCAGTCAGAGATAAATGATGAGAGGACCATGTACAGCTGCCGTGGCCATGGCAAGGGCGCCAATTGGGGGTTTGTTCGTGACCCGCTCCCAGCCGCTGTCGTGTCGCTTGACCCACTTGAAGAAGGCATGGAATGCCTTGATGACGAGGGTCCATGGAAGGGATTGACCCGCTTGACCTATACCAATCAAGTTTTTAATGCAAGGGGTAGGGTGGAGACGGTGTACGCACCTCGCCGTCGCTCTTCGTTCGGACACCTCCATAGGCAAAGAGGTTGTTGGCGAAGAGTCGTTGGGCTTCGGCTTTGCGCTTTGCGTTGGTGGTAGCTCCAATATTGACGAAATGAACCTCGAGGGCCGTGAGGGCGGCGGTGCCGATAGAGCTGCGCATTTCGCGATATCTTTGGTCACCCTAAGCAGCCGCAAGTCAGTTAAATGTGATAAACTTTAAGAAAAAACAATACCAGAACAAAGGGAACGTCGTGGATGCCTTTGATAACATAGGTGGCAGCCGGCGTACCCTTGTATGTAAATGCCCAGCACTCGTTCATCACCTCAAGAGTATGGCTATCTTTGATGTTCCAAGGCCCTGTCATAGTACCAATATACATGGCGAAGTTTGTGACGAAATTGTGCCGCCATTTATCGCGTGAGCCAGGTGGAAGGTCGGCCGTGACATAGTCGGAGATCTTCTTGTGTTTGACGGGGGATTCAACCTTAACGACGGCCTGGAAGGGAGAACAATTGTCATTTGCGTTACAGCACCGGTTGTAGCACTTACCACGCCTGTTACCCGTTTAACACCCTTCACAGGACTGAGACGCGCAGCCTCGCGTTCAGCGAAGTCATCTTCGTCTTCCAAGCCGCCGAAACTAGCTCCAAAGTTGTCGTTGTCGTCCTCGTTGAATGTGGCGGGTGGTGGTGCAGCTTCTTGCTCTGCTGGCTTTTTGGCGGTAGCTTGCTGCGTTTTGAAAAGCACTTGGGATGTGCTTACTACTGCGATACTTGAGTCGAGGTTGCGTTTCTTTGACGTGGTGCCATCGGCGTTGGAGGGAGCTTGCAAGAACGTGCCAGCTTTGTTGGTTTCTACCTCCGGTGATGGGCGCTTCAAGTTCTTGGCACGAGTCGCGGCTGAATTCTTCCAGGTTTCGGTGAGGCCAGCACCTATCTTCTGCACAGACTTCGACACTCTATAGTCGCGGATAAAAGCATCCAAGAAGAAAAGGTTCTCGGTCAGCGAAGATTCCATGGGAAAGCAGAGACGTACGGTTTGGTAGGGAGGGAGGGAGCTTTCTCAATTGCCTTAGACGCAGACGCGCATCAACGATCTGTCAGCACATGGGAACGATTGATCTCACCTTTACCTTGCGTCCAGCGATGATAGCTTTCTTCAATGCTTCCCTCATGTCTTTCCGCTTATTCTGCTTGGTTGGCTGGGATTTTGTCGCCTTGGTACCTACTACCAATCTGGACTTCTTGGTAGGCACTTTTTTATGAGCATCCTTGGCTGGTACGACCTCGACCTCGCTGCTGCCATCAACATCCATTACATCGGACTCACTGTCACTTTCGTCGCCGTCTTGGTCTTCGTCAACATCCATGGTAAAAGCCGGGTCTTCTGAGCTACCCAGCTCTTCAATGCCGTCATCAACAGGCTGGTGATTTGCCTCCTTCGCAATTCGATGCGGTTGTCGAGAGGCTGGTTCCTTATCACTGGTGTTCTCCTCGTCAGATCCAGGTATGATTTCTTTGTCACTTCTTTGGACAACAGGCTTCACGGTGGCGGACTTCTGCCTCTTACGAGCCTCTCGCCTGTCTATTGGAATCTCAATGTCATCTGACTTGTTAACCGCAGGATATTGATCAACAAACTTACGAAAGGGATCTACCTCACCATCAGAGGCAGGGACCTCGTCATCTTTGGCAATGTTAGCCTTTGCTCGTGGCTTTGGCCGTACCCGCAGGTTCGTTTTCCCTCCTTGCGGTTTCCCGTTCTCTTTTCAATTGTAGACAGGCGTCAGAGAGATCAAACAGGCGCTTACATAGCTTACCTGGCAATCCCGAGCCTTTCGCGGCGCTTTCGGACCTTTTCTTTGTACCCGGGGAGATCCGCAACGCTGTAAGTTCGTTTAAGCGAAACTTTCTGCTTTTGCTTACCACCTAGGTCTGTTTATAGGATAACTCTGGTGTTCATGGCGGGCTAACACACCTCTAGCCTTGACGTGGGTACTTGAAGCTTTAACCGGAGTCAAAAGGTCTGGCTGCTCACCCTCATCATCAGATGACGGTGGGGTTGGGACACAGAAGCCGCTCGAGCCCATGGTAGCAACGCGCAAGGGCCTGGGCGTAGCTTCACCGTCTTCGGCATCTGAACCAGCTTCGACAGCTAGTTCTGCTTCAAAACCTGGCTCAGCTTCAACAGCTGGCGCAGCTGCTGCAGCTACAGGCTGAGCACTCTGTGCAGTTTTTGCAACACCTACGTGCCACGTTAGCGGAGCCTTTGGAATGAACACAGCCTACTCACGCTCTTGACGACGAGGAAACGCGCTGTCAGCTTTGTCGTCCTCCTCAACAAGGGCGTCTTCAAGCTTGGACATTGCTTGAACACCAGCTACGCGCAAAGTTTCCTTTTCCACCTCAAGTTTGGCCTGTTTCGCCCGTTTGTGGGCTAATGCTTTGGCCTCCGCGTCTCTTGCAGCCTTAGCCTCCGCTCTTGCCTGGCGGGTCGATATTCCAAGCAGGCGAAGGGTGTCGCCGTCTTCACGCTCTTGAGTGGTTCTGCGCAGACTTTTCTTGCGTTCGTCGGACATGTCAGGAATTCGGCGAGGGTTGGTGGTTTGCTGTCAAGTTGAACTCCGTGGGAGACCAAACAAGGGTTCAATCATCGGTGCAGCACCACAAGGGACTTTTTCGGATTGGCTGGACTTGAAAACTTCTTGGATCATCTTTATCCTCTTTCTGTCACCTTGGGCATGTATACCCCCAGCCAAACCCGCTCCAAATTTCGCTGTCCAGCGCCAGGATGTACAGAGATACGTCAGACAACAGGTGCTCTGTCTCGACATCTGGTGAAGTCCCATCCAAAACTAAACCATTATCAGCGTGAGTGACTGTACCAACGCGTAAATCTAATGCTAACTTATATTTTTGTCCTCCCAGACAACCCACGTACTCCTAACCCCGGTCACCACCTTAGCTCCGATCCACCTTCAGACAATCCGCCATCGCCTGCTGCTCCTGTCGCTACTGGCAGCCAAGCATCTGCACAAGCTTTCTGGTCACCTTCAGCTGCCAACATCTCCCAGCCTCCTTCTCCCGGCCCGGAGCATCTGCCTCGAGATCTCTCCGTTCCAGTGCAACTAGTAACAGAACCTCCAAACGCAACTGCACCAAGAGGTTCTGCGGCCATTGGCACTGATGCTCCAATTTCGCGTTTGTTGCATAAAATCCTGACAGGTAATGCTCATCTTACCCTTGGTGCGACTGTGCTGACGTTACTCCAGCTAAAATCTGCGATGAAGATGGAAATTTCCTGGATGTAAAGGCCCCAGGGCACCCTCCACCGCCGCCGCCTCGAAACGACAGGAAGACGGGCGACTGGTTTCCTTTCAGCAGCAAAGTCGAATTCGAAATGGCTGAATTTGTCTACTGCAAAACGCGTATGTCTGCTGGCAACACCAATTTCTTAATGAAGATGATTGCAACGTTACGCAACGGCCAGCCGCTCTTCGACAACTATAACGACATATGTAGTACTATCGACGCTTCCAACTTAGGCGGTGTTCCTTGGGAACGAGCCACCCTTCGTTATCAAGGAGAGTTGCCCAACACTCAAGCTCCCGAATGGATGACCTCCGAGTACGAGATCTACTTCCGTGACCCTAGCGAGGCCGTCAAGAACATCATTGCCAACCCAACGTTTGACGGCGCGTTTGACTATGTCCCTTACCAAGAATTCGACCAAAACGGCGAGCGGCGATATGAGAATCTCATGTCGGGTGACTGGGCTTTTCGACAAGCGGTGCGTTTGTATACCTATAAATATTTGCAGACAGCTTCTGAATTCGAGACCAGGACGCTATTGGAGGGGATAGTGATACCCATGGCGCCATGTTTGTGCCGATCATCCTTGGGAGCGACAAGACGACGGTCTCTGTTGGCACAGGGGGGAGTGAATTCTGGCCCCTGTACATGTCCATCGGAAATGTCCACAACAAAGCTAGACGAGCTCACGCTGATGCACTGGTCCTGATTGGGTTTCTATCAATCCCTAAAAGTACGTACCCTGGCTGTAATTTGAGTCACACGCACCAAGCTAAAGTACGTTCACGCAAGCTGACAGGCAACATGCTGGCAGTGGAAAGTTTCGAAACTTCCGGCGCCAGATGTTCCACGCGTCACTCACCGAAATTCTGCGGAGGTTGAAGCCTGCAATGTCAAAACCTCAAGTTGTTCGTTGTCCAGACGGTCATTTTCGGCGAGCTGTATACGGCCTTGGACCGTATATAGCCGATTACCCCGAGCAGGTGCTCATCTCCTGCATTGTGCAGAACTGGTGTCCCAAGTAAGTCTTAATTCCCGGTCTGATTTTGCTTCAGAGCTGACCCGAGCTTCAAAGATGCACAGCTCACTGGGAGCACCTTGATGAGGACATTCACGGCGTTCGGAGAACCCGCAAGCACACCGAGCTTGTGGCCACGCACTTCGAATTCATCCAAGCATGGGACCTCTACGGTGTGATTGGAGATGCCGTTGTAAGCTCCTTGCTGATTTCTATTTGACCCTGTCCTCACTCTTGTCGTTCCAGCCATTCACTGAACACTTTCCTCGCGCAGATGTATACGAGTTAATTACGCCGGACCTCCTCCACCAGCTCATCAAAGGAACGTTCAAAGACCACTTAGTTGACTGGGTGGAGCAGTACCTCGTCAATACACACGGTAAACACAAAGCAGATAAAATTATGGCTGATATCGACCGAAGGTATGCAATACGTAGCAGCTTCTCTGCGCGGAATCAAGCTCACTCCTTACAGAATAGCAGCAGCAGCTCCATTCTCGGGTATACGCCGTTTTCCGCAGGGACGAGGGTTCAAGCAGTGGACGGGGGACGACTCAAAGGCGTTGATGAAGGTAAGCCTTGTTCTTCAGCTTTCGGGGTGGTTGACCAAACTTATGCCGATTCTGAAAGGTATATCTACCGGCCATCGAAGGTTATATCCCCACCGAGATGCTCAGATGCTTTCGAGCATTTCTCGAGTTCTGCTACATTGTTAGACACGACGTAATCACTGAAACAAACCTTGACGAGCTAAAGGAGGCCCTCCAACGCTTTCACCTTTATCGTCTCATCTTCAGGAAGCACGGTATCTCACCTGGCCTGTCGCTCCCTCGACAACATGCAATGACGCATTATTTCGACAACATTCGACTTTTTGGTGCCCCCAACGGCCTCTGTTCGTCGATTACAGAAGCAAAGCACATTAAGGCTGTCAAGGAACCCTGGCGAAGAACAAACCGCTACCAACCGCTGAATCAAATTCTGTACATAAACCAGCGCCTTGACAAGTTGGCAGCAATGCGCACAGACTTCACTGAACGAGGAATGCTTGAAGCTAGCGGGCTTCGAGCAGCCCTTGACCTCATTGGTACGCCCCAACTCACATGCCTCTTACCCCTGGGTTAACTCCTAACATGACCTTTAATAGAGGCCGTACGCCTTGAGAACAATCCTCCCCTTGTTAACCACGCGGCGGCCAATGGAGAGCCTGAGAACGAAGACGACGGTGACGACAACGAGGAGGATGCTGATGCCGGGGTGCTTGTTCCTTCCCGAGTAAAGCTTGCTTGGCGTGTTTGTACATTCTCCTTTTGTTACAACTGCATCTGTGGCTGATCAACTTTGTTCAATAGGCGACAGAACAACGGTTTCGGAGCTTGCAGCAAATCTTGAAGACTCACAGCTCCCTGAGCTCTTCTGCCGCTTTCTCCATGACCTGAAATTCCCGGAAGCCGGTGACGGGTCAGACGCGCCTATCGACGACTGCCCAAGTGTTGACCTCGATTATACGTCGTTAGCTCCGCCTCAGCTGTCTACTTCGCACCAAGCGACCCTAGTGGGGTAACTGGCCGGCGAAAGGAGCGCATTCGAGCCTCCTCATCGTGGCGCAACCGATCGAGTCGTTACGACACGGTTCTCATCAAGACCGGGCTTGAGCCAGGCCCGCACGGCCTCTCAGTTGCTCGGCTACATCTACTCTTCTCGTTCGACTTTGAAGGCACTAAATACCCAGCTGCTCTGGTGGAGTGGTTCAGCTACGTGGGTGACGCTCCTGACAAAGACACCGGCATGTGGATGTTAGAACGCGAGACCCGAGAAGACGGCTCTCCCCTCCTTGACTTCGTATGCACAAGCGCAATCTTGAGAAGCTGCCACCTGCTTCCTATTTTTGGAGAGACAGTGGTTCCTCGCTACGTCACGGCCGACTGCTCATTGGATGCCTTCACGACCTACTACCTCAACAAATTCGCAGACCACCACTCTTTTGAGATTCTTTCTTAACTCTGTTTGGTAAGTAAACTGAATGAACGTCTTTGCCTCCTGAAAACTTACGCTCTCCCTAGATCCAGCCCCCATACCATCTCTATTCTAACCACCACCACCACCACCACCACGACTACGTATACCCAAAGGCCCTCCTTGCCTTTATCACGAAGTGCTGTTGACCAATTGGGTGCCGTTGGCAGCGATTTCTGTAAGTATTTCGTTGCAACCAGCTATTTCACACCACCTCCAAACGACGTATGCCACGCATTCGTCCATGCCTGGTCATAAGAGCAATGAACGCTCGTTGCTCTTGTGCTCCACTTCTTTTCAGCCTGTGAAGCAGGCAGGTCACCTGGGAAGTTGCCTGGCGACGGGCACAGTTACACCTGGCTTCAACCTTTGAGGTTGCCTGTTGGTGTTTCAAACCCGAAAACAACATGTTTTTTGTTTGGGAATCAAGCCATATCTACTCAAGAGCAAATAATCCTGTTTCTAACCTTAATTTTCGATCGTTTCCTTTACAGGCCCGTCTTAACTTAATTACACCCACTCGCGCGACGACCTCCCGAACACCAGCTGTTCCTCCTAAGCATAACCTTGGTAATGCCCCACGGAGTCGTTATACTGCTGTTCTACCTACTGTGAGTTCTCTAACACCTTAAATTCAAGTGCTTGAGCTGAACTCGTGAAGAATAATTCGTCCAGCGCTAACCTTCCTCACGGCTTAGATCTTTTCTACGGTCACGAGGAGATCGCTCGATTGAGCGCTCGTTTCATAACCCACCTCTTCGCCTGCCTGGAACCCCCTCCTGTCGCCACTCACCAGAACGCACGCCTCCCGCTCTTCATCGCATATGCGCTCCATCGGACTAAACTTAATCCATGCGTGTCTATAGCTGCCCTTGTCCTTCTGCAAAGACTGAAGGCTCAATTCCCCACTGCTCGCGGTTCATCAGGTCATCGACTTTACATTTCTGCGTTTATGATTGCCTCCAAGGTAAATTGTGACGATACCTATTCGAACAAATCCTGGGGCATTGTTGCGCAGGGCATGTTCTCGCTGAGAGATCAACCAGATGGAACGCGAGACGTGCGGGCCCTTGGAGTGGGAATTGAATGTCGACAACACAATGCTCACGACCCAAGTCGCCGCCTTCGAAACAAAGCTATGGAGGAACTTCGCCAACCCTGGCAGCCCTTACCACATACCCTCACAATAGCGTCAAAACATGCAGCTCCCACAGCAGCTCCAGCTTTGGCATCATCGTCACCACCCAACACAGGTCCGGTCCCACTCTCACCTCACAAAGCCCGCTCCAGCGACGGTTTCCGTCCCTGCACGAGCACCTATACCCAGCACCAGCCACCAGCAATCACCGACCGCCCCGACACTCCTCGCCATCCTTTCCGAACGCAATACTCCCCGCCTCGTCAAGCTCGCTGGCGACTCCTGTGGGAGGCGAGATTTACAACCCGCAAGTCAAAACTTTCGATTCGCCACTGGACTTCATGCTATCAGTAGAAGAGCTCCCGGCGATTCGTCCCTTCAAATACTAGATGTACGCTACGGTCGCCCCTTCGACATGGTAGCACCTGCTGCCCGTTTGGGTTCTACGGTCTATTTGTTTTCTTGCTACCCATCTGCCTCAAGTTTTGCTCAAGCCGCCTTGTGTATCACTTGTAGACTCTAGATACCCTCTCACGTCGACCAAGCAACTCAGATTCATGTTTACTTCAGCAATTGGTTTTTTATAGGGCCTGTACCATTAGTGGAGAAATAACTCGGCATTTGTATGCGTGTTTCTAAATAGTTATAACCCGTCGATCCTTATCACTACAATTATGAGCTATAGAAGCTTTCCTCCCTCATCCCACGTCCCATTTATGCCTATAGCACATATATAGAAATAGAAAGAATTGACGAAAACGGCGCTTTCTTCGGGGAGATCGACTTCAAGCAGTTTGATTACTAAGGTAACTTTTGTTTGCTCAAAGACGGCCTCTTCTCAATCGTTGCTCGCACATATCCGCCAAGCACAGCGTCCTCAAGGCCCCAAATCACGTCAAAGGAACCGCAACTTGTTTTAACCATACGAGCACACGTCAAACGCGCAATGGTCCGGGTGGAATAGCGATCGCTCAGATACGCCACCCGCAACTTCCACAGGCAACCATTGTCACCACCAAACCACTGTCACTGCCCAACGCAACGCGTGACAGGACGCGCTTTTGTTGAACCACATTGACGTGCACCTTTCCCGAGTTCCGTGAGTACTCAATTACTTTTTCATCTCGTTTTTGTCGCTGACTTGTGTTCAAGACTTCGACCCCGCCTGACTCGAGCTCAGGACTCACTCTACGCTCGAACACTCCCAGGTGTTGCTTCCCTCCGACCGAAATTTAGATTTTCGCACAGCAACAACTTGCTCACCAATGCCTGGAGGACTGCATCCATCGCTGGCGCGTCGGGTTGTTCAAACAGGTATGTTTTTTCAACTCTTCACTTCCCTCCTCCCACATCTACTCTACGGCTTGCTGAGTACGCGGAATCTATTGACGAGGCCGCTGGAATCGACCCTGGTACCAGCGGTTCAAGTCTGCTGAGACCATACCCTCTGCTCGCCGTGCACAACTGTCCCTTCCAACTTTCGTTGACCTGGCCGCCCTCACGTCCACCGTTCTGATTCTTTTGCATTCTTCCTAGCTCCAACCGTATACGCAGCGGCCGTTGGGCCATCTATCGTGGCGAAATCGGTGTCCATTGACCAATACCTGCACAACCGGATGATCAACGAAGCGTTTGACGGCCCACTCACGGACTACGACTCCTCTGGCCCAGAAGACAACACCGGCTTTGTAGACTCTCCAACAGCTCCCTGCCCCACGAACAACGCGTGCTCCGTCCCTGCCTCGCTACCAACACCTCCCCGGCTCAAACCGCCTGAAAAAGGACAAGGAGAGGTCTTCGTAAACGCAGGCGAAAGCGAGCAGCCAAGCAAGCGGCTGGCAATACGGAGCTCAAGGACGTGGTGAAGAAGCGCCAAATCGAGGCCACAAGAGCCGCTCTACAGCTGAGCTTCAACATGGGAGAAGACGTTGTGGTAACCAAGCCGGGATGGATTGGAAAACGCGTGAGCGATCTGCCTCGGAGGAGTTCACAAAGCAGGAGCTCGTTGATGACCACGGGCTGACTTGCTTTCCGTGGGACGGCAGGTGAGTCTTCGGGCCCAAACGCACCCGACAGCCCACTGATTTAAACTATAGAACCACCCATCTGCTGCTTGACAACCAGCAGCACATCATCGGCGTTCTTGTCGGCTAGCCAAAGGGCGTCGAAGGGTGGTAGAAGGTCCATGACGAGGCTTACGAGGCCCTGCAAGCAGCTGCCTCAAGCATGAAGTTTTCGTACGAGGAGACCTGTCACAGGCGGGGGGCTTTCCCTGCCGTGGCGCACGGGATATCCTTTGGCGGCGGTCAGGCAGTGAGCGCCTTTTTTCTCTTTTTACAAGGCTTTGACTGACGCCTCTTCTCTCATAAGGAGCCTAAGCACCTGTGTCACGGCTCACAGGAAAAGCAAGCCATCCTCGACGGCCTGATGCAGAACCGATCCATCCAGCGGGTTTGCAAGTTTGCAAGCCGTAAGTCCCACCCACCTCTCTGCCGAAACCCACCCAATAACCCCGGCCCTTGACAGGTGCTTTCGAAACCTACAGCAAACGGAACTACGAGCATATGAAGACCACCATGGAGAAGCTACGAGCACACTACGACACTGTCAAGGAGAAAAAGCGCCGCCTACGCCGCTCTTACGACTCGGAGCTCGGCGTCTTCCCATGTCGCTCCCTCAACCTCGGCGTACAATCGATATCATACCCGCACACAGACGAGGGTAACCTTGCCCAGTCTTGGTGCTCAATCACGCCGTTCGGCAGCTTTGACCCACGAACAGGTGGCCACGTCGTCCTTTGGGACTTTGGACTTGTCATTGAGTTTCCAGCGGGCGCCACAATCTTAATCCCCTCTGCCCTCATTTGCCACTCCAACACATCCATCAAGCCAGGCGAAACTCGATTCTCCATCATTCAATATGCATCTGGAGGTCTCTATCGATGGGTGCACAACGGTTTTATGTCAGAAGAGGATTGGTTAGCGAAGGCAACCCCGGCGGACCTGGAGAAACACCGGCAGGAGCAGAAGCAGAGGTGGAAGGAGTCTGTCAATATGTTCACCAAGTTGGATGAGCTGTTGCCAAAAAAGAAATCTTCAGGTGACGGCGGGCTCTCTGCCAGTGGTAGTACTTAGTAGGCTCTGCAATGCGTGCTTGGAATATTCTGTGTGCTTGTTTTATCTTAGTTATCTTAATATCAACCCTCTCTTGAACCCTTATTGGACTCTCAGTCACTCTCTTAAATTCTCTTGAAAAAGGTATGCTGCTTGAGATTGAATGCCACATCCCAATGAGTTCCAAGACAATTTTCAAGATGAAATGTACTCTGGAAAGTCTTAATTTGCTTGAAAGTCTTGAAAACCGTTTTCAAGACTTTCAAGACGGTTTTAAGATGTTTAAGACGGTTTAAGAGCGTTTAAGAAAACTTGCGGAATGCTGATGAAGATATTCGGGATCCTCGACAGAACTAAAGGGGCGCCCTTGTCGAACACATCGTGTAGCAATGAGAGCGCGATGGCGAGCTTTAGAGTAATTGAGATGGCCACTAGTAGCCCCTTTGCCAGTGGTTGGTCGAATGTCGTTAGCTCCTGGAGTAACTCCATTTTCTTTCTGGCAAGCCGTGACAGAGTTCCACATATTGGTTGTTCCTTGACTTCCAGATGCACCACGTTTACGGATATAAACATGTTTCTGAGAATGTTCCTTGCAGGTGAAGACATATTCGATGAAGTTGGGTGTGCCATCAAGTTTGTACTTTCGCTCAAGTGCAAGGTTGAAATGATTATACACATCTGATTTCCAAGTCAGACGTGAGGCATCTATAATATTCTGGATGAGTCTTCATTCATGACTAGTTGATAACTCATTGCTCACCCAGGATCTTCTCATCGTCCATCTCCCACACCTCTTCATCGGAAAGCTTTACAACTGATATAGCCTCCTCACGACGCTTCTTCTTGACAGGTGAGACCAAGACAACCTGTTTCCGAGCTGGAGCCGGTGCCTGTGCAGGCAAGTGTGCAGGAGGATTGGGAGTTGGAGTGTTCGGGGCGTCGTGCTCATCATCAGAGCCAGGTGAAATATCACCAAGACGAAAGCTCTCTCCAGAGCTGGAACGCGCAGGTGGGAACACCATCTGTGCTGTCTGACGCACAGGGGTGGTAGGAGGGTTATTGAACACCTCCTCGGAGGTGGGTGGGACATTGGCGTCACCTGCAGGTTCAGCAAGCGATTGCGAAGCGCGGGCAGTACGTGCACCAGTAGCTGTGGCCTTTTTGCCGCCCCTTCCACCACGACCGCGACCACCTCTACCCCTACCCGTAGGCTCTGCCACCTCGGGAGCCTCAGCGGTCCCCGCTTTGGCCTTCTTACCCGCCATCTAATGTTTTGTGAGTCGACAATCGTCGTTATCAACGAACAGACAGCCAACAACGTCTATTTGTCTCTATTAGGATACAAAGGTGATGGGAGTTACTATAAAGGGTCACGGTAGGCAACGGTAACCGCGAATCCGCGGTTTTCGTCCCGGACGGTACGGTTAACCAAAAAAAGAGCGGTTTACGGTAAATACCGTACTTACGTAAACCGTGTTAGTCCTTAATTTCATCAGTATCAATTTCAATCTCCGCTTTGTGTTCTGTGGACGCATGCCCTTTCGGCGCTTCCCACCACATGGTTTATTAGCCTCCAATCAAGCGTCGATTTCTCATTTTCACTTGTGTACTTTGCCATTCTGTTGGTTAAACATATAATTTTGTGATACTTTCCCTCGTGCTTGGAATACTGGTCTCTTGATGGCATACTTGGCAACAACCTACGGTGCTTGACATTGTCAGACTGGGCACATCAGCATCTGGATGATCGTCTAAACATAAGTTTCTGGCTTGAAATAACATTGTGGTGAGTTTGGACTCTGGGCACCTGGTACGCACATTGGGTGCACATTGGGTGCACCTTGATCGCACCTTGATCGCACCGGAGTTGCACCTCGGTGCACGTTGGTACACGCGTCGCACTGGTGGCGCGCTTAAGGTCGCACTAGTTTCTCTACTGTAAAGGAAGAATCTAAGTATTTCTGGACCTTCTGAGAGTGCACGTCTCTGAACATTGTCAATGGATATATATGGTAATGTGATCGAATGAGTTTACCCGCCCGATCACTTCAGAAATTTACAAGCTGGGTGCTCTTTAACCTCTTTCTATCACTTCGAGTGGCCATCTAACGATCTATAGAGCCGAAATAAAATGCAGAAAGTTTATGGTAAGTGTTGCCAAATTTCCTCGACACCGACGGCTTCTGAACAACCCATAGGCCTTCATTAGGCATGTTTTCTCGTTCTGGGAGGATGAGCCGCCCGAAGAAAGCGAAGATACGGGTCCAGCAAAGAAGAAGAAAAAGACGCAGCATAATACTACTTTACAACCTTGTATAATTGTAGTTTATTGTTGTACTTAATGAAATCTAATGCTGGCTATCCTTGAGTTCACTCGAGGTGCACTGGGTGCACTTGGTCGCACGCAGGTGCACCATAGCCGCGCCTACACAGCCACCAAGTTGGGTATGTTCGCAGTTGTCCTGCCTTCAGACAATTGTTCTGCATTTATTTTGTGCTATCGTACTGGGCTGTGGGCTGTAATGGATACTAGCAGATGTAATACATTCAGATAAATCATAAAATTGCAATGTATGGCTGACGAATCTCCCTTACTGACTTGATTTGCCGCTGGCACCTTGAGGTTGGCGAAATCAGGCCTAGTCTTGACCTTCTGGCAATAATTACGGCACATTAACGACAACCAAACGTCCTGGGGCTTTGGAGGTAAGATATATATACATTAAAGCACTTAAATTAAAATTTTGAGGCCTAGTTTCCTTTGCAGTTGTTCGGAAAACCGGCCTCAAAGGTGATAGACAACGTCATTTTTATTTCCGAACAAATAAATAGAACCCCTAATGAGCGATACATCGATTCAAATTACATTTAAACACTATCTGAACGTAGTTTACTGCTCTATAGTTGCTTCTCTGTCCAGTGCACCTGTGGCCGAACCAAGATTGCACGCAGATGCACTCAGCCGCACCTCTGCATAGCCACAGGGTGCACATATTGCACAAAGTCGCACCGTCGCACCGACGGTGGCACAAATCTAATAGCCCTTGCTTATCGTATTACGTTTCCTTACGAATCAACGGACATTTGCCCCCGTACCGAATTCATGAATTCTTCCCAACTTACACCCACTTCGTTCTGGTTTTGAGGCGATCCTAGAGCAAGAAGGGCCTTAGCCATCCTTCCTTCAGAGGTTAAGCTTTAAGACTGATGTGCGGTATTTGGGCTTCACCGGCACTTCGACAATCAGAAGGTCGGCGCTTGTATCTCTTCTCCCAAATAGGTAGAGAATTGAGTCGAGGATGAAGAAAAACTGGGTCTAATTGTCTGTATTATAAGGTAGTATGAATACAGACAATTTCTAGCGAGGTAGAAAGACATTAGGCAGATACGGCAACAGTGTGTCCATCCTGTAAGAAGCTAGTCGAAAAGGTATAATCTGTGTAACCACACTCAGAGCCTGGCAAATCCCCAGGTGTATAAAATGTGCTGCGATCATACTGATTGAGTTCGATGTTCTTCTGCAATCGGTATGGAAGATCTGGCTGCATGGAGGTTAGATCACCATCATTCAGCAGGGAGAAAGTAAAGTGCTCACGTTTGCGATGAACGTTCTCCCGAATCCAATCAATTCGCCGTCTTCAGCTGCCTGGATAGCTGTCTCTCGCGTATACCCACCAGCCGAGATGTAAGGCTTGGGTGCCCATATTTTCCGCAGGAAATCATTCGAGCCATGTACCCCGGATTCTTCTTCACCGGCTCCTCCAAATCGAGGCTCAATAACGTGAAGGTAGGTTAAATCAGGTTGGCGGCGCTTAAGTTCGGAGACAAGATGCGAAAACTGTGCAATTGGGTCAGCCATGCCATTCCTGTTGATTCGATGGTTAGTACCTATTGTTTCGTCGGAAGCGGATAGATGACTGGGCTGACCATTAGCGGTATTCCAAGGCGATAGCCTGACCGCAGTTCGTTCGGGTCCTATGGCTTTCGCGACGGCATCCACGATTCTGAGAGCGAACTGGCTTCTGGCCTCGACGCTTCCACCATACTCGTCCGTCCTCTGGTTGGTAACATCTTGGATGAATTGATCGAGCAACGTTCCGTTTGCGGAGTGAATCTCAACGCCGTCAAAACCTGCTTTCTTCACCCCATTAATTGCAGCTTGGACGTGCATGTCAAAATATGCCTCGATCTCTTTGATAGTTAGCGGGCGTGGAGCCACGTTTGCTGCATTCTCAGGAGTGGAGGCAAGTGGAACGGTCGAAGCTGGAATGGCCGAAGCTCCAACGACGTCGTATGGTGCACTTGGGTCCGGAGATAGAGCAGCAAGGAACGTGGGGTTTGCAAGCCGACCCACGGTGGCGATCTGCAGGAAGATGTAGGATCCGTTTCGGTGAACAGCATCCACGACCTACAGGCCATTCAGTGATGTATTGGGCATACTACCGGAAATGCAACATACCTCTTTCCAAACAGCTATCTGTTCCTCGCTCCATATCCCCGGAAAATTTGGAAGGCCATGGGCTTGAGGTGCGATAGCGGTCGCTTCTGAGATGAGAAAGGTACCAGGGATTTTGCTTCGCTGAGAATAGTATTCCTTGACAAGATCCTTCACTGGCACAGAGTCTACTGCAGTGGTTCTTAGTCGCGTAAGTGGAGGGAGTACGATCCGATGCTGCAGATCGAGATTGCCAAGTCTGAATGGCTGGAAGAGCTTCGGTGTGGCGGAAGGCATATCTAAGTAGGATGAAGCTAGCCGGTGTACTGTCTGAGAGCATCTTCGTAAAGTGAGCGAGCTTTTATACCGCGATTCCGTTCATGGCGTAGTTGATCATCTGGTCTGCCGCTGCTTACGGTTTACAGGCTCAGCCGAAAGTTGGCTGAATGAGCAAGCAATGTATTCCTAGCAGGAGACACCTCATCATGAGCGAGAAAGACGTCATAGGCCGAGCAAAGGACTTGATACGCTTTTCTCAGGTTGGTAAGAGGTCCTGAGGCGATAGTTCAAACTTGAGAGATGCGGACTTGTGCGGACCACTGGGACAAGTCAATAGCTGACCAAAGGTATCAGCACGCAAGCGGGGCCAGTTGACCGTGACGGCGTTCAGCAACAATGTGAAACAAGTGATCCTTCCACCGAACGGCGCTTCCACGTTCGAGCCCGCATTGATATTACCATTTGACGAAGCGGAGTACGGTACTACATGCCATGAAGGTAGTATCGTAGGAGTAAAGAGCAAAATAATGTGAAATGGGGTCCAATGAAGTCAGATCACAATACAGCGGCTTTCCCTAACAAGAATGTACTTCAGGTAACGATGAGAGACTACGTGTGACATTGGAGCATAGAGCTCGTTTGAGACCTCCAAAGAGCCAAATCTGGCCATGGTTAGGTGTCTGTAGATGGCTTGCCAATGATTGAGGGTCGAAGGTGCGTTAACTCGTGTGTTGAGAACTTGTCCTGTCGTGCGTTGCGTTAGTGCCGGTACGTCGTACGGTGGCTTCCGCGTCCCGTAACGAGACAGCCGAGGAGCTTGGCGCTATTTCTTGAGCTCTGTCACAACTTCAGCATCTAAGAATGAGCTCTTCGGATTCCAGGACTCACTTCTCTACATCTCCCCCCTCCTCCTTTGTTTCCTCGTCATCGATCTTAACAGGCCCCTTCACAAGAACCCTCACGAGCTTCGCGAGATCCCATGCCAACATTCCCAAAGACATTAGCGCGGTAATCAACGCCAATGTCTGTCCATAACTCCAGCTTCCTTCCGGATCGCCTTCCACAAACTCCTGATTCAACCGAATAGTCTGTTCCGTGGAATAGATGTAGAAGGCCATAGGCAGAATGTACGCTCCTCCGCCCAATCCAGCGATGCAGACGACGATGCAAATAGTAGGCCAAGGCGGTGGCGCCACCATGCTCCACATAGCGAGAGGGAAAAGTGGGATGGAAGTTACTATCCCAACAGCGACACACAACAGTGTGGCTGCAATGGGCGCAGTCACGGGGAACACGAGAAGAGAGTTGTAAGCGAGGAAGAAGTCGCGAATACGTTTGTTGTGGCTGTCGAGAGGGACGAAGAACCAGTACATGGTTTGGGCAATGCAATTTGATCCTTCTGCATAGCGCTCAAAGTGATTCTGGTTGGACCAAAACCACAATCCAAATCCGCCGGCTAAACTTGCATGAACGACGAAATGGACGGATCCTCTGAGACCGCGCATGAAAAAGTTTTTGACGACAGCTCCAAGAGCAGCTGAACGACTCGATCTGGTCGAGCTTGTACCGGAGTCTCTGCTGGTAGTGGAGGCGGTATCAGAGTCCATGTCGTCGATCATGACGGTTAAGACATCCATTTCTGGTGACTCGGATGTGAATGCTATAACGAGCCATACGAAGAGTGAGCTGAGGCTGTTCAGCTGGGCGAGGTTCAGCGTCACTAATCCATGATAGACGGTCAATCCCTCTTCACTGTATGCCAGGACGATAGCGGATATCAGGACGGATGTTGATGCCACGGAGAGACCATTACGAAGTCCCACAAGCGTGGATCTCAGGTCGGGAAGGAGAGAGGAGATGTCGAGTCGTCGAAGGCCTGGTGCTATTGGTATGTCCCCATCTTCCTTGCTCAGCCGAGAGAACATGTCCATAAAGCGGTAGGTGATGGCGAGGAGGGTGACAATAAAGGCGGTACTAGCCTGCATGTATGTTGCTACACGTATGCCGACCCCTGCGATATCCGAGTTCGAAGGTATTCGACAAACATCCATGAGGGGAGAACACTAGTAGAATGGTAAGTTGTCCAGAAATGAGGGAAAGGGCATGAAGCACGCACTAGAGCAGCCTGCTATGCTCCTTAAGATAGGATGAAACCAATTGAGGCGTTTCAAGTTCGTCATGTTGCGCGAATCAAACTCGTGGCACAACAATTCAGGGCCTAAGCGATCTCCTGGGTCCTGATCTCTTTTAGGCGGGACCCTTGATCTCGTTGAGACCTGTACAATTGAAAGGACTGTTCAGGATGACTCATGGCAAGCTAGGTTCGACAAATTCTGCAGGCCAGGCGGCCACGGTCTTTCGAGAAATCGAGCTTCATCGCCTCCAGAGTTCACTGGCAGGGGCTGATCAGACGAAGTGAACTTCTTGAACATCCCATCATATGGGAACTACTTAGTGCCAAGGCGGAAAAAACTCCAGGTATCTGGAAAACGAAAAGGATTGCATGATCGTGTATGCGAGCGCTGATATCCTGTACGCGGAAAGAGCACGGAGAGCTCACCAGAAGTCGCATCGCCAGGTATCTCAGAGTGCAATGATGTCGATTGAGGCCGTCCTGAACTAGATTTTCCTAAGTCGTGAGAAATTTACAATGAGTGCGGATTCGGACGTTTCTCGATGCGTACTGTCCGAATCTGAAGTCCGATTTGGGCAAAAATGCCCACAAGAGTCTACATCAAATTTGCGGGCTTTGATTGTCCACAACTGTAGGACCTTTATTTTTGAGCAATCAACAAAGAATTTGTTATTTCTGGGGGGCCTTGACCCAACCGGGTACAGACCAAACACTACTACCTACATATTATGATACCCCTAGCAAAAGATTCTCTGTCAGTGGCGGGTCGAGAAAGAAGTGTATCTACCCTCTTGCGGACTCACAAATACGGCATCAAATTATGTAATCACGAATACTTTAGACAGGCAAGAGTAACAGCCAATTACGAAACGATAGACCGCTTTCCGACTTTGCAGCCCTCAGCGACCGTGTTTACTTTTGGGGCCGAGACAAACAAACCTAGCCAATCAGCGCTCAGCATCTTTCATTGGGGCCTCCAGTCTGCTTTCTACCCTTGAGAAATCTCCCGCCCCGAACATGCCCCATGATGGCATATGCTCCCGGATTTGTTTGTTCGGTCCCAACTATAAACAAAGTCCCTCAGCGTCGTTTGGTCGAAAACCGGTCTATCGTTTCGTAATTGGCTGAAACACGATGTCCGGCGAAATTCAAGCTTCGCCAGAAGCCAGGAATTGATTTGCCTGCGGAGATCCAGGTCACAAGGGGTCGAACAAATGGGACCGCTCAAAGCAAATGCATAAACGTGACTGTAGACTCGATACTCAGTATATATATCAAGAAATCGTGTTTGGAAGTACAAAGTGGAAACATGGAGCCGAGGGAAGAGTCAACGAAGAGAGAAGGAAAGGTGGGTTAGTATGAGCCGGGCTCACAATGAGTAAGGTATACTATATGCAAGCAGAAAGACCCACCCCATTCAGTTGTTTCCTAACGCAGCCGCCATTTCCTTGATGCTTTTCACAAGCTCTCGTAGTTTGGCCTCGCCTGCTTCTTCGAGCAGATTATATGCCCATCGTTCCTCAGGCGCGGTATCATTAACTATCTGCAGGTCACGGGCGATTGCAACCGGGTCGACGGCTCTAGAGTCTGGATCGTAGGTGTAGATGGAAAACTGAGGGCCAAAAGCGCTGATACCATGGAGAGTTGGTATTGGGATACTGCCCGATGCAAACTCACGGAACCTCTGGCGCATCTGACTATCAGCTAGGTCCCGGGCAGAGAGCTCCTTGAGTGACCGAAAAGTCTTTATCTCGACGAAGAAAACTGGTATCCGACGGCGACGGATAATAAATTGAACGGTGAAATCGAGTAGGTCGTCGATACGCTTGAACTGTGGGGATACTTGGTAGTGTTCTGAGGCGGGGAATAAGTCGACAAGGAGTGTAGTGAAAGGACCGTAATAGTCGCTCTCTTGTGTGGTCAAGAGGTCAACCAGTTCAAACTGCTCAATGATACCTTCAGACCAAGGCATATTTGTAGGGTGGTGGGAGAAATCTGTGGCGGGCAGACGGTGTGAGAAGAACGACGCCTGATGACTACTTTTGTCACGAAATCGCGCTTTTTTAAGTAATTCGGATTTACCCGGCAAGCCGTGTCCTTTATCACCGGTCACCTATTGAACACCTTCCAAATCTAGGTGCTTAGTCATCAGGTTAAATTCCCTTTGTGGTCACTCACAGGATCTATTTTTCGCTCTTTCTCTGTCAGACTGCTCTGCAATCGTGCTAGAATCCATCCATTATTTACCATACTAGGCCAATCAAGACACCCATATCCGAGTTCCCAAGTAAGGTCGAAATTGGCCACTGTCCACAGTGGCGGCGTCTCTACTGTCAGCTGTGAGAAGAAAGGTTGCGAATCTTAGCAAAAGGCCGTGCCTCCCTAAAGGACGAGTGGTCAATTCGCGGTTTATTTAAGTCAATCTTGGAAGAATCTCGAGATGGCGAGATTGAGAATTCCGGCTCCGGGATTACGGATAGCTGGAAATTCTTATTTGTTGAAGGCGCGCCGCCATAAGATGACAATCATATGTGAGGATCGAACTAGCGTTGGTGGCTAATGAAGCCATTAAGGTGCAGCGGTCTATTAGGCACGATTTAAATTATGTATATACCCCTCAACCGCTCAAGTAACCAATAGAGCTGGGCATCGTGCCGCCTCTTACGGTCTAACGGCAGCCATTCGACGGCGCCGTCACCGTACCGTCAGCCAGTCATGGTGATGACAGCCGTAGCGTAGCTGTGAGGGTGCCTTGAAGAGCCAAAAGACGGCCGTAAGTTGGCAGCCATGACCCATCAAACGGAGAATGTAGAGTCGAGTTCACCCAGTGGAATTACCTCATACGTTTGTTCTGCATCGGCAATGCGCCTGCTCCCACCTTGTAGACGGACCCAGCTTCTCACTGATCCAATCACGCTGCAACGTATCAAGCAGCCAATACACTCCCAACTAGATTCCTCTCTCCAATGTCTTCCAGATATTGCTAATACCATTTGCCACTACTCGCTGCCGATTACGGGATGAGGCCAGATGTCCGATTGTCCAGGCATACTTGGATTGAAGTAGCGGTAGCGGGTTCCCCATACTATGGACAGGAATAAACGAGCGGCGACGAATGTAGAATGGCATAGAGGGTAGCTCTCCCTGACCGTCATGGTCCTGAGCATGGGCGAGTCACGAAACATCGATAAGGTCGGGACAGAAATCTACCTCCCGCCACCGAATATCAAATCTCGCCGCATAGGTTCACATAACGCTTCTACTCCTACCGCTGCTCGCTGCCAGACATTGGGAACCCACACCCGCCACGGGGCTCAGCCTTGTCGGCCAAACCCATCCAGGCCACGTAGAACTCTGCGGCTACCCCCAACGTCCGGGTACACCGGAATGCTTCTACCTCTGCGAGCTTCCTCTATATTGCAACGCTCTATGCCTCGAGCTCTAATCGACCATCATTCTCAAGCCAAACTCCTTCTGGTCACCTTTGTGGTCCATGTCGGCATCATACAACATTCTCGTGCCTAACAATGGGAGCAGCACAACAGAAGCATCAGACCCTGCAACCGCTCGCGCCTATCCCCCGGTTATAGCCAACAGTCCTCGGAGGAAGGTTCGACACCCTCTCCACCAGCCACCGACGAACCCTAAAAATGCTAACACCCTCTCCACCAGCCAGTCGCCCAGCGCCGTCACGAGGTCGATCCTACGACGCGAGTGCATTCTAGGTCGAATTGGTGAACCTGGGCCGCCCAGTTAGTTCCGGAGGTCGTTCCATTCGAATCCTGTCATCTCGGGACGCCCGCCCAGGTGGCGTAAGCCTCGAATTGGGCAGATGTTTGTCTCTGCAATTGTAGCCGAGAGGAGGCTGTACTTCAGGGGGTACATGTCAAGAATGGAAGGTAGAAGGATGTTATACAAAGAGTACAAACATATTCTGGACCTTTCTGATTTTCACCGTCAGTGTAATTGCGTTTTGTTTTCTTTGCTTGGATTTCCATTTTCGTGGGGTTCCATTATTTGTTATTGATTCTATTTTCTCGATGCTAGGGTTTGAAATCGATCCATTTTGGTTTAGTATTTGCGGTTGGAATCAAACCTACATGTCCAACGTCCGGATCTGCCTGGTTCCTAGATAGGCATCAATCAAGGATACGACATACAGAAGCGAGCTCAGCGCTTACTGCAACGTCTTCTCAGAATAGCATCTCCATTCCGTCATGACTCCATTTGTGCGACTTAGAAATGATCTGCGCTTCATATCCGAAGAGAAGATGCTGGCATCCAAACCCCACACTCGTTTCGATTCGACTAGGGCTGCACGAATACTGTACAATTGTTCTGGAATGACGAACCTGCTTCTACTTTGCTCACCTGGCCAGTGTCCGTAAGACATGTTATCGTGACCTGCGTTTTATTTAAATACATCCTATTCAATTGGCGCAACCCCATCCTCCCCACTCTTCTCCTCAACCTTGGTCTAAATCAACCATCCACATTACCGCGAACGGAGGGCTGAAATGCCACCACCCAGCAGGCGATCACTTTCTGTGATGCCACCAGCCCACGGTCGTACTGGTACATCCTCTATTCAGATATTTTATCTCACTTCTAACTTCCGTGGTTTCTTCTCCTTAGCTCGGTCATCACTAACGGCCGCTAAGAAACCCCCTTGCACGACTTCTAATCCAGACATCTCCGGGATTGGAGTCATGGCTTCCGCCTTCTTTCAGACCTTCCTGAGTTTCATTCCCTCCATTTTAGCCGTTACGGATGGGGAACTGTCCTCTGTCAAAAAGAGAAGGATTTCAGTATTGCCTATAGGGAACTCAGTCCTGGCAACTGCTCTTATTGTCACAGGTCTTAGCCAGTTAGCTAAGGGGACACTCGGTGCCTTCCACGCTCTGATGATCCTACTCGTGACTCTCGCGCTGGAAGGGCCATGCATTCTAAGCTATGCTTGCCTCGATTCACTGTTAGAGAAATATGTTGGGAAAAGAAGGCGTATCTCGAAAAACAACGAGACGACACTGGTGGATTTGGTTCCCACAGGAAGCGGTCAATCCATTCTACTCTCAACCTTCCGAATCTTACACAGTGGATTCGCAATATTCGTAGCGTTTCGTCGATTGGAATGCGCCGAGTCAACATATGTGTTCTTCGGAGGAGAATTCAAATTGCTCATGGGGGCAACGTCTCTTAGATATTCCCTCACTCTATTTGCTTGCATCCGCATCGCTCTAGAGCTGCTGGGTTTATGGATCATCAGCCCAAAAGTGCTCGTAAAGCTCAAATTATGGTGGTATGCTGACGAGCGGCGAGACAATCCAGATGGACCAGACTCAGCCAAATGGAAAGTAAACTCCGAAGTTGAAAAGATCGACAAAATCACCATCGTCCTCAAGATGGTCCTCTCGGGCCTCATCTTGGGGATACTCGGAGAAATAAGCTTCGTTACCTGGGTAGAGAGTAGGAGGGAGTCCTTGGTATCCGACGAAGAAATTGATATGGGATTCGGACAACTGCTCGCCATCGTCCTAGCGCTAGCCCACCTCATCCAAGTAGTATTGGCTGGATTGGAGTGGCTACGCTCGTACCTGCGTTCCAATAAGTCATCCAGACTTGGTGGCCTCGAAGCAAAGGATGGACCATCTGAAGAACAGGAATCCCTCGAGCAGTCTAGCTCTGGATCACCTCTCGATGGTAGAACGCCTGCAATCCAACCAGAATCGCTAAAAATCGGTATGTAATTATATTATAGATCACATTTGATCATCTCGGTGAACTGAGCAGTTTACCCAGGACAAAGCTACTTCGCGGGCCGATGCTAGATAATGCTTTACTGCAGCCTTGCAGCTCGACTGGGGCGGGGTCAATTCTCTCGCGTTCTCAAGCGATAATTCCCGACTTGCATCGGTATTCAATGACGACACAGTCCGTCATTGGGATGGCAAGACTGGCGCTCATATCAGCACCCTGGAAGGCCATTCGAATTGGTTCGAATCCATTCCGTTTTCAAGCGACAATTTCATCCTTGCATCGGCAGTCCGCCTTTGGAATGGATACACCGGCTTTGAGCGTGACATCAGAGCCCTACCACAGTGGGCGCGTGTAAGGAATTCCATTTGGATTCCTTTCTTCGTGTCAACTCGTAATTGATTTCCTTTAAAGCTCTTACTTTATTTAGTATATCTCCTAAGACATGGATATCTGTGCAATGTTCTAGAGTACGCCTTCAATACATCTTCACGGAATACAGATGAAAGAGGGGATGCGGAACGAGAGTAAAAGCCAATGAGCACCCAACGATTCGGAGTTGACAGGAGAGTCCAAAAGCAGTCAAGGTAGCATCTCCGTTTATTTCACCTGCGATATATTTGATTTCCTTGCTCCAGCTCGAAACTAGGCCTCTAGGACAGGCGCCGAGGAAAAGAAATTGAAGTCGCCAGGAGGAGACTGTGACACCAGGTCACTAGCGTGACTCACCGCTTAGCTCAACATCATCGTTCACAATTTTCGGAGGTCTTGAGTCTTCCTTCCACTTGAGAACACTGCTACCAGGACGCTGGCACAAAGATATTTTCTACTTCGATGACTGTTATCACGTCACCTCAAGGAACTGAAATCTTCTGGGCTCGGGGTTCGGGAGGGTGTTCGTTACCTACAACCTTCCGGAGTGTCAAGGTAAGGGATAAAACTCTCCCAGTTTCTTGCAGGATTTGCTTACAAGATGGTCTTGTAGTCCTTATCTATGAAAACTGCATGGGCCTCCCGTACCGTCCGGATACGGCAAGGCTACCGACAACATGACCCCCGACGCCCTCGATGCACCTTCCAACCACGGCACCGTTGCAGCCGAAGGCCTCAGTTTGCTACGCTCAGCTAGACATACCATCTTCCATGAGCCCTCTACGGGCGATGTTTAGGGCTTTTTCCCTTCGTTGAAAAGCTGTACCAATTCGTTTCAGCGATCAGCAAGGTCCTCAGTGAGCTTGGATGGAATCGGTCAAACCATCCTCAGAACACAGGTGGGCATACACCATCTCCTCAATGTCCCGAAGCTTACATTTGCTCCTCTTTCTACTAGGCTATTTTGGAAACGAGATACCCTTCTCCGGACACGAAAGTGAACCCACCAACAGGCAACTGAAGCTAGGACATTTCCAAGATTCTATCATCTGGACCTCGCTCTAGGGAATGTTTGTATATCGAAATTCATGACACCACGTCTTCGAGCTGTCGTACTGTCAACGAAAGACCTCCGTATCAATGGGGCCGTCGATGTTTGGACATGGCGCTAACCAGGTAAGGCCCTCCTAAGCTCTGTTGACCTCTATCTAATGAATCCTTCTGCTCAACAAGACGCGATTCTACGTCCTCCTGAAACGAAACCCACAGTTGACACTCGGTACACGTCAACGTTCAGAAATCTGGTTTAAGCCTTACCTATACCTCATCCAACGAGCTTCATGGCCAAGTAGCATCCTCCCATCACCGCCATCTTCGCTCGGGCTACGGGTCCCGGGGAATATCCGGGTCCAAGTCCTCCCAAGCTGCCATCTCCCCCGAAGCGAGGTTCAGAACTTCCACCTGTGATGGGTGGAGAGACATCCGTCGGTACCAACCATGGCGTCACCTGAATATTGCATCCGCACTCCATACCCTCTCTTCTGCCGCTACCACATCGGTGCTCTCCATTCTACCATATTCGATGACGAATGCGCGGGTTCTATCCCATTGCCTGCCCTTGTCTTCATTATGTTGGTTTGTGCCCACGACAAGTCGTAACCCTCAAGTGCTTGGCCTACCGGCCTCGAGGAATGACCATATGCGAGTGTGGTTCGTCCTGAGCCGCCCGCTCTTCGGACCTTTGAACACCCCGGCCTCGCTGGGATGGGCCGATATCCTCAAGGCGGAACTAGAGCACCCTTATCGTTGCATTCGGCAGCAATCAGGATCAGGGGGGACATTTACCAAGCCACATTTCCGTGATATTTCCGTGGAGAATTCTTCCCGGCTAGTTTTTATCGATTCAGAAGTAGTAGAACATCGAAAAAAAAAACCATTTATTATCATACACATTTCGGATCAAAGGACATTCATAAGTCGTACTCGGAATGACATACCCTTCCTATCTTACACACGTCATGTCATGGTTCCAACAGATACTCGAGCAAGAAAGAATCCTTAGCTATTCGTTTATTCACTCATGACGGTCAAAACTGATGGGACATGTTGGGCTCCGATCGTGTGCACGAGCCCAACATCCCCATCATTTTTGAACGCCATGAGCACATTGAGGTATTTTGTTGATGACTTGCCTCTGCAAACTTGATTAGGCCCTGGTGAACTCAATGGACCGCTCGACCCAGGTATGGGACGTCAATTGATGCTTAAAGACCAAGAGTCAACCAGCGAAAGGGCGATGACGACAAAGACGTTAGTTACCTCGTAGTACCAGGTTTCTTCTGTAAATTCGGGTAGAGATGTTGCTGATCCCGTAAGTGGACTGAGAAGGCGCTGGCTCGGTCGATGAGTAAAAATATGGGTAGTAATTAGACGACAGCCTTACATAGGGAATCACGGTGTGCTTATGTTTTCTCTTGAGGCCTGTTCGTCGGAGAATCGATGGTAGGGACTGCTCCTTGAGAAATATTTCGAAAGGATGAGAATTCTCGTAGATCGACTGCATGAGGGGTGGCGAGTGATATATGAAGTCCATCATAGCACCTAGAAAATGCACCCGTGAATCGAAGGGCAAACGCGGTTGCCCATGCTGTGAGACTTACGACGACATTCCTCAGTATTGGTAGGCTTCTTGGGGAGCGGAAGCTGCACAGGGCCATGATAAGATTAGACGGACTCGGTATCAAATAAGTCATACGCACCTTGCCATCCCTTTCCAATTTCTTCATCAACGTGTCCGTGATCTCCTTCTTTGCATTTGATACATTCCCGTCGGGTTGGCTTAGATGGGTCCAGTTCATAAAGTAGCCGAGAAGCGTGGATTTCGGCTGCGACGACAACAGAGGACCCCAAGCTTTGAGAGTTTCCTCGATACCAGCGTAATTGATATCAAGGATATTCGAGACATCAATACGGTCGAATCTAATCGATGAAGGGATGCCAGCTTCGGATAGAATACCCATTCGGATCATCTGCGGCAGGTCTGTAGCATCATCGTCAAATATCCGGATTGAGATGTCGAAGTTCTGTAGGCATTTCGCAAAATGTCGTAGTTGATCCGAAACGTAAAAGTACAAGCAGCCGTAGACATCTTCGGGAGGTGCGCCATGGGCCATTCCTGCCTTGATAACCGCATCGAGCCTGTCAGAATGAGTTCAGTAAAGTTTGAACAGTAAAAACGGAACAGGTCTCACGAGTAGCCACCCAACGGATCGGCGAAGTCCGTCTGCAACCAGGACCCATCAGGAGAGAAGAGGGAGGGGTTTGCGGCAAGAAAATGCGCGCTAGGGGCACCGAAAGGTAGGAGAAGGCCGTCTTGACGATAATGGAAGAAGGCCTGCCGATGTGATGGTTTCATACCAGAGTACATTCTCTCGCGGTAGTCTTCACGAGAAGGAGCATTTCTGATCTCTGCATGTTCAACAAGAGCCTCTAGTGTGGAGATAGATGATGATGCGAAGTGCTTCAGCATCATCCAGAGCAGAGGGGTGGGAATGAAGTTTAACTTCGATCGAGGACCTAAGGGAAAGTTAATGAGGTGATCATCGTCAGTGACGTGATCCACCACGGAGGCTAGAACCCCTTGGAGCCTCAGTCGGTATTCCATTGGAAAAGCGATCGAGTACCAGAAATGGAGGGCGATGTCAGCTGCTAGACTCATTTCTGGGATGGCGCCAAGGATGAGCAGAATCATAATGTTTCTGCTAGCCATGAGGGGTGACTTGTCGTTAACGAGGATAGTGAGTTTCCCAGAGTAATCCTCAGGGAGAGCGCACACAGTGTGCACCACGCTCCCAAGATCTCCAGATGCTTGTTCGAAATCAGTATCAAGCTTCGATACGAAACGTAAAAGCATACCGATAAATGCGATTTTATAGTCTCTGGTGGCGCTTTTCTCATTCTGAGGAACGTTCAGGATATCGAGAGCTGGCATATTCGCCCAACTTCGCCCAGATTTTAGAACCACTGTATTCAGAAGGAAGTGTATACGTACAGAGACAAGCCTTGGGAATATCGGTCTTCCATCTTCGTGAAAATGTCTTCAAGAATACTACTACGACTGCGAGCGATGAATTTCGGCGTTCGTCCTTCCCGGATGTAGGACGGCTGCCAGTCTGAGGATCGTAGGGGATGTTTGCAATCTAAGGCAACAACATAAGGGAGATTACCCGTGAGTCCTTTCAGAATGTAACTCACCGTCCTTGTGCGTTTTCCAATGCTTGTTTTGGCAATCCTGGCGAAAGAAATAGTTCATCTCGGTAATTTTGGTTGACATATAAATGAAGAGTTACGAACTTTCGAGCAGTAGCCTACAAGCCGACAGCCACTGCAGAGACGAGTTCCGTTCTCGAGGCAGGGCTCATCGTCAGATTTCTCAGAATTGGCACATGAAAGTCGCTCGAAAGGAGGGATGGAAGGCTTTGCATTGTGTAGCATGTACTCATGAAGGCCTCTCATGTCAGTCGGAGGACTAGAATAAGTGGAGGTTGGCATCGAAGAACTTGGTGGGAAGATGGGAAGGGTAGAATACGAGTGGTCGTAGGAGGTTTCAGAGAGTGCAGTCGGAAGTGTCTTTAACACAGGGGCTGGGTCAAACTCCATTGATCGAACAATTATGGCCCTAGAAAGGAACCCCATTCTTTCGTGTTGCCACGACGTTGGGTTCACTTTCAAATTTTGGTGAAGGTCAAATTCAGATCTATCTTTGGGGGTTCGTAATGCCGTCCAGCACCATGAATAACGCAAAGAAGGCGACGCACGGTCAGCCGCAATAATGTTGCCTGCTCATCATTAGTTGAGCTAAATCTCTGAAGCAATGGGGGATGTCTTCTCGTCGTCGCCGCAGCCAAGAACCAGCTAAACCTGGGTCAATATGCGAGCCAATGCTCAACTTCGGCGAGCATAGCAGATTTCGACCGATGCTGCTGGTCAGTAATGGAAGGACTCCAGATCCGCCGGAATACCTTCAGGCCACTGAGAAGCCTCATACGTAGTGATCTCCGTCAGAGATTAGCGATCATAGAAAGCTTCTTTCCCTTGCAATACAGATTACCAAAGAGAGAACTTGGCTGATAGAGATTTCGACACTTTGCGATCAGGTGATGGCCCGTAGAGCATCAGAAAGGAGGGCCGAGAGTCAATTTCCGCGTACGTAGCACCGGAACAGCGGGTATCGCATACTCCAATTCTATGGTGTCCGAACCAAACCAGCGGTCTGGCAATACAACATGGTGCACCAGAACCGTAACTCTCATCCTCATATTTCCCTCCCCAACAACGAAATCGAATGCGAACAGCGAAAAGGAGCAAATCAAAATGTATCTGGAAAGGCGGGATAAGCTGAAGAACGCAGGAGCAGGAAGAAAGAACTCACCATTGATAATTTCTGAGGCTCAATACATCACATTTTATGCTAGCGTAGGTGCCGAAAACGATCCTCTAATAATGTGAAAAGCTGAAAGGTCATTTGGTGAGCAAACAAAGCTATGGAGGAACAACAACACTTAGGAACAAGAACTTACAGGAACGGATGACGAATGGAGCGACGATGATATCGACGCAGAGTCACGGACCATCCCAAGTGATGCAGGCGAAGATCAGGACAGCGAAGGCCTATAGGCACTTGGCGCCAGGGCAAATTCTCGTCGCTGTATTGTTGAAAGTGAGAGTGGGCTCGACGTCCAGCGACAGAAGATAGACGCCAGGACCTTATGCGTAAGTATGCCATCCCCTAAAGCGGAGTTGAGGCTCAGGATGTAGTGGTTGATGAAGAAACTGCAGGGAACACAATGTCACAGTTTTCTGTGCTCCAGAAGGTGAGAATTAGGGTTCTAGAACAATTTATAGAAAACTCACCACCGACAGCACACAAACTCAGCGACTTTCAGCGCAGAGCCAATAGACATGGATAGCATTGACCTTGCGGCTGGCATATCCCGGGGGCGACTACATCACAGACAATCGCATCTGGAAGCACTGGTGTAGCTCCTGCACCAAGCAGTGGCCCTTTTACTCTTAGAGGCCAGACTTCGAAACTTTCAGGCCGGACGCGTATGATTCGCGACAATGCTGCCCCATCAGCTTGTATACATAGCAACATGGTGGCGGAGGTCGGGAAGCAGGAGGGAGTGTGGATCATCGAGTGCAAGAACAAGGCTGTTGGTAAGTTAACTCTAAGATATCAAGGTGGCGCTGACTTACTGCTCAAGTATCGTCTTCCATGTTTGGATCGCGAGTACCAATCGGGTAACTGTATCTTTGAGGTATGTGAGGCGGATGCTAGACCGAAGGAGCTTAGATAGATAGACGTGTAGTTCTTGTAGTAGACAAAATACCGCCACCGTTTAAACGACCTGTTGACAGTGAGGGATTCAGAAGCAGCAACCAAGCATGACCGTCATCTGAATCCGAGGATAACCGAGCATTGCCGACATCGGCTGGTCCTAAATAGAAGTTGCGTCTCACGGACGTTTGTTAGTCCAGTGGTGAGCTCTTCGTAACGTTTCCGACCCCGTATCTGAGATTTCTTATCGGTGGACCCCTTGGAAATCGCGAGAGTCCCATGAGTAGAAACCATCAATAAATCGTTGGAAATAATCCCTGCCAATTTGACAAGTAATTGGACCTTGTCTAGTGGAATGGGTAGGATGATATTGTCGGAGCAACGACCTGCAGTGAAATACGAGAAACCAAATCATGCAATTGCCTCTTCCCTCAGTGAGCGATCAGATCAGAATCTTCCTCCATTATGGACATTTCTAGAAACATCCTCATGGTAAAGACCAATGCGCCCCTATTCACCTCGGCTGATGCTTGACTGATCCAGCTTATTCTAGTCTCTGTCTTAGCTAACCTCAGAGCCTTCGCCTCTCATCGTTGCCTGATCCTTGCCAAAGTTTCCATCCCTGCAGAAAAGAAACCACCAACAGGCTGAATAGTGAAGGAAGCTGACTGTATCTGCAGCGCATCGCCACATACCCCGCGATTGTTCCATAATTTCAAAGCGGACACTTTCGGAGTTATGGTACGCTGCTGCCCAACTTAAGCTCGGAGGAGCCTATCAGCATTCGCCTCGTGCCAGGGATTCCTCTAAATGAGGCGTATGTTCGATTTCGATTGTTCTCAAATTGTAATCCTGATCACCTTCGACAACGATTGACAGTAATATGTCTTATTTCAGGTCTTGCGTCATCGGTTGCAACTTGTACGAACCTCCAACCCCTTGATGCTCCCATTTTCATGAGTATATCGGGTGTATATCCTACATCGGAACCATCCGAAGATGTAGCACGTCCAAGAATTCCGCGAATTGTTATTCTCTGTTGGACCTTCCTGCTTCGTATTCGGTAAATAACAATGTAAACGGATACGTCGCGCTTGAGGTGGCTTCCGTGGTTTCAAATTGAAAGAGAGGACAAAGTGCCAGAGGAAGGTAGATTTTGGACGAGATAGCAGACCAAGTATTTTTGTCTGCGAGAAGAGGTTTTGGGAAGGAAACAGTGTCTTTTGTACGAATGCCAAATAATCACCTCTGGTCTCGAGAACACAAACTAGGTCCGGCCCGAAGTTGCTACCTGCAGGTGGTACGAGCAGCTTAGGCTCACTAACGAGATGCGATAGTGTTCGACGAAAGACGGATCAACTCAGCCCAACACAGGACCTCCTTTGGAGTAGATTCGTCAAGAAATATTACTGTGCCATCATGACCTGGCGTTGGCCAAGGGCCATCTGGGAGTCAGGTCGGAGAAAGGGCCAGCAACCTCGAGGAGAAGCCGGAATAAGTCTATGTTTCACGTAAGGAGATCTCCTTCCCAGTCGGCTTGATTCGATCTCCGCTACTGTCATATATCTCCTTCCAGCTTTACTTCTCACTGACGAGTGTTTTGAGCGTTAATCTACCAATGTTCCATGATAGAACGAGAATAATCTCTGTGTATCGCCATGTGCAGCGCCGAATAGTCGAGGAATTCATAGATTCCTCAGGTCTCAGAGAAGAGAAAGTTTCTCAGAGATCCGAGATTTATTCAAGGCCAACGTCTATCTAAATTTCTTCCTTCCTTCCAGCACTCTAGAATCGTGTCTGATGGCCTAGGACCAATACACAGGATATATATGTTTGGGTCAGAGCTCACGCATTCTTGTGGCAGAGTTAGGGGGGAAATTAAGGTTCGAGGGTGCAATGGTATCAACTCAGGCTCAAAATCTGAGGCGTATCACATCCCTGCCACACCCCCGCGTTTATGCTGAGGTTCGAGCCTTTGACGTATAGAAATGGGCTTCGATTTTTATTCCTACAAGTACAGGTTCAGAACAAGCTGACTGAATTGCGCTCGTCGAAGCGGTACGTTTATCAAATTCGTCTTGTTTGAGTAGTCGTCGGCGGTCTTCGACCGCGACGTGAGCTCGTGCATCGCCCATCTTGGCCTGAATGGGGAAAATCGGTACACAACATCCAGATTTCAAATGAAAAATGCACCCATAACCAAGCAAAAATGGGTTGCCCACGACAAGTGGCTGCAGATTATTGATTATCTTTGCGAATTCGGGATAGCATGCACTTGTTGTCATGTGCATAATCAGCTGTTGACTCCAGTGCCTCTAACTCAGCCTCATGGATTCACGGTCTCCATGTATGGGAGACGATTGATCTTCTGTTGTTCCGCCCTCGGAAACCATGCTGAACCTTGGCTCCTTATAAGCTCTAGTCGAACGGAGAAGATGATTCAAACCCGTTCAAAAACTCTTCTTTCGTCCAACCTTCTGGTCATCAGCTCGTACTCGATCCTCAACTATGTCTTCGACCACTACCATCCCAAATAACTTGTCCTTGTGTCAGCAAGATAAGGATCATTACTTCGAAGACGTCTACTTTATCGTACGTGCACCCATAATTTAGTTCGAATTTACTCGTGCCACAAAAAGTATTTGGGCTCCATGCCACTCTACTCCTGCCTATCAGGCGTTGGGACGCAAGTACTTAGTGTGGCGACGAGTAAACCACTGAGGATATTTTTCTATAGGTCGAAAAGACCATCTTTAAGATACCTATCCATCACTTTGATGATTCGCCGTATTTCCACCAAATGTTCCATGAAGCTCCTGGATCAGCCGAGCTCACCGGCCTGGGGGAGAGCAGCATCAAGGCCAATCGGATATACCATCTCTCGGACGCCACGGCCGACGAGTTTCGTCCCCTTCTGCATATCCTATACCCACGGTTAGCACTCAGGTTCCTTCACCCATTCGACTTTCACCTTTACTCATTTATTTTTTCATTTTTTACCAGTAATTTTGGGGCTGAAGGACTCTCTCCCAGCCAGTGGCTCTCCGTTCTCAAACTGTCGACACTTTGGCAGTTCGATAGAGTTCGCTCACTTGCTATCAAGAACCTGGAAGCACTGCCCATAAGTGGCATCAAGGGTGCTGTCGACCTACTTGTCCTCTATCAGAAGTATGATGTCAAGGATTGGCTTCTCCGAGCTCTCCGGCTCCTGGCCGACAAGGGCGAATTAAAGGGATCCTTGGCGGATTCAATAGGCGCTGCAATGAGCTCTAGATTGACCCGCCTTCAAGGAATGGTTGCAGGAGTTCGATGGGTGAAGAAAGAGAAGGGGAGTAAAGAGGAGGTTTCTGAAGCTGAGATTGACCGTCTTATCAAATTCGTATTTCCTGAAGTTGAGTTGCCCAAGGATGGTGCTGTGGCGGACGGGACGAAGAGCTCAGAGGCGAAGAAGTAAATGTTGTGATTGAATCGTAGTCAAGTAGCTCTAGTTGCTAGCATTCACCTGTATCGACATTGTATCGTCTCTTTTTTTCCTAGCTTGTAACTCTCACTTTTCGACTTATCGGTACCCACCGTCTTCGTATCAGCCGGTTGGCCAGTTGTTTATCGATATATCAATCGCCATATGTTCCGTCAACGAAGCGACCCACGGTGATCAATCATCTGCATATGTCATGTATGGGAGTCTGGAAATCTTTATGAGGTCCAAAGAGGATACATTTCATCAGAACGTGTCAAGGTCTACACATTTCTTTCCCCTTCAAACCAGCTGTGTGATGATGGGCTTATTTGATCCGGGGCTCACTAACAGGGGCTGGAATATCTCACACTTAAGCCCATTCGCAGCATAAGAGCCTGGGAACCGTTTCATCAATGTGATTGGCAAACCTTTATAGTCTGTCATAGTCTGTAATACGAATACGCGAAAAGAATTGACTCGCCAGAGGGAACAACGGTCAATCGTTACCGATACCGACTACGGATTCGGAGCCTGATTCGTTCTCCGGGCAGGATTCGCCTTTCGGCCCGTAATAATTCACCGTTCAGAGGCGGGAGGAGCGAGTGAGCGAATGAGCACGCGGTCATGAATGCATTGGGATTAAACAAGGAAGGGGTAGAAAAGGAGAATGAGAAGATGAGGTAGAGCGCAATAAAGTAGCGATGAACGGAGATAGAGAATATAGGACCAAAATTCGAGACAAGTAGAAGAGGTTAATACCTCACGAAGGGTGAAAGCACGTGAGAAGACGGCAGGTAGAAGATTATACGCAACAGGCAAAGGGGCCATGGAACGATAAGAAAGGCGAAGGGTTCGGGGGAGATGGGGTGAGAAGAGACGAAACGAAACGAACTGAGTGAGGTATTCCAAAATCGAAGGCTCTAAGAAAGGGCATGAGCCAGCAAATGAAGGGATAAAGGGGCGGTGAACTCACCCCTTCAAGTCAAGGCACCGCTGATACGCTCAACCCATCAATTGTACCAAGTACCAACCATCTCCGTGTTCGCCACTCCAGTACGCACAACCAACGCCTAATCAGGCTCCACTGTCGAATACGAGGTCCAGACGAGTTAATTAAACCTATTCCTGCCCATTAGAATCTACCGGATACGACGAAGAACGAAGGAATGATGTTCTTACCGTCTGCTCTTACCTAATCCATGGTATCCTCCCCGACCTTCGTAGCGCAGTCGCCAGTAAAGGTGCATCCGAGGGATACGGATCTAGCCCCATGAGACATGACATATTCCCCTTCGGTATCTAGCCATTCATTAGATTCAGAATCGCCACTCCGCTAGCAAAGAATGGAACGATCTCTAATCCTCGCGTCGAGTTCGTATCTCCCAGGAAGAGGTATGACGCAGGGCGCGGCTGGTTTTGCCGGTACGTGTTGGTACTTTGGCGGGAAACGACAAAGTCGGGGCTCACGCGCGGGGGGTTCGGGCTGAGTTCGTTCATCGAGGTAGCCTGAGGTGCGAAGGAAGGAGGGCCATATTCCCTCCCATGACCTTTGTCCGAACTCCTCGACGCCCCTGGATCATGAGTGAGTCTCCTTAAGACTCTAAGAGCATCCCTTAACAGAGAGGGAGCCGGATAGCTGGGAATAGTCTGACGATGGTGGATGTAATGCCGTGAGCAGGAAGCCGTAGATGATGTAGTTATGTCTTAATATACACCTCACGAATACACCTCACGACACTCGATTAACCTGCCAATGCTGCCTGAGGCGCATAGAAGTTGGTAGGATTGAGTCAATGTCCTTCCATCGTCTTGAGCCGCCTGAGCCCAGTCGGCACGGAATAGGCCTGCGCCTAGGGTGTGTTTTTCATACCACGACGGTCGGGAGTCCAGACGGGGTCATGATTATCATTATGTCATTCATCTGCGCCATTTTTTCGTTGCCCTGGAGTCTTCGCGAGGAGAAGAGAATTGCTAAGCGGCAATGCTTTAAAAGATTCCCGCTGACTAGTGGGTTTACATCCTGGGTCCCTCAGCGACCAAAAAAATGTCACAATGACTTGTCACGAAAGCATGACTTCTCACGTGCAGTGTCCGACTCTGGAGTCTGGAGCGACTGAATTGTCCCTGGCAACACATATTTGCCAGAGGATACGTCTGCGGCTATCCCTCAGTTCTTGCTCGGGCTACATACTTTTTACGTTCCCGCCGGAACGTGTGCCCGGGCCTTCCCATACCCAGGAATCCGACGTTAAGTCATTTGAAGCTCCGATTATGACGGCAGATTTCGTCGAATATTCCTAGGCTAGGTTTGGTAAAAAATCGTAGGGGTGATGCCTGGATCTGTGCATTTGATGTTTGGTTCGGGTATGGTCAGGGTGTGGTCGAGGTTTGGTTCGCCCGAGTATCAATTTCTCACGCCCTCTGTCTTCCTCACAATTTCGATTCATTGATTGTGCAACAGCATCCACAGTGGTGGCGACTTGGTGGCAACATCGAAAACTCTATATTTACTTATATGAAGACGTGTAAAAGTTGTTAAATATTATACCAGCCCATTTTATGTGTGACAAATGCTTTGGGTACCCGCGAAATGAGGTTGCCCTGGGATTGATCTCTTGAACTCGATGAGCGGGAGTACATACCCAAATAAGGAAGGCGGATCAGTTCAGCGCGCCGATTCATCAACCTTTTCAAGCCGTATCGCCTTTTATGGAACACTTTATCCCCAGAAAGTACACGACCATTCTTTTATTAGGCGTGGACATGTTTTATCTTAGTAGCTCCTCGCCATGAAGGACATTGCCCAGCATGCTCATGGGCGTGAGAAACTGATGGTTGGGCAAACCAAACTTCGACCAAACCCTGACCAAAACCCGACCAAACCCGAACCAGACATGAAATGCGGGAATTCACACATCACGCCAACAGTTTCTGTCTAAACCTGGCCTAGGAATATTTGACGAAATCTGCCGTCATAGAAACGGGAGAAAGATGCTTAAATTCTGGTGATCCGTACATAAGTATCCACTAAGTGATGTTCAAATACAATAGAAATATATCTACAATTAAACTTCCGGAACGTATATGGAACGTGCTTTGGGAACGTACTTTGGGAACGGGAACGTAGATTGGGAACGTGTAACGTGAGCCGGAACGTAAAAGGCTGGCACCCCGTTCTTGCTCAGGTCAATGAAGAAATGTAGTCTCTGTAAAACCCTTGAAGGAATGACGATTCCATACTTGGCTACGGATGGTCACGGCAAACTACGCCAGGCACTAAAGCGAGGAATTCGAGTGTCCTCAAAGGGTAGACGCATTTTTCATGATCTGGAGTTCGAAACAGCGGCGAGCGCCGGCTATACAAATTGCATAAAGGCAGCTAATTGCTGGCAACCCCGACAGCCCAAAAAGGGCTTGGAAAAGCTCGTATCAGATTTCCATGCTGAATTATCCTCAGACGCCCTCACTCAAGTCGTATGGGTTTCGTGCACTCAGGTTGCTTTCGGTCGCAGTCATGTATCGTCAGTGCAGACAACCTGAATCTGAGTACGTTGACTCAAACGGACAGGAACGAATACATGAGGCCGTGGTGCCAGTCCTACTTAGAATCGCAGTAGCTCGAGCCACCCACAGGCAGATCATCAATTCTAAAGGATTACCGTGACGTCCTGGTGGATAATTGTGGTGTGTTGATGACAGACGACGGCCGCCTAGATTTGGTTCTCTGTGAGACTGTGACATATGCAACACCGCTAGGCTAGCTCGGGATCGAGTCCTTAGTAAACTATCCCTTGCCAACAAGCCGTTCGTGGGTGATATTTGCCCGGAACTTGCAGCCCTAAGCTCCATCGAGGAGTCCATGGTAAGCTTACGCCGAGCGAAATGCACCATAGTGCAGCTTCGAGAAGAGAACGTCACGGGACATTCAGTAAAATCTTCCCCTAATTCGCAGCGGCAGTACAAAGGAAACACACCCGTATATTTGCGGAACGTGAACGACGTCGCAAACTTACTTCCTCCTGCGGCTGAAGACACTGCTAAACCTCCCGTAGTAAATGCAAGCAGAGTACCGCGGGCACTAATGTGGCTGAACGAAAACCCCCTATACAAAGACGCCACTACCAATGACGGTGTACTTCTCCAGCTCGAAGAGCATCCTGTCCTGCCATTCCACATTCAGCACTCGTCTTCTAACGAGAGTGCTCACTCCGAGGGGCCAACTTCTCGCTGGCGTCAGTAAAGAAGCGGAAGACTCGGAAATCCTTGGCTCGAGCCAGAATGAAGCACTGCCCAGGCCGAAAGTGTACTTCTGATCGCTGACTTAGATGGCAATGCTTCGACGAATGAATGTTCGCGGCCTCTGAGCCCGATTTCGATGTTTCTGCCTTCATAACCGGCACCGGTGCAAGCAGAATTGCTTGCAGATTTGTACTTAGATCGAACATTTTCAGGCCTTCTTCTTAGTGTGTATTCGTTTAATGGAATGTCCTTTTCTAATGTTACTTTGTTTTCATCTCTATCTCTATCCACATGAACGTTTTACGTTGGACGTGTGAACGTCAGCGGGCGCTGCGGGTGCGAAGCACCGCTACTTGGTTATAGACGAGAGCAGGAATCTGGGTTGAATCTGGATGATGCGAAATAAAGTGACAGTTGACTGGTACTGTTACCGCTCACGTCACTGTTGAGGTCACTGTCACGGAGAGTCTAATTAAGGAATTCAAAGATGGTGGTCGACCAACGTCTGCGTACCTTACGCTACAAATCCTTCGTCCTCGATAAAAGTCCGGGGTAATGCAAGATGAAAGCCATGCATGTGTTGTTTCTCCAGAGATGACCAGTCAGATGAGTTTGGACTTGGCTTGGACCTTGCCCACTTGCATGAAAAGATGCTGGCTTTCCAAGGCACCCTACCTTCATTACTGAAAGGTTCTCGATATGTCCACGAATCTTCTCATCTGTTCTCACACTAACGTTCCCTGTCTCCCTTCAAAGACCACTTTCTATGCTATTCGCGCCTACTATTTTCCCACATACTCCTGCTTCCATACCCTGATCCTGGACAAGACCCCCTGAGGTATTCGACAAAACTGCCGCGGGATTCGATGGTTCTTGCCAATACTACACGATGTGTAAAATACAAGCCCACCTTACATCCTCCCGCTTCACTTTCATTCGTGATAGCTGTCAGATGGCGAATCCTCCACGATACAGGAATGCCACCTCTGTACATTGCGTATCACAGGTACGAATCGCCGTCCTCTAGAAATTCTGCAAATTTACCTTGGCAACTCTGCAGTGTTCCATTGAACCCTTTAGCCCGGCATATATCCTCACCTTAACTTGTCAAAACGCAGGCGGGCCCCAATAATCCTGAGTTGTTATCTTCGCGAGGGAGAGTTGGATGGAAAAGAAGCAAGAAGTGGAAGAGATGCCGGAGAGGCCTGTGATACTTTGCCAGGGGAGGTACGGAAGGTAAGGAGATGAAACAAATGGGACTCGGCTCTATAATCAACGATCCACACTCAAGAGAATCTTGGTGTCCCGTCTGGCAAGGTCTCATCTTATAGTCATCCCCAACGTCGGCGGCAACCCCTACAAGCTCTGCGCTTGTCTCCCAAGCCCAGTTGATGGAGCTTCGTCGATAGTGCCACACATCCCTCGTCAGTCACTACAAAGTCAGGCTGATGCTCTCAGGACGTTCTGATCGGAAGGATGCCGTTACTTCACCTACCCGAAAAGTTCTTTGTACGCAAGCTGAAGCTACTGTCACCCGCTAGGGATAGCAATATGACCAAGATCAGACTGGGGAGTATGCCTTCGGTTTCACGTCCTGCTCGTTTCCTTCTCGACATATGATAGCTTCGGAACAATTAGATCTGCCTGAGGATATGCTTGCTGCCGAACCCAATGCATTATCACACATTCAAGTTATTTCTGCACGCCACGACCAAGTCAACGTAGGAGATCTCGGCGAGCCTGTGAGAATTTCCCAGCCTCGAGGAACGTGTTTTGGCTTTGGTTACTGGCGTCCCCAACGGTTCCCTCTAAGTGGAATGGCTGAACAGCTATGACCAGATCACGATCTTCTTCCACGATCTCAATGGTTCAAGCAGGTTCTCGGAGGTGGGACGCCCGCGGACCCCTGGCGTAATATATAGTTGTTACCACGCCTTAGTGTCGGTTGGTCTTGATATACATACGGAATGAGATGATCATTGCCGGATTCCTTACCATCGTGTGTTATTGTTAGAACCTAGGAAACAAGGAGAACAAGGGGTCGAAAAGCTGTTGAGCGCCAATCTGCTGTGGGATGTCCTCATGGTGATGTGTGTCCCTCCACGCGTGAGCCATATTAACACTGGATTGTAAATTGTAGCCCTACCGAATAATCATCACGATTCTTCGTCTACTCAGCTTGTAATCCCAAACATGGCCTCAACCTCCATAGTTGACTTGGCCACCCGCCGAACAGACGAGTTTCACTACTTCGAGGATGTGTACTTTCTCGTACGTACCTCTCGCTATTAATGGTCCTTAAAACAAATCCGTGAGCGCCTTGGTGATAGATCCACAAGACCCTCTTCAAGTTGCCACGACACCACTCGGACGATTCCCCTCACTTCCGCCAGGCTTTTGACGGAAACAGCGGATCTCCCGAATTGAGGAGCCCCGGTGGAAGTATATTCAAGGAAAGTCGAATCCATTGTCTCACGGACACCAACATCGACGACTTCCGTCAGTTTCTCAGAGCGCTGTATCCACGGTGAGTCATTCCCCCTTTTCCATTCGAGGTTCCGGTAACTTATTAACGGCTTGTGTGGACAGGCATTTCGATGCTGAAGGACTCACCGGATCCCAGTGGTTCTTGGTTCTCAAGCTATCCTCGCTTTGGGGCTTGGAGGAGGTCCGTGAGATCGCCATCAGTCATCTAGAGGTCTGGTTCGGAATAGCATTTTCATGAAGTCCTGGAGTAGCCGATATATGTTTTTGGTAATGCACTCTTTACTGGTGGATCGGGAGGGCATCGAAAGGAAACTCAGTTCTCAGAGTTTGTACGGTCGGACGCTGACAGAAGATCTCCACGCGCACGTGTATAGAACGTCCGATTCGACTTCGTGGAAATAATTTCTTAGCCGCAGGGAGTGCAATGTAGTTGAGTCCCGTTGAGTTTGGTAATATACGAGCGAACCTAAATACAGAACAACTCCTCGAAGGTCGAGGAGTGAGCGTGGAAGTGGGTGACGAAAGGTTTGATGGTGGCCGTCAGCCGAGTGAGAGACGCGACGCGTCGAAGGGAGAAAGAGCAGACACCGAAAGAACAGAACGAATCACTTAATATACTAGGTTCCACTCTTTGTGAATAGTCCTGAAGCTCTCTTTGATCTTGGCACTAACGAAGTCTTGAGACGTTTGGCTGACGAACAGGCTTGACATAGGCTGAAGGTTGGGTTAGAAGATACAATTTTTGCAGAAGAAGGGAACTTGAAGAGTAAGGAAGGTACAGTCGCAATTGCAGGTAGCAGGTATTTATAATGTCCAGAAACCGAAGGTGCGCGTACTCTTATACCATTGGATCCAATAGGATGTCATAATGTACAGAAATACGAGAAGAGAACTCGAAAACGAGAGAGAAAGAATAACATAAAGTACCTCCGTATCACGAGTCCCGGGGTATCACTCGAGGCGATGGGAGTCGCGTAGGGGATAGGCTTGTAGTTCTTATCTATTAACACTGCCTCAGCCTCCTGTACTGTTCGACTCCGACAAGACTACCTACAACATGATCCTCGAGACCATTGAAGCACCTCCCAACCATTGCACCTTTCCAGGCGGAGGCCGCGTTTTGCTGCTCTAAACTAGACTTAAAATTTTCCATGGGTCCTCTACAAGCTACCCTGGGGGCTTTTCCCTCTGTCTGGGAGCCAGAACATCTGTCGTCGTCTCAACAATCAGCAAACCTATCAGTGTGCTTGACGAAATTAGTCCAGCCGTCCTCAGATCACAGGTAGGCATGCCCCGTCTCTTCAACGTCCCAAAGCTTACGTTTGCTCCCCTTTCTTCTTGCCTATTTTCACAAACGAGAACCCTTCCCAAACTCGAAAATGAACCTACCGACAGGCAATCGAACCTACAAAGTCGCAAGATAGGACATTTTCCAAGACCTCGCGCTAGGGAAGCTTCGTATGCCAAAATTTCATGACACCATCTCTTGGAGCGGTCGTACTGTCACTGAAAGACCCTCCAGTATCAAGGAGGTCGTCGATGTTTACACATGGCGCTAACCAGGTATGCCTCCCCTAAACTCCGTCGACCTCTATCTAATGGTTCCTTCTTCTCGACAGAACGCGATTCCGCATCTTCCTGAAGGGGAAACCCACTCTTGACCCTCCGTACAAGCCAACGTTCAGAAACCTGGTTTAAGCCTTCATCATATCTCATCCAACGAGCTTCATCGCCAAGTGGCCTCCTCCCATCACCATCGTCTTCGCTCGCGCCACGACCCCGAGAACTATCCAAGTCCAAGTCCTCCTAAGCTACCACCTCCCTCGAAGCCAGGTTCAGAATTCTCACCCGTGAAGGTGGAGAGACATCCGTCGGTACCAACCATGGCGTCAACTGAATGTTGCATCCGCACCCCGTACCCTCTCTTCTGCCGCCACTACACCGCTGCCCCCCATTCCACCATTCGATGATGAAGTACCACCAGATCTTTTCAGCTTCAAGTGCCTCAGGCTCGACTCTAGCCTGGCTGGCTCTCCTGCACTCATTAACGACATCGTGCGCATCGTCACCCTTACACTGATAATCGTATCCGCCTGGGTTTTCCATATAGGATCCTTCCGCAGATGGGGCCTTTGCACATCCCGGCCTCGCTGGGATGGGCCAATATCCTCAAGGCCGGAACTAGAGCACCCTTACCGTTACATTCGGCAGCAATCAGGATTCAGGGCGGACTTTTTTACCAAGCCACATTCCGTGATATTTTCGTGGAGAATTCTTCCCATCTAGTTTTTATCGATTCGGAACTAGTAGAACATCGAAAAAAAAAAATATTATCATACGCATTTCGGACCAAAGGACATTCATATGTCGTACTTGCATTTACATACCCTTCCTATCTTACACATGTCCTGCTACGATTCCAACAGATACTCGAGCAAGAAAAACCTTTGCCATTCGTTTATTCACTTATGACGGTCAAGAGTGATGGGACATGTTGGGCTCGCGTACACTAGCAGAGCCCAACATCCCCATCATTTTTGAACGCCATGAGCACATTGGAGTCTTGGTACTGTAACTGAGTATTGCCCACATCAGCCGGTCTGGAAAGGGAAGTCGCGTCTCACGGTAATCCATGAGTCTGGACCCTATCCAAGACCTCTCTGGAGAACCTTATAAATTGCGAGAGCTTCGTGAGTATAAGTCGCTGACAGTTTTTCGAATAGGTGGAAACGGTGCCTACCCATATGACACGTAATTGGACCTTGTCTAGAGGAGTTCCTCTTGACGATTGGCAGAGCGGAAACCTGCGGTGAAATGCGAGAAACCAACTTGTGCAATTACCTCCACCCTCGCTGCGCGATCCAGATCAGAATCTTCCTCAATTGTGGACCCATCTAGCGATGTATTGCCACACGCCTCATGATGCATTCCGCAATTCAAACTTAAGCTCGGAGGAACCTATCAGCATTCGCCTCGTGCAGGTGATTGCTTCCAATGCGGCGTATGTTCGATCTTAATTGTTGTCAGATTTTGATACTGATCACCTTCTAGAACAATTGGACGAAACACGTCTTATTTCTGGACCTATCGAGCTGGGTTGGTCGTGGAGTCAGGTCTGAGAATGGGCCCGATATTCGCAGAGAAGCCAGGAATGAGTGTAGGGGTGACGTTACAAGGTCTTCTACAGTCGACTTGGTTCGATCTCCGATACATCATTTATCTCCAGCCTTACTTCTCAATGACGAGTGTTTGAGCGTTAATCTGGCCAATGATTCAAGGCCGGCGTCTATGGCTAAGGTTCCATTGTTCCAACACCCAGGAATCACATCTGATCGCCTAGGACCGAGTTGCGATACTCGGACTGATAGATGCGGGTGCGCCAGAGGTCATGCATGAGGCGTTCTACTGCTGCACGCAGAAGAGTCCGGTGGCAGATTTAGGGGGGGAATGAGAGTTCAAGGGTGCGATGGTATCTGCTCAGCCTAACCTCTGAAGGCTGTCACGTCCATCCCACACCCACGTGTTTATGTCGAGGTCAGAGCCTTCGAAGTATGGAAATGGGCCTCAATCTTCATGCTTACAATGACAGGTTCAGATCAAAGTGACTGAATTGCGCCGATCGAAGTGATATGTGTATCAAATTGAGTAGTTGTCGGCAGTTGTTGACCGGGACGTGAGTTCCTTCCTCGCCCATCTTAGCCTCAACGGGGAAGCTCGGCCCACAGCTTCCAGATTTCAAATGATATTCCATCAACAACCAAGTAAAAATGGGCTGCGCACGACAAGTGGCTACAGATATTATTGATTATCTTTGCGAATTCGGGTTGTACACGCTCGTCATCATGTGCATCATCAGCTGTTGACGCCAGTGCCTCTAAGTCTAACGCAGCCTCATGCCTCATGCATTCACGGTTTCCATGTATGGGAGGCGATGATCTTCTGTTGTACCGCCCTCGGAAAACCTGCTGAACCCTGACTCCTTATAAGCTCCAGTCGAGAGGAGACGATGATTCAAACTCGCTCTCTGGTCATCAGCTTGTGGGTGTCTATCGTTTTGAAAACGGCTGTACTCGGTTCCCAGCTATGTCTCCAAGCGCTTCCACCCGTGATGATCTTTCCTCGTGCCAGCGAGATAAGTTTCATTACTTCGAGGACGTCTATTTCATCGTACGTGTATCCATGATTCATTTTGAATTTATTCGTGCCACAAAAAGTATTTGGGCTCCACGTCTGCCTATCGGGCGTTGGAGTCGCAAATACTTAGTGTGGCGACGAGTAAACCACTGAGTACGTTATCCTATAGGTGGAGAAGACCATTTTTAAAATCCCTAGGCACCATTTTGACGAATCGGCTCATTTCATTAAGATGTTTGACACGGCTCCTGGATCTGCGGAGCTGCCCAGTCCAGGGGGGAGCATCATTAGGATGAATCGTATACACCGTCTCACCGACACCAAGGTCGAGGACTTTCGCCAGCTTCTGCGCATCTTATACCCATGGTTGGCTGTCATATTCCTTTGTTATTTAACGATAATCTTTACTCATATATTTCTCACTGTAAACAGTCGGTTCGACGATGAAGAACTCTCTACGCGCGAGTGGCTTTCAGTGCTCAGCCTGTCGACACTTTGGGGCTTCGAGAAAGTTCGTACGATGGCGATCAAGCACTTGGATGTAATTACAGTGAACGGCACGAAAGGTGCCCTTGAACTGCTTGTTCTCTCTCAGAAGCATGGTGTCAAGGACTGGCTGCTTCGCGCCCTCCGCTTTCTGGCTGAGAAGAACGAGTTCAAGGAATCCTTTACATCTTTGATAGGAACTGCAATGAGCTTTCGAATCATCTCTCTCCAGGGGATGGTTGCGGGCGTTCGGTGGGGGAAAAAAGCGAAGGGGGCTAAGGAAGACGTATCTCAGGATGAGCTTGACAGGCTCATCAAGGAGATTTTCCCTGAGGTTGATTCGCCTAAAGACGGTACTGCAGCTAATGGGAAGAAGGCCTCAGAGACGTAGAAGTGAATGTTTCGATCGAATTGTAGTCGGGTAGTTGTAGTTGGAATTGCTTCTATGCATCTTGTATCAACATGTGTCATGCTTTTTTCTCTGCTCATAACTCTCGCTATTCACGTATAGTCGCCATTTCGATGAGTCAACCGAGCTGTTATCACCCGCCAGGTGTCCTGGATGGACCCACAATGATCGATCCCCAAATGTCAATATCCGGGGGCCCGGAAATCTGCATGTGTCCAAAGAAGGTGGTATTTCATCAGAACGTGTCGACGATATACACGCTTTTTCCCCCTCAAATCAGCTGCGGTGAAGGTGGGCTTCTTGTGCTCCACTAATTCGCTGTCTCTTGGGCGCCTCGACCCTACAGAACTCGGAGCTGCGAACAGCTATTGACTTCCATGATCCGGGGCTCACTAAAAGGGGCTGGAATAACTCACTATGAGTCTTAAGCCCACTCGCGGCGTGAGCCGAGGAACCCTTTCGCCAATGTGATTGGCCAACTTCTTAGTCTGTCATAAGCTGTTATACGAATATGCTAAAACAACTGACTCGCCGGAGGGAACAACAGTTTATTGTTACTGATACAGACTACGGATTTGAAGGATGACCTCGTTCACCGGACAAGATTCGCCTTTCAGGCCGTAAGAATTCACTCTTCCGAAGCGGGAGGAGCCAGTGAGCCAGTGAGTACGCGTTCATGAACGTATTGAGAAAAAAATGTGCAAGGGGCGGGGAAGGAGAATCAGAAGAAGAGGTACAGTGCAATAAAGTAGCGAAGATTGAAGATAGAATAAAAATTCAGGGCGGTTAGAAGAGATTGATAACCCGCGAAAGCAGAGTCAGGATGCGGTGACAGTTAACGAGACGATGACGGGTAGAAGAACATACACAATCGACAAATAGGTCATGGAGATGGAATGGATGAAGTGAAGAAACGCGATATGATTGTAGTTCGGACAAGGAGACGGAGGAGACGAGACGAGACGAAGCAAACCCAGCGGGGTATTCCATAATCGAAGACTCCAAGAAAGGAAGCATGAGGGAATGGATGAAGTGATAAAGGGACGAAAACTCATTGTTTCAGATTAACTCGCCGCCTACCTATCAAACTCAGCCATTGTACCAATAATCCCAGTCTCCGCCGCTCCAGGATGCATGACCAACGCCTAATCAAGCTCCACTGTTGAATACGATGTGCGAAGTAGTTAATTCGATCTATTCCTTCCCATTAGAATCTACTGGAAACGACGAAGAATGAAGGAATGAAGTTCTTACCCTCTGCTCTTCGCTAATCTATGGGATCCGTCCTCGACCTTCCTAGCCCAGTCGCCAGTAAAGGTCCATCCGGAGGATATCGGCCCGGCCCAATGAGACATGATACCGTCCCCTTCGGCACCTAGCCATTCATTAGACTCAGAGCCGCCATTCCGCTAGCAAAGAATGGGACGTCTCTAATCATGGCCTCGAGTTTATATCTCCCGGGACGAGGTATGACCATGGGAGTGGTTGGTTTGGCCAGAAGGTGTCGGTACATTGACGGGAAACGACAAAATCGGAGCTCAGGTGCAAGGGGTTCGGACCAAGTTGGTTCGTTGAGGTAGAATGAGACGCGGAGGAAGGATGGCCCATGTTCCTTTCCATGATCTTCGTCCGAATTCTTCGACGGCCCAGGATCATGGGTGTATAGCTGTAAGAGCATCCCTTAACGGAGAAGGAGCCGGATAGCTGGGGATAGTCTGACGACGGTGGAGCACAACACCGTGAGAAGAGGTTCGTAGGTGATGCAGGTATATCTTATGACCCACCTCCCACCTCGTTCGCCCATGAAACCGGATGCAGTGCACAGGATAGATGTTGAGGGTGGTCCAGGGGTGTACAGAGCCAGACTCGATCAACCTGCCAATGTTGCCTGAGGCACATAGAAGTCGGCATGGTTAAGTGCCCCCCCACAGTCCCGAGTAGCGTGAGTCCAGTAAGCACGGAATGGAGCTGTGCCTGGATGTGTTCTAGGATGTGTTTTCATCGGCCGATGGGTGGGAGTAATGTCTACTCTCACCGGAGGAAATCTAGACTTGGTCATGATTATATCAATACTTCATTCATTTTCACCGTTTTTTCGTTGCACAAGAGTCTTCGCAAGGAGAAGAGAGGCGCTAAATGGCAAAGCTTGAAAGGGTAGTAGAGAGTAGGAATCTGGATAATGCGTGACAGAGTGACTGGCACTGTCACCGTTTACGTCGGAGTCACTGTTGTGGAAAATCTAATTCGAGGACTGTGGTCGACCAAGGTCTGCATACCTTATGCTACAAAATCCTTATCCTCGATATTTAATTCCGGGGTAAAGCAGGATGAAAGCGATGGATATGTTGTTTCTCCAGAAATGACCAGTCAGATGAACTTGGACTTGGCTTGTACCTTAAGAACTGGCACGGAACGACTCGGATGCAGGCTTTCCAAGACGTCCTGACTTCACTACTGAAGGGATTTTGGTATGCTCTCGAGGCTTCTCATTCGCTTTGATACTAACTATCCGTGTCTCCCTCGAAAGGGCTACCTTCTAGATTCTTAGGGCCCACTCTCCCCCCACATTCTCCTGCTTCGTTGTCTCGATCCTTGGTCATTTCGACGAAACTGCATTCGATGGGTCTTGCCAAGTCAACACGGAGCGCAGAATGCACAGTCTGCCTTACATCCCCCCGCTTCCCTTTCCTTCTTGATGGCTGCTGAACGGGGAAACTCCATTTGACAGATGCATACCACCTATGCGAATGGACCATCACGGGTAGGAACCATTATTCTTTGAAAAGTTATGTGAGCTCACCTTGGGAACGCCGTGAATCAAGGTGTAGAATGCGCATATCATCGAAGAGGTGGAAGAAATGTCGTCGAAGCCCGAACTACTTCGCTGACCGACGTGAGGAAGGCCAGGGCATTAAATAAGTAGGAGTTGGCTCTATAATCAGCGATCCACCATTAAGGGAGTCCCAGTATTTCATGCAAAAAAAATCTTGACCTTTCCGTCGTCCCCATCGTCAGCGATTACTTCCTCAGGCTTTGTGCTCTCCTCCAAGGCTAGATGGCGCGGTATGCTCTCATGACGTTCTGGCGGGATGGAGGCCGCCACCGCACCTGAAAACGGCCCTGAAAACTACCTTGGCCGACCAGGGATAGCAAATGACTAGGATCAGGCTGAGGAGCATACCTTTGATCTCGAATCCTGTATATAGCTTCGGAACAATTACTGTAGGTGTTCCTGAGGATATGGTTGGTGCCGAACCCAGCCAATGCGGGGCAAGTTCGTTATCACATATTCAAATTGTTTCTGCACGCCCCACCACGAACAGTCAACGTAGGAGATCTCGGCGAGCCTGTGAGAGCTCTCCGGCCACGAGGAACGTTGTTTGGCCAAGGTCTAATTTGAATGGTCGAACGGTTGTGACCAGATCATGATCCCCTTACACGACCTCAATGGTCCAAACGGGTTCTTGGAGGTAGGGCGCCCGCGGACCCTAGTGTCATGCACAGTTACCACGCCTCGTTGCCGATTGGCGTTGTAATATGACAGGAACGGGAACGAGTTGATCATTGCCAGATTCCTCGCCATCGTATGATCTTATTGGCACCTGGGACACAAAGAGAATAGGGGATCGAAGAGCTGTTGAGCGCCAATCTGCTGTGAGATGTCCTCATGATGATGTGTGTGTCCCGCCAGGCGTCAGGCTTATTAATTCCGGATTGTAAATTGTATTCTTACCGACTAAAATGTGACAGAAACGTTCGTTCCAAGGGCTGAGATATCATGAGGAAAGATACTCTTTGCTTGTCTTTAATTTCCGGGGGCGCAGATGTAACCGTCGAGCTGGTAATAATAGCGGATCAGGATAGAAACACAGCGCACCCATACCGAAGCAAAAGGGGTTATCTTGATGGCCTGCAGGTTGATTATGAGTTCTCTACAGGATCAGCTGTTGGTTCTGTGGCCACGAACGCAGCCTCGTGTATATTCAGTGGCCATATATGGACACCGACGATCCTGTGATATGACAGCCCCAATAATTGTACTGAAAGTGTAATCGCTCATAAGATCAGTCCCAGAGAAGCCAAGGGTTATCACGATTCTTCGTCTACTCACCTTGTGATCCCCAGCATGGGCTCGACCTCCTCAATTGACTTGGCCTCCTGCCGAACAGACGAGTTTCACTATTTTGAGGATGTGTACTTTCTCGTAAGTACCTCTCGCTATTAATGGTTCGTTAAACAAACTCATGAGCGCCTTGGCGGTAGGTCGACAAGACCCTCTTCAAGTTACCACGACATCACTTCGACGACTCCCCACACTTCAGCAAGCTATTTGACGGAAATAAGGGATCTTCTGAATTAAGGAGCCCCGGTGGAAGCGTGGTCAAGGAAAGTCGGATGCATTGCCTCACGGACACCAACCTCGACGATTTCCGCCAGTTTCTCCGAGTGCTGTATCCACGGTGAGTCATTCCCCCATCCAGTTCGAGTTTTGCGACATCTTATAGACGACTGATTTGAATAGCCGTTTCGATGCTGAAGAACTCACCACATCCCAGTGGATCTCAGTTCTTAAGCTGTCTACGCTTTGGAGCTTTAAGAAGGTCCGTGAAATTGCCATCAAGAATCTAGATGCCCATCCCACGTGTGGCGTCAATGGTGGGGTTGAGCTACTCAAGTTATCTCTTGAGTTTAAGGTCAGGCGGTGGCTCCTGTCAGCTCTCCGCCTTCTGGTCAATCAGAAGGAGTTGAACGAAGAAGAAGTCAAGTCTGTAGGGCTCACGATGGGCATCAAAGTCATCTCACTTCAGGGCCTTGTGGCTGGTGTTCGATTGGAAAAGGCGAAAGGGAGCAAGGAGGCGGTCCCGCAAGGCGAGATCGATGGATTGATAACTAAGGCTTTTCCTGAGACTAAGCCACCGAAGGAGAATGGTGCAGCCCCAAAAAACGTTTCAACTTAGGAGAAGGAACGGGGAGGGAAATAGGCCTGTCATATCCAGAGGACTTCGAGGGCTTGTATTTCTAATTGTAATATTTCATTCAGGCATTCTGCACCACTACTCAGAACACTCTTTCCAAAATATTTCTGGTTCGCATTGGCACTTTCACAAACCCTGAAGTAATCGACATCTGTTTCAATAATGAGCTTTTTACTGGTGTATCGATCTGCACACGCACGTGTACAGGGCGGCGAATTCGACTTTCTGCTCCAAGGCGGGGAAAGTCAATCCAAGAGAGAGTGAATATCAACCTCTTGAATTAGGCGGTGTAGACAAGAAATCTATCAAGTAGGCGAGATATGGAGGTGCTTATTCCTCTTCCTCTTCCTCTTCTTCACCTCCCTCCTCGTCTTCGTCCTCACCTCTTAGTCTACTCCTGTCCCTGTCCGTACTTCTCCCATTCGCCCTTCATTAAGGACCTGGCTTTCACGATCTGAAATGAATGGATTGAATCTATCAGAACAATCATATTCAGCAGGGTTCTCACCATTCCCAGTGGGCTATTAGATTTGTGCCACCGTCGGTGCGACGGTGTGACTTCGTGCGGCAAGTGCGACTTTGTGCAAATATGTGCACCCTGTGGCTATGCAGAGGTGCGGCTGAGTGCATCTGCGTGCAATCTTGGTTCGGCCACAGGTGCACTGGACAGAGAAGCAACTATAGAGCAGTAAACTACGTTCAGATAGTGTTTAAATGTAATTTGAATCGATGTATCGCTCATTAGGGGTTCTATTTATTTGTTCGGAAATAAAAATGACGTTGTCTATCACCTTTGAGGCCGGTTTTCCGAACAACTGCAAAGGAAACTAGGCCTCAAAATTTTAATTTAAGTACTTTAATGTATATATATCTTACCTCCAAAGCCCCAGGACGTTTGGTTGTCGTTAATGTGCCGTAATTATTGCCAGAAGGTCAAGACTAGGCCTGATTTCGCCAACCTCAAGGTGCCAGCGGCAAATCAAGTCAGTAAGGGAGATTCGTCAGCCATACATTGCAATTTTATGATTTATCTGAATGTATTACATCTGCTAGTATCCATTACAGCCCACAGCCCAGTACGATAGCACAAAATAAATGCAGAACAATTGTCTGAAGGCAGGACAACTGCGAACATACCCAACTTGGTGGCTGTGTAGGCGCGGCTATGGTGCACCTGCGTGCGACCAAGTGCACCCAGTGCACCTCGAGTGAACTCAAGGATAGCCAGCATTAGATTTCATTAAGTACAACAATAAACTACAATTATACAAGGTTGTAAAGTAGTATTATGCTGCGTCTTTTTCTTCTTCTTTGCTGGACCCGTATCTTCGCTTTCTTCGGGCGGCTCATCCTCCCAGAACGAGAAAACATGCCTAATGAAGGCCTATGGGTTGTTCAGAAGCCGTCGGTGTCGAGGAAATTTGGCAACACTTACCATAAACTTTCTGCATTTTATTTCGGCTCTATAGATCGTTAGATGGCCACTCGAAGTGATAGAAAGAGGTTAAAGAGCACCCAGCTTGTAAATTTCTGAAGTGATCGGGCGGGTAAACTCATTCGATCACATTACCATATATATCCATTGACAATGTTCAGAGACGTGCACTCTCAGAAGGTCCAGAAATACTTAGATTCTTCCTTTACAGTAGAGAAACTAGTGCGACCTTAAGCGCGCCACCAGTGCGACGCGTGTACCAACGTGCACCGAGGTGCAACTCCGGTGCGATCAAGGTGCGATCAAGGTGCACCCAATGTGCACCCAATGTGCGTACCAGGTGCCCAGAGTCCAAACTCACCACAATGTTATTTCAAGCCAGAAACTTATGTTTAGACGATCATCCAGATGCTGATGTGCCCAGTCTGACAATGTCAAGCACCGTAGGTTGTTGCCAAGTATGCCATCAAGAGACCAGTATTCCAAGCACGAGGGGAAGTATCACAAAATTATATGTTTAACCAACAGAATGGCAAAGTACACAAGTGAAAATGAGAAATCGACGCTTGATTGGAGGCTAATAAACCATGTGGTGGGAAGCGCCGAAAGGGCATTCGTCCACAGAACACAAAGCGGAGATTGAAATTGATACTGATGAAATGGTGCCCTAACACCACAAGCGTACGTCCTGACACAATTAAATCTGGGGAACAAAGTCAGGTAGATGACTTTAATATACTGAATACAGTAGATAGAACCCATAGGTATCCAATAAAATTATATTGGACCCCGATTGTTCACATACATTGCTGAGGTTATCATCCCACCACTAAATGCCGCTCACAACGAGCTTGCATAAGGTCAAGGATGCATACGATTCCTATTAATGACAGTAGATAAGGTTTTAGTCGAGTTTAAGAATCTATAATAGGTATTAGAAGGTCGAAAATAGATAGTATACACTAAATCTAGAGGGATATTGGGGTTGTATATCGTTTCATGACTATCTTTATTGAGACTCCGCTTCAAAAGTGGCAAGGAGTGCCACACTGTGCGCCAGTCGCACGTAGTCGCACGGTGGCACATTTCTCGTTACCGCCTTTCCCACTAACGCCTACACCTAAATCAAGGGAGGACTCAACGTCCTCCAGCTTTTCTTCTCCCACCATTTTCGTTCCAGGCCTCGGTGGTCGTTTCTTCAACGATGTTGTTTGAAGATCGCAAAGGGGAATCAGTAGCAGGAGCAAGGCAAGAATCTGGCCAAACGTCCATGTAGCGCTGCCTTCCTTTGTCAGCGCCGCACTCGCCGTTATTGTCAGCTCGGTATCAACGAGGAGGATGATGTTAGCAGCGGCTACCACTATCAACCCAGTCACGATCGACCAGAGGTTGACTCGATGCCGGCATGACCCAGAAACGACGAGTCTGAAAATGAGCTGGGGTACGGCAAAGAAAATGATAGGAATGACCAGGTTTAAGACGGGGGTAAGGACGAGGCAGTACACAAGGATAGACCAAACTCGTAGGCCTGGTGATCCAAGTGGGGCGTGCTGACCTAGTATCACCATAGACACAGACATAGCACATGGTGGAGAGTTCCCAAAGCTGGCGGGGTCACTCCAGAGCCATACGCCGACAGCAGCCATAACTGCCAAGTGAAGGGAGCCAATAACGAAGGGCGACTTTTTTAAAGCGGCCTTCAACTCATCGACTAAGACGCCAATGAGTGGACGCCCTCCGAAACGACGAGAGCCTCCATTCGTCTCGCCTTGGTTCGTACGCGCAAGCCGAAGTTCTCCCCTGTAATAGAAGTGGAGCAAGAGGTAGACCAGAAAGTTCGTATTGTTCATCCAACAGAGATTGAGGATAATGGTAGCATGAAGATTCGTGAGGCCTTTTATGGAGGCTTGAAAAATGGTGGAAACCAGGATGGCAAAAGCTGTGCTGGGGATCGTGGTCGATTGGGTTTCCAGATGGTTCCTATAAACCCTATGTCCTTCCCATGTTTTTAGTGTCGAACAACCTGCAGCGTGATCTCGGTGTATCACGCAAAGCACAGCAATTTGGCTTTTCACACCTTTGTCCCGCTTTCACCTCGTTTGTTCAATTCGTGTGCAATGATGATTCGTAATTGAGGATGCTTCTGTTGCTTTTGGCCTATATTGGTCGTTGTATCTGATATTCACGGGGCGGAATAAGATTCGACTGTATCAGTTGAAAATATTAACTGGAACTGGCTTTCTTCGGTCTGATTTCGGGTCCTTCGGCGACTAGCAGTCAGCAGCATTGTCCGACGTCCGCGGAGAATATCAAATTGATTTTTCACAGCAGGGTGTCCGATGGTTGTTAATGGAACGAGAAAGAGAGAAAGAAAACGCCAAATCCAATCCATCGTTAGTCAGATGCCATGCTCGACGGATCTCATCGCATCTCGGATGCTGCCGACGAAGTCCAGCACTGTCCAACACCGGCAATTTAGCAGATTTCACAAGAAAGCGTGTTGTATTGGAACTGAACGGAAATACAGAGTCACCTCATTCATCCTCTTCTTCATCGTCATCGCCTCCTTCTTTTTCGTTCCTCTCCCTCCTCGCCCTCGTCTTCATTTCTCTGGCTCATATGCCTATTTCCACCCATACGACGCCCAACCGCCTGTAGCCGCATTTCCCGTTTCCGTTCGTTGCGCTACCACCAATAGTGGCCTTGTCCAACTATTCAACCCAGGATGAACCAGTCAGTCCCCTGGCTGAGGAACGACGAGAAGCCCGCATACCAACGTACAATATCTCTCACCACACCTACGACCTCCGCCAATTGTTCCTTGCACCCTGGATCGAGAACTTCTTCGTCCGCGAACCTACCAGGGCCATCAGCTCCTCAATTCTCGGTTACGATACCAAGGCGAGAAATACACACCTCCGAATAACGACAAAAATCCTACACCTCAGCAAATCGATATCGTTGCGATTCTTATCCACGCCCTCGATCCTCGGTGCATTCTTAAGTTCGTCCTCCATCCCGAATATACCTCTCCTCCCGCCATCGTTGCGTGGTCAAGGTTCACCGATGTGCTTGATGAAGTAGGCGCGGAGAGGATTTAGCGGAGGCGGGTGAGGGAGCGCAGGATATTGAATCTATGGGATAAGAAGGGTAGTCAGTAACGTGTATCGAGACGTAGAGGAAAAGAGGTAGCTGGAGGAAGGCGAAGTGAAAAGCGAACGATGCGCACCGAATTGTAGTCAATCCATTACGGCTTGGGCACCAGGTCCCTGCTGCGAGCATACATTCTACACCTGGTTTTACTACCGGATCGGGTTAGTTGGGATATCGGAGAGGCTGTATGTATGATAAGGGGAGGTGCTGGCTCTACGTCGCACCCAACAACGCCAGCTGGATGTCGTTCAACACAGTAAAAGAAGTCGGACGAACACATAGCCTGCATCCTCTAGTGAGTACTAGCGGTAGAGATAGGGGAAAGGAAGGACGTCCATCCTGCAGAGATACCCCTCCCCACACTCCCCGCAGAACTAGCATCAAACCCCTTCTTGTATGGTGTCTTGTCTTTGATGAACCTGATATCTCTGTATAGCCCATGGACCACATCCTTTGGAGGCAACGGTGGGATTTGAGTATCAATTAATGGATAACGTGAGTCCTTGTCCAGATGCTCACAACTTCCGTTAAGTTCAGCAGCTCCTCTGAGTATTTCAGCTGGTAGTTTATGTGAATTCAAGTGCAGATGGACAGCGAGAGGCATCGACTTACGGTGAGGGCGGGAATGGTGACAAAATTTCAGAACGAGACCGCGGAGTTACGGCCGCATAGCGTTCTAGATTTCCTTGGAGAGGGTACTATTTGGGTCAAGAGAGGTCGATAGTAGAAAGCGTCATCCGGTAGTGACCGGACAAACCCGGTTTATTTGGCTATTGACTGCATCAAACAACGCGTCGTGTTCGGGTGCTCAATTACATTTGTTGGCAAGTCCAAAAGGCTGGTATCGACATCATATAGAAGTAGAATACATGGTTCATACAACGAAGTAAGCTCAAATTTTACTAGGACACAATCATAACCACCAATAAGGAAGAGATCAAGGAACAAAAAACTAGGTAAGAATCCATTGCCTCAAAACCCCCATGCCGGCGCTAGCGCCTTATGCCGACCCTGCGGCTTGTAATACGGCGATTGAGACTCCAGAACCCTCCTCTTGGTCTTTTGCCTGACCTCGCTCCTCTTCTCAGTCGACAACCTGCCCCAGTAGAGATCACGCAAGGCAGGGAGGTAGCGAACATCAGCGGCACAGTACGATTTAATTTCGTCACTCAGGGGGCGTTGATCAAAGACGGCGTACGAGCCACCCATATCCGGCCTGAAGAGGCGCTCTCCAGTCTCCTTAGCCCTCTCCCATGCCTTCGTTGCCTGTAGACTGAGACCGGCGTGCAATCTGACGCATCTAGTCAGACCGTTGACAAATTTCTTCGGCATGGGGAATACCCGCGAGGCATTCTCCATCAACTGGACGTCCTCAATCCCCTGAAGCGCAATTTGATAGTGGAAAAATAGCGCGTCCGAGTCGTTCCTCACGTCGAAGAAGACTTTGGGAATGGTTGGAGACTCGAGAATGTCTTTCAGGTTTGTTCCATCCTTGCCCGGGGTGCTAAAGGCAAGTGAGCGTAGAGAAGATATATCAACGAGGTAGACGGTGTGTTCTCGAGAGAGGCGCCGGTAGATGAGGATGGTGAAAATGGCGATAGTGCCCTCCCGACAGAGATTCGTTCCTTCGAGGTCGATGAAGATGGAAGGCGGGCTCGTACTAGCCTGACCTGCCGAGTCGACAAGCTTGGAGATGCCAGCCGTGTCGTCCACCAGTATAGTAGGGATGTTGACGACGTCAGTCATGATATTGGTGAATCTAGGAGGCTGGGAAATTGAAACTGCAACTGTTGACTTTTATGACGCATCTAAGGGTCGATGCACCCTCCATACCACCGCAGCCAACCCATTTCGCGTAAATACGTAGTGTCCCTGTGAGAGGGCGTAACATCACACAATCACATTAAGCATCATTTAGGGAAGGTCGAATTCTGAGCTGCCAGTCCCAACGAATCAGGATATTTAGGTCAGCATCGTCCGCCTTTGTCGTTCAATTCTAAAGGTGATTCCAAAGTGATCCCAGTATATTACCAATGAAGCAGAGTCGACCAGACCGGGGCCGTTTACGGAGGCTGTTGGGGTAATGCTTCTCAGCATCGCGAATGATGAACAAACTATTCGGTTGATAAAATACACGAGAAATGGGTACCAGACTTGGTAGAAGGTATATACGACAGCGACTTCTCACTCATCGTCTTCCTCGTCTTCCTCCTCACCGCCTCCCTCCTCGTCCTCATCCGAGTTTCTCTGGCTCGTATGCCTATTTCCACCCGTACGAGTCCCATTCCCATTTCTCGACGATCCCGCGCCACCAGCCGCCCCCGCGCTCCCATTTCCATTCGTCGCGCCGCCACCAATCGTCATCATATCGTTCAAACTATTCAACCCCGGAGGGACCTAATCAGTGTCCGAACTGAGGCACGACGAGCGGTCCGCATACCAATGCACGAAATCTCTGACAACACCCACAACCTCCGCCAACTGTTCCTTAAACCCCGGATCTAGAACCTCTTCGTCCGTGAACCTATCCGATATCATCAATCACTCAACCTTCATTCCTAAAACCAAGACGAAAAAACACACCTCCGACTAACAGCAAAACTCCTACACCTCAACAAATCAATATCCTTATGATTCTTATCCACACCCTCGATCTTCGGTGCGTTCTTCAGCTCGTCTTCCATCCCAAATATACTTCTCCTCCCGCCGTCTTCGCATGGGGACGGTTTACCGAAGTGTTTCACGAAGGCCGGTGCTGCGAGGAGTTGACGGAGGCGGGTGGGGGAGCGGAGGATGTTGGATCTGTGGGAGAACTCGACGGTCAGTGACGGTACTCAAGAGACTAGAAGTGGGAGATGGGAGAAAGGGTACGTACCGGATTGTAGCCAATTCGTTCCGCCCTGGGCACCACGTCCCGGCTGCAATCATAGACTCTCCGCCTGGTTTTACTATCCGAAGAGGTTAGTCAGGGCGTTCAAGGCCGCACAACAAGAACCAACATACTAGCTCTACATCATACCCAACAGCATCAGCTAAACGGGTCACTCAACGCAGCAAGGGAACGGTACGAACACATGATCTACAAGCGAAATGTAAGCACCATTCTGAGTCGGTTGAGAGGAGCCAACACTTACACCCAGCAAACACACCCTTCCTCCCACTCCTGGAGAAACTCGCACTAAACCCCTTCTTATACGGCGTCTTGTCGTTGCTGAATCGTATGTCCCTGTATATACGGTGTATCACGTCCTTTGGAGGTAAAGGTGGAATTTGAGTGTCGACTTCGACCAGGAGGTCTGTGAAGGCGGAGATGAAGTCTTTCCATTCTTGTTCGGCGAGGCGATAGACGGGTTCTATGGATAGAATAGTCAGTAAGAGTGGTGAAGAGAGGAAAGAGAGCGGAAGGCCGACCATGGAGTTTAAACCTGGATATGTTGAGAACCTTGAAGGTGGCAGAGAGGATAGGAAGGCATACCAGTGACGATCATTATACTTCGGATCCTTCAGCTTTTCCAAGAAATTAAATGTATTTCGAGATATCTGCCCTGGAGGAACTGTATGCCGGGATGCTTGAGTCCAGATAGTACTAGATGCACGAGAGAAAGACAGACCTCTCCCAGTCTTCGGTGCCTCAACGACACGCCCAACAACTTCTTGACCGTCTTCAAGCTCAAAATCGTCGTCCCCTGTATCCTCGGCTTCCTCGGTCTTCCGTTTCTTCCTTCCCTTCTTCGGGCTACCCTCGTCCTTCCCCAGTTTTGTAGGTTTCTTCTTCTTGGCCGAAGAGGTCTCGACAAAGTAACCCGACGTCTGCGCACCGGCTCCCCTCTTTCTCTTCAGCGAAGCCTTCGCCTTAGCCTTGGTCAAGGCAGTATCATCTTCATCGTCTAGGGCATCACTGTTGTATTCCTCTTCTGCGTCATCCTCCTCCTGCTGCTCGAAATCCTCGTCTTCCAAATGTACGATATCTTCGTCTTCGACCGAAGATTCTTCTTTAGATTCTTCGACTGCTTGAGATGCGTCAGTTCCATAATAAGTTAATAGTTGACCTAGTAGCCACGTACCTTTCTTCGCTGTCTCTTTCCCTCTTTCCTTCGCCTTCCCACTTTTCCTGGGAGACCTCCGCTCCCCCAATCCATGCCCAGCTTTCCCATTCTCCGCTCCTTTTGCAGTCTTCGCTGTGCCTTTGGCTCTAGCCATTCCTAGTATTCAAGTCTGAGTAGTAGAAGGTCTCCGTCGACGTGGTTGTGTAGTCCCAAGATGATTTTCAAACGGCAAAGTGAGAGTGACGATGGTGAGGACGCGATCGTAAGCAAGTCTGACCAACCAGCCTGCTTGGTAATCGTGATCACGACACGGTCGCGTCCCTCACGCGCCTCAGGCCTGTCTGACAAGCTCGTTCAACTTTCTGTATTGTCAATTCCTGAAGCAGTCATAAAACTCATTTATTTCGATTTCACATCGGAGCATACGACGTGTAACTCTTAACCCGGAGATCTGCCTGTTATATTTTAATCATCCTGTTCAATACGAACAATCTCGACAGCTTCGGCAAGGTTGCTCCCATCCTTGGCATTGAGCTGCGTATGTTCAATTTAAAAGTGAGAAGCAGCGAGAAAACTGTTAGTTTTCATTCTGGCAAAGCTTTAGTTGATCCAAGTGATTCCAAAGAACATCTTACCATACGCTAGAAATTCGTTGATACTTATGTCGAACCTGGAGTCCTGGACTGCATCGGGACAGAAGCGGCTGCTAATAAAATAATAAAATCGTTCTTGTTGAGCCAAGCAGCGACTTAATTCAACAAATTCAAAACCTACACACATATGGTGCATGGGTGAACCCTTTTCGCGCGAGCTCGGTTGGATTTTCGGGCGTGTCCGTGAGCACAAGAGCGACCGCCCGGACGGTGGATTGGCATTGAATAGAGAAATGACAATAAAACATGAAATCCGCTTGGAGATATATTGTGAGCGAAAAAGGCTCATGGAAGGTTGTCAGAGGCTGTACCTTGGAGACGACGAGCATCTGAGCTAAAACCTAGTCTAAAATGGCCTGAAGTCGTTGCTAGGCGTCATGCGATCGTCGGCGCGGGGGAACGGGCCAAGCAGCATAACGCACGCATTCCTGTGTCTTCCCATGCGAGAGTTCGCTATCTTCACCTTAATAGAGTAGCTGCGGCAATTACTAAGTCAGTAGTTATCCTTGGATAAGTACCATGGAGCAGAACGAACCATGCCCCAGGAATCAACCTACTATTTCCGACCTCGACATCATGAACATGCGCTTCCTCTACGCCTTCACCTTGTTGGCTGCGGCGAGCACCGGTAGAGCTGCGGTAATCCTTGGATTCCCTCTTTAGAAACCCTCACCGAGATCTTCGATAGCCCCAAGCTGGTGGCACCTCCGCGCCAGTTGAGTCGATGCCCGTCTTCACCGTCAAACACGTGTATCATACCATCGTGAACACTTCCCCGTACTTGGTGGATAGGACTTCGACTATAATATGGACGTGAGTCTGTGTTTAGCAAATGTAGTGAGACCTGACTCACGCATTCATGGCAGCCAAAGCCCTAGCCAGACGGCGACTGCCACCGAGGTAGCTGCTACTTCTTAGTGCGCACCAAGGCGGAGGAGATATTGGCAGTATGAGTGCGCCAATTTCTCCAAGTATGTGGATGGGAGTGCAGGCAAAACAGGAATGTTGAACGTGCTCGTTACGCAATTTAATCCCTAGGCATAGGTGTGATTGTATTCGGGTGGATCGATATGGGATATCGTCCTATTTGCGTGACATTGAGCTCTTCTTTCAAGTCGATGTACTGAAGGCGGTGTGGGGCGAAAAATTACACCTTCGTAGTAGCCAAGGTAAATCGCAACAACTTGCGCTACAATCTTGGCAATGGAGGAATCCACTTTCTCCTAAGTTAGGCAGGTGCAATGGGTCCAAGTTCATCCAGTATAACACCAAGAGATTAGTTTGCCTGACATTCCCGGAGTTTTGAAACGTGGAAAAGTGTGAGCAATGTTGGAAAGTCGCGACGAGTCAAACCCATGAAATCACGTGGTTGGGCGATTAGATTATCCGGCCCACCAAGCGCTGACAATCCCGTTTCGGATCGCAAGATCGGCTTGCAAGGTCGGCCAATTTACTCCGTCAAACCGTCCAAGGTTGGTCCAAGCCCAGACCCGAAGAAGACACGAGAGAACAAAAAATATCGCGCAAAGCTCTAACTCATAGGCAGAGATGAGCGCTGTTCCCATATACTGAACCCGAATTTCAACAGGCGTGTGTGCCTCACATATAAGAGGCACTTTGGAGTGGGGGTCCTCCCTGGTCCTCCACGTTTTGCGATGTAGAAGTGCATCTCATCGCCTCATCACTCCAAGAATCCCAGAGAGCACACCCAAGGTAGATCTTACTTACCACGTTTACGCTCATTGTCATATCTGGACTGAATGGGGACCTCAAGTTTGTTATTGCGTTCATGAAGCACTCAGATTTGCGTAAAATACCACCACACGATCTCCACTATGTCCATGATAAGAAATTAACGACCCACCGGGACACCCAAGAACGATGAGTGCCCTATAATTCCATTTTTACTCACTCTAACGATGTCTAAATTTAGAGTGAAAATAAACGTTAGGTAGGATCTGACGCAGTCACGAAGACGCAATCCTGCCCACTCCGACGGTTTTGATCTTTCTTGACGTTGGCATGTTCACTCAACTACATGCTCATTTGACATCGCGGTCTCTGACCGATGTCCATTATCCCCTGGTAGGGCTGCATGATGAGGTGTGAATAGGCAGGAGAAGTATCCCAGGCCCAGGGACCGTTGAACATACATCAACGGCGCTAGCCCTCCGCAGGTCGTACTGGGTTGTGAATCAAACCAGAGTGACAATCAGTTCCACATGTGTGGAGGATGCTTCCGACGTCAGACATATTTCTCCCAACGGGGCCGACAATCGTGCGTAGATGAGTAGGCTATTCTTGGGAGGCTGCAGAGGAGCTCGCTGAGACGCTAGCTGTAGGCGCGAGGTTTTCTGTCGAATATGTTGAATGGCCTCCGAGGTAGATCAAAATTTACGGGCACGATAGATAGGGAATTTTCTTGAGCAAGACTGCCAAAACATTCGCCCAAAGCGTTAGTAAATATCTGAAAAGGTGAGAATCGATGACATCAGACGAGTCCTTCGATGTCAACACCAGGTGAAGCGTAATGCAAGTATGCTGAACCCCGTCTTCCAGTGGAGAGCAGCTGAGACGTCCCGATCATTCAGTATTCGAAAGTTTTTATAGACGGAAGCCATTGCACTCCTGTATTCTCAAACCTGTGGTAACTGAAAACTATGAGCTTTTGACAATCGAATGGTACGCTGATTGCCGTTGGATGACTCAAGGAAACTTATCTGATTACGTGGGGTGATTTACTCGGAGTCGCGCCAGGCTTGTCCCACTTCCACCTTCTCAGACAAGTTCGGGAACATGAGGCTCACTTGACTTCAGCCATCCGACACGGAAACTACGGCAAGCACTAAAGATCCGTTCCTGATTACGCTAGAAGAGATTCTCAAGACAATCTTGGAGCGTCTTGGTGCTGACTTGGCAAACCATCGACTATTCGCCTCAAGCATGGCCAAGATTGCCATAAGTACCTTCTCCAAACCCATCAGCGCTTGTGTGCGCAGCCAACTATGTGCTACTTTCCGTAACACCACGATGCTTTGTGCTATGACTCAGTCTACTAATGAAATTGATCGCCGGATTGCCCCACCCCATCTGTGTGTCAAGCCGTCCGGCATGCTCCTCCTTGGAAGGCGGATGGAGTTTCAGTCGCCGAATGCTGTCAGAACCGCTTTTCTGCGACCGGGGAGTTGGGGTTTCTTGTCATGGTACCCACCTGTATGTTGCGCGACTGTCAATACGGCAGCCCCAGTTCGCTAGCCGTTTTTTGACGTGATTAGGCTGCGCTGTCCGTTTCGGTTCTAGCATGTCAACTGGATCATCAATAACCTATGACAAGAAGTGCCAAATGAACGTTGATGAACGACTTAACCTTCAAATTTGCGCCGATCTCTAGCTTCTTTACTCTAATAGGCGGAACACACGTGCCTCGGTCACTCTAGCCAGATTAATTCTGACGAAAAAATGTCATCGGCAGCCACTTTGCCTGCGACATCCGTCATCTACGCAATTTACTTTCTGTGGTGAAGGAGAAGACTCGCGTTCATTGGCGATTTCTCTCGTCTTCATCCACCCTCTCATCCGGTTACTGTGCCAGCTCGGCCAGCTCTGGTTCTCCGCAAGCCCCAAGATGTGTGGGCCATGAGGAATATCGTGAATGAGTATAAGTACTGTACCGTCATTGCTGGCCAACCACCATTCTCCCCAGCGGATTACAGCAACCCTCATCCCTCGTAGAGTTCCATCGCAATGCAATTCTCCATCATTCTTGCCGCGGCTGCCGCCTTACTCGCTTCCTCAGCGTCGTCTTTTCCTCAGTCGCAGACACCCAGCGCCTCCGTCTCGAGCAGTGCACCAGCGAGCTCTGCGTCTGTCTTTCCTCCTTGGTTTCCTTTAACAACGACCAATACTACCACGGATCCTTCGATTCAATTAATCAAGACATTAGGTATGCTTAGAGATGCTTATCTTATGCACGATGCTCATCACGAATGTAGACGCCTCCGTCCCTTCAAGCCCTATCTCTCAGGCAGTCGTATCTGGAGATCACCTCTATATCTCTGGGTATCTTCCGATCGCACCTCACGCTAGCGTAATCAACCACCCGGAAGACGTTGTCGTTCAGACATTGACCATTTTGACGAACCTCAAGATTCTCGCCGAGTCTGTTGGCAGCAACCTCGGGAAAGTCGTCAAGATCACTGTAAGTCTATATTAATTCCTTCTCAAAGCCTCACGCTCATCGCCCCCTAGATGTTCTTGAAGAACGTTGAAGACTATGACACAGTTAACATGGTATACGCCAACTTCATGGGAAGCCACCGCCCTGCCCGCACCACCGTTGCCGTCCCGAACATTCCACTGGGTGCTCTGGTCGAGATTGACGCCATCGTCAGGTACGTCTACTGAAATGTTCACCCTTTCCACATCAACTCATTGTGCGACTTCAGGCTATAAAGCGCGAGCAACGAGATGAAGTTGAGCGAGTGACCAAAAAGAATAAATTATTTATTGCTGTTTCCTACAACTTTCCTTGTACTCTACTTTGTAACATTACCGGCTAGAATATAGACATCCCATTTCTTCTCTCCAAAGCATGACGGCATGAAATCTCGTCATCGGCCTGATATAGGATCTACCCAAAAGAAACCGGGCGCCCTGACAGACTCAACATCCCGAGCATGCAAATCCTGATGCAAGAACGTCACCTATTAATAGCCGTTACCGACTTTCACTCTGGTGATTATTCGTTTCCAGAGGATTTCGGGAGAAAATCAGTCTGAAGAATCGAAACCTACTCGTTGGCGGAGTTTATGACTAGTATACAAGGCGGATGGATTCAGCCCGGTCGTCTTCAAGTCCGAGCGCTCCATACATGAAGAAGGACCACCTATAGTATAGTATAATCCAGGTTTCATCCGGCGGGGCTGAGTCACCGATGTGTGTGCACCAGACGCCTGAAAACTTTTACCCCGAGCGAGTTACGTCTGGCACATTCTGCCAGTGATCTCATGACGTTGGCACTAGGACCTTTGACATCACACGGAGAACACGATACAGCATCGATCAAAAGTGACCCTTTACGCCGAGAATCCGACATGAAAACCGCTTGGGGTGCGCCACCGTCAAATAGCCCATCAGCTTCTCATTCCCGTGCAGGGGGTGATAGGCTTAATCAAACGTTGTGCTCAAGCCTACGATCGGTTTGATGCAATGCTGTAGAAAGATTGAGCAATAATGTCAAAACCCCTTCAATTCGATCTCGTCTCAGTAAGCCGAACGTGCACCCAGCCCGGTGTGGTCGGAAATTATTCATACGCAAATCCAAGCACGCTGAGAGTTGCGAAATCCGAGATTGCTTCTTTCCGTATGGACGGTCATACACAACTAGCGTTAACTCGCTTCGAAGAAGATTCGGTACTAATCTCGGGCTCGGTGATCCAAGAATAGAGAAGAGTGGTAGAAGCCTTCAGTAGCTTCTGCTGCGCAATACCATGGTAAGAATGCTTCATCGTAGTATTCAACATTCCGGCATACAGAAGAGGTTTAATTAACGAACGGATACCGGAGAAAAAGCACCACTGCTGGGCACTTCCAAGCCAGAGCGACAAAATTGATGCATGGTCTGAACCCGTAGACAATTGCCGAGCTGTATAAGGTATTAATGATAGAAGATCTAGGAAAACTTCTTGGAAAGCGGACTGCCGAGAGAGACGAATTAGTTTCAAGTGAATGATGTTCGAATCGGAACTGACATTACTCCCGTAGCCTAGTAAACGTCACTGTCTCGAGAATGCTCTCCGTATCTCGGAGGAACAAGATCGTTTAAACGACTGGTAAGGTCCCTCTGTTGAGCCTCTAGTTCGATAATCCGCTCCCTCATCGTGTTCCAACTTGCATCAGTCCGATCCAGTGGGCTGGTTGCGGTCTGGGGGCTACTGAGGGTTGTTAGCCGCCTTCTTGAGTCCCCAAGCGATCGTGCTAGACCAAGACGTTGAGTATATTTTTCTACACACGCTTCCTATGTGCACGGACCTTTCTCATCCCAAGGATCCCTATCATGCTCCTCCCGTGCGAGCAAGACAGGCGTAACGGTGTTTCTCCGTCTCCTGAGTCTCCAGAACAGCAAAAAAAGAAGGACTGCCAGAGCAAGAAAAGCCAGGCTACCGACTACAGTACCAACGATCGCACCCGTTGACATCGTGCGAATGGGGTTTGGAGCTACCGAGGCTTGTGCTGGCGGATTGATGATAGACGTAGATGACGAAGAACTGGTGGCAAGCTGAGTCGTCCCAGTCGCGGAAGTGGATGTAGCCGAGGTAGAAGATGGTGGTGAAGTCACCAAAGGTGAATGGGGAGGAGGCGAGGATGCAGCTTCATGATGACTGGTTCCAGGGGTGGTGGAAGGCGACTGGGTGGTGATCACCTTGGCCGTCGTAGTAACAGTGGCAGTCGTTGGAGGAGACCAACCTCCCGTATACCATGGAGGTGGTCCCGTATGAGAGAACCAGGATGGATGCTGCCTCTTCTCTATAGCGTTGGTAGATTTCGCTTTCACGACGAACTTCATTTAGAGCCGGGGTCACTGGCCCGGTACTGTTAAGGTCCTGCTTGTGATTGAGTGAGCCACAGATCAAGCCAAAGGGGTTGTTCATCTACCTTGCCGCAAGCACTCGATACCTATCGATGCCTCTAACGGCTATCCCAGCCCAAGTTGAACGCGAACTTCCTCGAGGGAGGAGTGGGAAGGGTGGAGTGCGTGGGTGAAGCCTCACCCCAAGGTTTACACGGAGTAACGTCCTTCTTTTCTTTTGTTCGAGGTCGAGATCATGGTCGTCATCGACGCTGATCTTCGATAAATGTATATCAAGTTGGGAGTAAGGATGTACGCCCTATCAACGGCAGTGACATGTTGGGCATGTGGTCGCCTAAATACTGGACTGCGTTTTTGTATGTCCCAGTGCACAAAAGAGAATACTTCATATCTGACGCCTCCATGTCTTGCGAGCACGAGGCAGGGCGGAGTGAAACTGGATCCGTCATCCCTCGTGGCAATATCGTGGTCAGCTGATTTCTGATGTTTGCCGATCTTCTGATCCTTATCCAGTGGGCGTTTTTCACTCGTACAATTCGTGCGCTAGATACAGTACTGGCACGCTCTACTGTACTGCTGATTCCGACTTATGCGAACTAAGATTGAGGCATTCTCCTCCTACTACAGTATATTCCACGCCGATTGAAGATTCCCCTGGTCTCTCTGTATGCCTTACACCAGCGCTGACGGCAGCCTCACCTCCGTGATAATGAGTTCGCAGCACTCTATGCCCAAGTGGCCTGTCTGAGAAATTCAACGTGGTAGGCATTGTAACGTCACCTATTCAATAAGGAGCAAGCTTACCACGTAAATGTCAATATCTGTGTTCTCCGCGAAATCGATCACCACATCGGAAAATCTCGAATACAGCCTCTGGTATGAAAATGTGAGCCACTTCAATTCTATACAAGGCCAATCCCTGTATCTCAGAGCCTCCTCAAGCGCGGTCCGCTCCCCGTTGGTGGCCAAGAAGACTTCTGGACGAGGGTCGAAGATTGTAAATCTCGTTCGCGGGGGTTTCGCTGGGCTAATAGACTTTCCCGCGATAGACGCTGGTGTAATAATATCAGCCTGGACGGCGAGCGTTTGTAGCCGTGGCATGTGGGATATATGTGAGTCAATAGCTAGCTCTTGCAAGTTCTCGGTCTCCTGGAAAGCGCAAAGATCAATGAAGAAGGAAACCAGGGCGCCCGCGGTCTGGAAAGCACGTGGTGGAGTCGATCGATAGTCCGGTTAAATTGCGAAGGGTAAGGTAATAAAGTAGCTGAGAGTCATGACTGAGGAGGGTACCAATATTTGCGTGTGAGATTGCACCACTTTCTAGGCAAAGTCTTTCAAGGAATATGACGACTTGAGAAGTTCCGATGAGTATATTTGGTAAAAGGCGGTTCCCTGGCACCTTATCAGCATGCTTAGACCTAAAACGTGTTGAATATCACGTCTGTTGTCCGATATTCATGCGTGACGTATTCGACTAAATCAGTACTAGTATTGTTTTGGCAACTCGGTGAGCTGCTAATAAGCTCTTCGAGGTTAGCCCAACCTGATATTTGCCGCAAGAGTCTGCTTAGTCGGTCTTCGAGAGGCCTTACGTGGCTAAGGCTATAGATGTTACAATGCAACGTTCGGACTGGGGTCAGAGTGGGCAGAAGAGGTTCCACTATCCCCCAAGTTTCTAAGTTGAGATACAAAACACGCAAACTGCTCGCGGCTCGAAGGAAAGCTGACAAAACTGTCTCGTACTCGATCTCCGATAGGTCGTGTCGAAGAAACCTGCTTGGTTCGATGGTAATAATATGCTGACCTAGATGTGGTTGACGTTCGAGCACGCGGGATGCTCCTACCGGATTCGCGATGTAACTTATCCCTCCTCCAATCTGCTTCCGGTAAAGCTCGAGAACGTGTACCCAAGATTTTTTGACCAGTGCGTAGTCCAGGAGCTCTGACGCCCAGTAGGGTTTCCATGGCTCGGTGTTCGTGTTGACGATGGAGGTGATAATACAAGGGGGAAGATTCGGTGGCAATCGAGATTGTGCACTGCTCGGGAGGATGCGAATGCTGTAGGAATTGCACATTTTCAATGAATGCGAGACATGGCTAGAGTCTGCTCTCAGGGAGCTCGATTTCAGAAGAGCACATGTCCCGTGAAATGTGGAGGAAATCTCATGAACACGATGATAGAGAATTGTTGATACAGCCGCAGAGTGAATGATCAGTATCAAGACTGAGCTCGAGAACACAGGTAATAATAGGGGTTCCGGCGAGTCTGCAGTCAACTGGAGGGGTTGGGGTGGACTTCCACTTCATTTGAACGCGGAAGTCACACTTCGCCATCTGGGACCGGTCGTAGATCCTCCGATTCTAGCCCTGGAATGCGGCCCATTGATTGTAGGGATCTGTGTCAAAGAATTCATCGATTCCCTGCGACGCCAATGAGATATCAGCGGCCAGAACGGAGCCAACATGATAACTAGGATTTTACGAGTTCAGAATTCTCCTTCTTAGTGGTCACGACAATTAGACGGATGGCCGAGAAATCGTAATCATCAACAGCAATGGGAGAACATAGAGCGGCTTTTTAGAGCATGTCTTTGGCCCTAGAACGGCGTTGAACGAGATCCAGAATCCGCTATTCTCCGGAATCTGTGGACCCTCTGATTTTGATGCCCGGTGCATGTTGACTTGGTTAAGTGGAGGCAGGAGGTTGTGTTAGTTCAACTTTCGGCCTCGATTATCAATCGATGATCTCACGTGCAAGTCCGAATATGCTAGCCTAAGCGCCTTCAATGCATAAAATCCCGTCACAGATGTAAATAAAACAGAGAGGACAGTATACTTGACGAACCCTACTTGGTACCGATCAAGCCTCATCCTTCCGAATCTGAGTCACCCGAGACTGTCTTCCAAACCAGTCCCTTTCTGGCCTTCCGTTTCTGAAGGCACGGACACGACACAAGACCCAAAAACCATGCAATACCCAGTACTAGAGAGAACCCGACGATACCCCCAATAACACCCCCAATGATGCAGCATCGTTGGGTTTGGAATGAGACCTGCTGCTAAGAGGACGGGTGGGAACGTTGAAATATGAAAACGTCAACGGCGCCTGACCAGGACCGCCTTTGTACGTCGCAACGAGCGTGTGCTCTCCTTCGCTGAAGCCGTAAATCCCAAAAAGAATCCCGTCGTACTCCGTTTGGTTGATCTGGTTGGTCGGTAAGTGGATCGTGCCGAGATCGTCTGCATTCCCTGCAGTCCGGACGGCGAACTCTGCGTTGGCTGGTTGATATTCGGGTGGACTTCCGTCTTCGATACCGGGATAAACGCCTATCCATTCGATATTTCTGCCTAGCGAAGTGTTAGCCCGCGAAGCCGACGTATGTGGAAACTTAAAGTTACCTGTGAATTTGTAGGATAGCTGTGCGCCATTCTTGTTGGTCGAGATACCCTTATATCTCGTCTTGAAGCCAAGAGGAGCGGTGTCGTTCCGGATGCTCTGATTCTTTGGCCTATTAATGACACTCCAAGCAGTCGAGTGGCCACGGTAGTCAATAGATGGGTCACGGGCGTCGATGAGTGAGATATCGGACGTATTAAGTTGCTGACCCCTGAAGGAGCGTACTGGATAGCACTGAAAGCCAGGCCCGGAGACATCGAATTGCCAGGTGCACGGGCACTAAAAATGACGTCGTGATCGCCATCGTCTAAACCGTCGACCCCACAAAGAAGATTTTCTCTAGAAACACTGCTTTATTTCTGTTGTCCATCGATAAGACAAGATATGGCCTAGTGAATATATGTTGCCGACTATATTCACAGTCGTTCCTAGACATCTATCGATATTAGCCTGGGGTCAAGCATGCCTGAGACGTTGACTCGCCTCGGAATTTGAGTGTGAGGCTTGAGGTCTCGTTACCCAGAGGCAACCGGTGCGACGTGATGTCGTACAGACTCCTCCCCCACCACGTTGCCTTCGCTCCATCCTCCTCATGAGACCTCCAATTTCCGGTATATGTTATGCGCGAATCAGTGTCATCGACGGGAATCTGTCGAGGGCTCCATGGGATATTGGCGAGTGAGCAAGGAGAGCTGCCCATCTTCCGCCTTCAATTGGGCAGATGCAGGAGGGAAGCGTAGAGAAAGCGAACGTGCAACGGTGGCATCTCATTGATTCGTCGGTAGATAAGTATGCCAACATCGAAGCGATAAGGCCCCGGTTTGGGTAGGTTATCCTGAGACTGTAGTAAAGCTGTGAAGGCCCCATTAGAGGGAGTCGGTAACAGAACACCGATTAGGCACCTGACGGACGTGGCTTTGGTGTGGCATCAAAATGGATGTAGAATTCAATTCCAACGTTTCAACTTCCCATCGCTTTCGGCAGAATGCTCAAGAAAGTAGAACAGAGAAGATGAAATCTTTCCAGAGCAGCCGTTTGATAACATAAAGAGCTGAGTCTCCGTAAGTTATAATGGAACGGTATCTGGTCATCGAAAGTTGCAACGAACAAAAGTTAATCGGTGATATCGGCTTCGGAACCCGGAATTGATTCAGCGTGAGAACAGCCATACAGCAGTCAGCAAGAATGACCAAACGCTGTCTCATACACAGCTCATATGAATTCCAGTTGTCTCCTTGCCTCCCCAAGAAACACGCTGGTCGTGTGGATGGCCATGCCCTACCTTTCAAGCTTCAAGTTCAACACCTTTCATCCCTAGCTTTCATCCATGACTTCTGCTCAGAATCTGCTGTCGCTTTCGTTCCCACATCTTTGCTCCAACTTTGTCACACTCCATCTATTCTCGTGGCATTATATGCTTCCGATGCTCCCTCAAACGCAGGAGCAGCCACTGTTACTCTCAGCACCTAGCTATGCACCAGAATGGATAGAACCAGTCGAATTCACCGCAGTTCTCATGTAGGAATGGCTTGCCTTTTCAATAACCGGAGCTCACCTCCTTCTTCAGCTCTACACAATGGCGGGAGTCTGGAACGCGCCAAACACGCTCTCATGAGTACCAACATGGATAGTTGACTCCACAAACTCGCGAGCCAGATACTTGGAGGGTCCCGCTGCTTGGTCCTTGCGCCAAGTGGTTGCATCCTGTTGCCGGACAGCAGGGCGAAGCACGAACGAAACGACATAGGGATCGTTGTGTCCCGCAACCGGGTTTCTAATAGGTACGGTTTCTGCGGCTCTTCTCAATCCTACTTCCTAAACCAGCTTCCTTGCAGAACGTGAAGTTGGCATAATGCTTTTGCAACCTTCTCAACCCTGCTTGGGCGAGCTTCGGTGAAACGTGCGCAGTCGCACCCACTGCTTCGTTGCGTCTTCCTGCTTGTTACCATGTCGTGATTTACTTATCAATTCGCACTCTAGGCGTCGGTACTAAGGGGAAATGGACCCTCGGTCAGCTGATGACCGCTGATACGGATGGATCACCTCGAGGATCATTACAAGTCATTAGCTGTCTTCGGTGCTTGTGGCTAACGGCACCCTAGACCGAGCAGGACCTTGCCCAGATTGCTGGTGCAGGCCTAGATTGGATACGGCTTCCGACAGCCTTTTCGGCCATAGACACCGGGCGAGATGAACCATTCCTCGAGAAAGTGAGTTGGGAGTGAGTACGCCTATTCGCTATCATCTAAGCCATACTAATCGCTGCCGATACATCTTGCGCTTGTTGGGACAGTGTCGGAAATATGGAATTCGGGTCAATCTTGGCAGGAGAATTACCACCTTACCAACCCATAATACCCATGGTAGAAAAGCACATATGAAGGCATTTTTCCGGCTAGGATACATCGCAGCAGCTCTATATGCTATGATGTAGTCTCCGAGTAAGTTCTACATATACACCTATCAGCTCATGAACAAATGAACCAAATCATCGAGGCACCGTGTCGCAGCTGTTATGATTTCGAGTGGTGTATCCAGTAGGCGCTCTGGCGGCTGGCCATTAGTCCGTACAAAGAACGTTGTTGAACGGATCTGAGTCGTTTTTTGACCTCAGGGAGGCAAAGCATCAATACCATAGTATCTTGTTTCGCAAGAGGCATATCTGGACTATCGAAAGCAATACCAAGAGGGATAGGCTGAGCGTTGGCGCAATTGCAATCAAGAGATTGGCGTTGCGGAAAACTCGACCCCGTTTTCTGCAAACACAAAATTAGAACCAGAGATACCGAAGCGCCTTTTAAGACCAGCCCTTCCATACCTGACGGTTATGCTTCCGACAACGAAAATGACCACGGCCACGTCTATACCCATTCCGTCAGCCTTGGAAAGAAAGGGTCCTAGACAATCTTCACTCACCGATAGTAATCGACGAAATTATCAGGATGGCCAGGTCGAATCCACCGAAGCCCAGGGCTGGAAATCCATTAATGGTGGAAACGCCGCCGGCCATAAACGTGGAGGATCGCAAGTCTCACTGGCTAAATACTAGTAAAAGGTCAGTCGACATCAGTTTCAGTGGGAAATGTCGAATGAATCTACCATCAGTCATGTCAGTATGAGCGATATGTCGTATGTCGCATGATCCCTGGAATGTGACTTTGTATAAGAAAGGGGTGACAGAAATCCGTATACGCGTCTCGTATGGAACAGATGGGCGAGAACGATGGCATGATGGTGTCATCCTGGTCATATCCACATCCGCAAGAAACGGAACCTAAATGCTTGGAGATACTTATATATGGATTATTAAGAGTGGATCGTTCAACCAAGGTAACTCTCACCATGTCAGGATCACGCTGAGATACGGAGAGTTTCGACGACTCGACGCCCTTAGTTTCCTGAGGAGAAATCGATCAACTGTCATCTGACCGATCTAGAATTGGAAGAAATCATCGGAATTCGGAGAAGGACCAACCTTGGGAAAAGCCTCTCCTCGGTGTGATCTTTCAGGCGTCGGGCATCATGCTTGGAAGAAAGCCCAGCATACGCAGAATCTGGGCAGTGTCGTCACGTTCGAACCTTGTAGATAAGACGGGGATGGACCAGTAACACTTTCCTTGCCGACTGTTGCTCGAACTTCCCTCAAGCATAAGTTTAGGGCATGCGCAACGTGTCACGTCGCCTAGACCTGCCAGAGGATTTCAGGCTTATTCCGAGGAATACACCGTGGCACGAGATCGTCCGCTTCTGCCGAGGGTGTCGAGTCAACGTTTCAACTTTATAACTTTTGATGACCGTGTGATTAACGGGTCGTCCCGCCCCTTTGTCGCATCTATAGACATTGTCAACCAAATTTCATTACATGCTCTGTCTCTCCGCTATTGGTGTATCAAATGATAACCAGTGTAGTATCTCCTTGGCCTCCACCAACGTAGGGGATTTCTTTCTCAGAGAATAAGCACTAAACGTTGGCGGGAGATTATACACGAGAAATTAAATTTACAAGACCGATTTCAAGCTGAATTCTCCCCCGATTTATCTAGAGACTGGTGGAACCCCTAATACAGCCTATGGGCTGCCAAGGGTACTTTCCTCGACGATTCTTCGTACGCTCTCTAGCGAATGTCGACTTAGACGGAGAGCATTATTAGACACAGGATCATCAGTTAAACCTCCATTATTGATAGCGAATCTCACAAGTGATTCATGCTAGCCTAAGCGCTTGCAATACACTCATTTCCGATATAGAGGTACATAAACAAACGCGGTGTATTCGGCGAAGCACATCCATTTCAGATCGGGCCTCATCCTTTCGACTCTGAATTACCCGCGACCGGGTTCCAAGCGAGATCCTTAGTAGCCTTCCTCTTTCGGAAGAAGAAAAACCATGCAAGAACCAGAAGTAGAGATAGCCCGACAACACCACCGACAACACCACCGATGATGGCCCCTGTAACAGATCGTGAATGGGAGCTGCTAAGTGGACTCGTAGGGGAATTGAGATATGAAAACGTCAACGGCGCCTGTCCAGGACCGCCTTTGTACGTCGCAACGAGCGTGTGCTCTTCGTCGCTGGAGAGACCGTAAATCCCCCAAAGAGGTCCATCGTATTCCGTCAGGTTGGTTGGGTTGCGCGATAAATGGATTATCAAAAGGCTGTCATTTTTTCCTCCAGTGTAGATAGCAAACTCAGCGTCGGCTGGGCGATATTTGGGCGGGCTTCCGTCTTGAATACCCGGATAAACACCTATCCGCTCGATGTTTTTCCCTAGAGAATGTAAACCTGCGGGAGCATTACGACATATGTAGTAACCTGAAATACCTGTGAATTTATAGGAGAGCTGTGCGCCGTACTGATTGGTCGTAATACCCTTGTATCTGGTCCTGAAGCCGAGAGGGGCTGTATCGTTTAGAATAGTGTGATTATTTGGCGTATCGATCAGGTTCCATGCACTCGCTCCACCACGGTAGTCAATAGATGTGTCACAGGCGTCTATGATGGAAATATCGGACGTATTCAGTCCCTGACCTGCTGAAGGAGTGTACTGAATAACATCCACAGACAGGGTGAGAGGCGTGGAGTTTCCAGGCGCATTGGCAACGAAAACAATGTCGTGATCGCCATCGTCTAACCCTTCGACCCCGCAAAGAAGATTTTCTCCAAAAACACTGGTAGCCTTCTCCTGTCCATCGATAAGGCAGGATATGGTCGGGGTAGTAACACCAGAAGGATTGGATGCGAGAGACGATATGTTGCCGACTATATTCACACCCGTGCCTAGGCCAATGTCGAGGTTAGCTATGCATTCACGAATTACTAAGACGCTGACTCGCCTCGAAATTTAAAGCCTAGGCTTGAGGTGTCATCACCCAGAACCAACCGGTGTGACGTGATGTACCCGAACGCATTCCTCGCCCACCAACCTGGATGAAGGTCATTCGGGTCACCCTCCCTATGAAACGACCAATTCCCATTATACGTTATGCGTGAGTCTGCGTCATCAATAAGTATCTGTCGAGGGCTCCACGGGACGTTGGCGAGCGAGCAAGGAGAGCTGTTCATCTCTCGCATTCAATTGGGATGGCAGTGTAAAAGGGGCGAAGATAGCATCTTATATGAGTATGCTGCGATAAGGGCCGATGATGCCGGGAGGAACGATATGCCATGTCCCATACACACCATGGAACGAAGTCGTGAAGGCGGCATAAGATGAGGCGATTAGAACGCCGGAGTAAACAGGTGATGGGTTAGGCATCAAAATAGGTGTGGAAGCCTCCCCCCCTTCGAGATTGAACAATGCGCAATAAGGTCGGAGCAATGTCGGACAATGTATTTTTCCATGTCTGGTCTCCGGGTAATCGCACGAGCCACGCCAACTGGATTGGAGATATATCCGGAACCATAGCCTATTTCCGCCCAGAAGAGCTCGAGAACATGGACCCAAGACTTCTGGACGAGGCCATATCTCAGTAAATCCGAGGCCCATGACGATCGGTAATGGTCAAGCGTATGTTTTAAATGAGCGTTGGTGAAAGGAGAGCAATTAGACGGCGGCCAAATTACAGCACAATCATCACCACAGAAATAGGCGCGGACAAGGATGAAGCACTGGCCTTTGCCCAGCGCAATGAACGACTCCCCATCAGAGTCTACTGTGACGGATCAGGCTACGATGGAGGGATAGGGGCCTCTGCTATTCTCTACCATGGCAACCACATTCACAGAAGACTCAAGTATCATCTCGGCCCTGCTGAGAGCCATACAGTATATGAAGCAGAATGTGTCGGTATGGCCCTTGCCCTACACCTACTAATCAAAGAGACCAGACGCACATTTCCACGCACGGTGATTATCGGCATCGACAACCAACGGCCACACCCTGGCCACTGGATACTGGACTTCGTTCACCTACTTGCAGAAAAGCTCAAGGAGAAACACCCTAACACCACGTTGAAGGTAACCTGGGTCCCTGGTCATATGGGTTTTGAACCCAACGAGGTAGCGGACGAAGTAGCGAAGGAAGCAGCAGAGGGTGCATCCAGCGATAGGAAGGACCTGCCAAGGATCCTTTGTAAACCCATTCCACTGAGCATGTCAGCCCTCAAACGGGATCACAGATCCCGAATGAACAAGCGCTGGCAACGCGAATGGAAAACATCACCAAGATACCCCAAACTGCGATCCATTGCGAAAGCGTTCGCACCCAAGGAATACCTCAAACTAGCAAGTGGTCTTAGTAGAGCGCAGGCGTCAATCCTCACCCAGATGCGTACTGGACACATCGGGCTAAACCCATACCTGTTTAGAATCAAACGTGCCGACTCTCCAAAGTGTGCTCGCTGCGATGGAAACACAGTTGAAACGCTGAGACATTATGTCTTTCGCTGTCCACTATATGCTCACGAACGACAGGTACTACGGCGCAAGCTGCGAAGGCAAGCAAATAACCTCCCATTCCTGCTCAATGATTCAGCCGCCACCAAACCTCTCATGTCTTATATCCAAGCTACCAAGCGCTTTGCAAGCCTCTTCAAAAACCTTCATGTTTAGCATCATTCCCTCTTCCCTCTCCCAACATTCTCGATCACTCTCAACCTATTCATTCAATCATGCATCATACGATACCCCGGAATTATAATACCAACCCAACTAATCGGAAACATAACCATATTTCTCATAATCGACCTCTACTAATCAACCTACCTCAACCCCGGGTCCTTCGGCGCCACTACCGTCGACACCATAATTAACCACCACTATGCCTGTTGGCACCTCCCGTCTTACGGGCCCTGTCGTTGATCACCCGGATAACTAACAGATGAGGATATACTCGTAGGGTTTTAACAGGGGAGCACATTCTAAAACGGTGTGGGATACGCCGGCCTGCTCATTCTCTGCCTTTGAGTGGGGGGGTAGTGCATTGTGTGGCTCTTGTAGAATAGAGTAGGTTGGCGTTGATTTGGGCCGCTGATGGCTCCCCGCCAACAACCTAGAGTACAATTGTAATGTGTAACATAGGGACTACGTCCCTCAAGCACAATAAACTTGATTTACTACTACTACTACTACTACTACTACTAAAGGAGAGCAATGGGACTTGGCCGACCCTTGAGTTTAGAGTAGTGGTTCAGCATACTAACGCCGGGATACGTCTTATGGTCGTTTGTCCTCAGATGTGTGGAAGTGAGAAATAGAAGGATAGCGTGGTCATCGCTGGAGATATCGAACGTTCGGTCATAGAGAACTCGAAGTTTCGGAGACATGCTGGACAAATGAGTTACCCTTACTGGACGAAAGGTGTACAGCGTGTAATCCTGTCGATCAATTCCAGCGGAATACTCAAGGACGATCGAGAGAGTTTTGGTGTCTGAACCTGCGAGGAACTCAGGCTGAGATACCCTCGCAGCTTTGCGACTAGCTAGTTTGGAGTAGACGCTTGTCATAATGGCTGGTATAGGAAAGTCGCGAGGAGGGTGCAGGTGATACACTGCCCACTTTGTAAAAGGCTCTGGCGTTTGACAGTCTACCAGATGCTGAATTTTTATGTCATTGAATAACATGCGGGATCGTCAAGAAAATGTATTCTCTCACGAGTTCAGGATCTCCATCGCGTGGTTTTCTCAGAATTGTCAAATATGACGGAGAGGATATATAACGGCATCTGAGAACATGTTTTCGGGCCCCTTACGGCTGAGAATGACATCCAGAGGTCGTCACGACTAAGAGGGTCAGAGTCAGGTAGGCGTTTGGGTTGTGTCATGATGGGGGATTAGACGAAAGTCAAAGAACGAAGACGTGAAGGCACCAAGTTGTTTTGTACCTGAACTAGCCGTTACCCGTGCTTTGCACGGGCTGAAATTCAGCTTTAATTCAGCCTCCTGATTTGGCCCAAACGATGGGTCTAACATGTTGTTGTAAAAAGTTCCCGGCCCGTGGGCTCTCGAACTTCGAGGTTCAGAATGATAACCGTGGCTTAGATTGTCATGCAACAAGCCCTTTCACCGGACAAACATTCATTCATTGGATCATTAGCACTAGCAAGGGCAACAATGCTATTAAAGTTATGACTAACGGAGCCACAGAGAGGTGTACTTGAGATCTGGAGCATATATGGTTCGGACCGGAGTACAGATTGTTCTGACCGTAAGTTTCTCAAGTCTTCAAGTATCTCCTCTGTAAGTTTCCGAGCATTCCGAGCTTCGCTGATAATCTCATAGGGTACATCTGTGTATTCTACTTCGCTGAGTACCATTTACTATCGCTCCCACCACCCTGTGCACGAGGTTCTGTCGTGTTTCTTCGCATTTCCTCCCTACCTCGACAGTGTTCGCACCTCGACACTGCCACCTCCGCTTTCTGTTGATCTCATCACTAATCCAGACCGGAACACCCGGTCTCCGTCTCCTTGAAGAGATTTTAGATTCGTCTTCGACACCGGGTGAGCGCTTGAGCGTTCGCTTGATTGAACCGCGTGACGAGGAGACCAGCCCCAAGCCACATGAGGGCTTGCTGGAGATTACGGTTGAGAAACCCGAGTGCCCTGATTGGTCAAGGCATGGTCTAGGCGGCTTACGGAGGTTTAACCAGTCAGTTGTACACCCAAACTTGTTTGCACGATATCTCAACCTTCACTCGACAGTTTGACTGAATTCTTGTTTCATACTGTGAGGATAGTATATCAGTACCCCTGACTAGCACCCAGAGCCATAATCCGCTCAAATGCAGAAATGAGATAGCTCTTTAGAAATTGATGGCAGTTTCGGCATGATCACTCATGTGTACACCTTATTCTAGCAGGGTTCCACTGAGCGATACGGAGTTTCCCTGCACGGGATGTTGAAGATGTAACTATTAGGCCTGTCTGCCGTACTTTTCAGCCATACAGGGGCCGTAAATACCTGTTCCTTTGACTTGGGCTCCGGCTGACCTGGCCGAAGCGGGGTTTTAAATTTGCATCAAACGCGTTTTTGGTGTTTTTTCGCCCTCCTCTGAGAGTGGGCAGCTGGCTAGAGTACTTTTCGAGATCAAAAAATGTATATATGTATGTGTGAGCGAATAGAATTGAGCCAGAAACGTAGGGACGCGAGAAAGGGCCAAGGGGTACAACTGACAGGGGTTGTATAGCTCAGTTTTCCCAGGGCCCACCGCCAAGCTGACGTCGTGGCCCGCCGGCCCGAAGTGCCCATGAGAGGTTTAGGTCAGGTCGTCCTGCAGCAAAAAACCATGGTCATAAGCCAAAAAGAGCCTAAATAGCATCAAAAACGTTTCAAGAGGCTCAAAAACCTTCATGGATTGGTTCCGCCTAGCCCGAAATACTGAGACAGTTTATTTCAAGTCCACCATTGAGCGCAGCATGATACGACCGGAAAGTATCCAACTGCCTTCTTTCCGCCTCGACAGAGGGATCGAGAATATCCAGAAAGAATTGGAGGGCGTGCATTGCCATCCGTTTCGTTTTCTGCTGCACAACGAGATCGCTTGATCGCAGTGCTTCACTCGTAATCGCGATTGTGTATTCTATCAAAGAGCTTTCCAGGAGGTATGGTGTAAGCAGGGTCGCTCCCATCGTAGTCAGAATTATCCGCCGTCTTTGGGGGGGATGTTAAAAGACGATAGGATGGATCATGGAACCCACAGGGCTGATTTCTCACGCAACACGGCAGGAAATGGGCCCAAGGTCAACCCATCATGCATCAAGCGACAAGCACGAAAGACACATTCAATTCAATCAAATTCGGTATATATCAGTACAAATTGTTATTCGATTCCAGATCTTTTGGTTAGGTATCTTTTCATTCAGGTTAATCCATCCGAAGGCTGAAGAGGAAGGAGACGAGAAAAGAAGCAAACACGACGGTGAATTCACGAAGGGACGAGGGGGGGGGGGAGGAGGGAAATAGGAGAGAAGAAGAAAAGAGCTACATCCTGAAGCGTCCATCTTACTTCGACTCAGCGACCTTCTTCTTGATGGTCTCGACGACACCCGGCTCAGCGAGCGTGGAAAGGTCACCGAGCTGGTCGCCTTCACCTGCGACGATCTTGCGCATGATACGGCGCATGATCTGGAGAGGAGAGGGTTCAGTCAGCGTTTATTCGTCGTTCGTCAAATAGGGAGGGAAGGGGAGTGTCATGGAACGAGAAGGGTGTGGGGAGGAAAAGATGGGCGGGGAGGTAGAAGCGATGGGACAAATACACACCTTCCCGCTCCTCGTCTTGGGCAAATCCCCAATGATATAAATCTTCTTGGGCGCAGCGAAGGGTCCGATGACTTTGCGCACTTGGAGGACGAGTTCTTTAGCGAGGGCGGATTCGTCGGAGGTGTCGTAGGTGAATTCACTGGTACAGGGTTCATTTAGCGGGTGTTCGTGACGATGAAGAGGAGGGAGACGACGGAAAGAAGAAGAAGGGAGGGCGATGAAAGGAAGGACAATGATGCAGTAGAACGAGAAATAAACTAGACACTCACGGCTTCAACGTAACAAACGCATAAACAGCCTGCCCCGTCAACTCATCCGCAGTCCCAATAACCGCCGTCTCCGCAACACCGGGGTGCATGATCAGCGCAGACTCGATCTCCGCGGTGGACAGACGATGGCCGGAGACGTTGATGACGTCTAGAGGAGGGATGTGGGTTAGTATTCATTTGAGAAGGACCGGGAAGGTCGAGAAAAAGGGAAGGAAGGAAGAGAAGACGAAAATTGGGGAAGAACAAGCGAGAAGTGGGGAGAAGGAGGCGTAGAGAAGAAGTGAAAGGGCAGCCACAGGAAGATGAACAACGCGATAGAGGGGGGAAGAACGTCAAGGGACAATTTCGGATCGAGAGATGGTGAAAGTGAAAAGAGGCGCTAGGAGAAAAAAAACCACTGACCGTCCACACGTCCCCGAATCCAAATATACCCATGCTCATCCCTCGCGGCTCCATCCCCGGTAAAGTAATACCCAGGATAGGGCGCCATATACGTATCCAAATACCGCTTATGATCCTTCCACACCGTCCTCGCCACACTCGGCCACGGGTTCCTCAAACAAAGCACCCCCTCCACCGCTTTGCCCGGCTCCCCATTGCCTTCAAGAAGTTGCCCAGAAACAGGATCGAGGATAACCGGCTCGATACCAAAGAAGGGCACGGTCGCAGCTCCGGGTTTGGTCTCGACTGCACCAGGGAAGGGCGTGACGACGATAGACCCAGTTTCGGTTTGCCAAAACGTGTCGACGATGGCACATTGCCTCCTCCCCACATGATCATTATACCAATGCCACGCCTCGGGATTAATCGGCTCCCCAACCGACCCCAACACCCTCAAACTCGTCAAATCATACTCCTTCACATGATGCTCCCCCAACCTCCTCAACAACCTTATCGCAGTCGGCGCAGAATAAAACTGCGTCAATTGATACTTATCCACCACGTCCCAATACCTGGATGGGGTAGGGTAGACGGGGGTCGATTCGAAGACGACGGTGGTGACACCGTTTAAGAGAGGTCCGTAGATGATGTAGGTGTGTCCCGTGATCCAACCGATGTCGGCCATGCACCCGAAACGGTCGCCTGGGTGGACGTCGAAGACGTATTTGACGGTTAGGGCGGCGCCGAGGAGGTACCCGCCTGTGGTGTGGACTACACCTTTGGGTTTGCCGGTTGAGCCGGATGTCTGGAGGGTGGGAGGATGAAGAAAGGAGGGGTGGTGGGGTGGCGGTGGTGAGAGACGAGAAAAACAGAGGGGTTGATAGGAAAGACGATGATAGTGAGATGGCAAGAGAGCGAGAGCAAAAGCGACGAAGGCGAAGAAGATATGGGAAGCGTGACGGCGAACGAAGGAACGGAAAGATCGGAAGAGAGAGGATTGGTAGGATAGACGATGGTAGTGGGAAGTCAGGGGTGCGAGAGCGAACCCGAAGAAGAAACGGAGACGGGAGGAAGGGACGGAGAAGAACGAGGTGGTAAGATGAAGGGATAAAGAAGCAAGCAGAGACGAGGAAGAGGTAGACCATGAGGGTGAGAAGTTGGGAGGGCGACGAAACGAAGTAGAGATGATCGTCAGGGAGGAAAGAGAGGGAGATGAGGGAACGAGGAAGACGAAGACGAAAGAGAGATGGTAAGGAAACGAGGAGAACGAGCCCGGCGGAGAGGAAGACCAAGAGCGACGACGAGAAGCAGAGATGGGAAGAAAGAAAGCAGATAGAGTCAGCTCGACGCGCTCAAAAGAAAGAGAACCAACGCACATAGAGAATGAACAACGGATCCTCGCTGGCCATAACCTCGGGCGCACAATAACTGGGCACCTTGTCAACCTCTTCATGCCACCAATAATCCTTGCCCTCAACGAAGGGTACGTCCCCACCGGTCCTCTTCAACACCAACACCTTCTCGACCAACGGACACTCCTCGAGTGCCTTGTCAACAATCTTCTTTGTCGCAATCGTCTTTCCACCCCTCTTGCCCTCATCACTCGTGATCACCACTCGGGATTCACAATCCCTGACGCGATCTCGCAGGGATTCTGCAGAGAATCCAGCGAAAACGACAGAGTGTATAGCACCGATACGCGCACACGCCAAAAAGGCAGCAGCAGCATGCCAAGTCATCGGGAGGTAAACCGACACCGTATCCCCCTTCTTAACCCCCCAACTCTTCAACACATTCGCAATCGAGCACACCTCCCTCAACAACTCGCTATACGACACCAATCTCCCCTCCCCAGGCTCATCCGCCTCGTAAATAATCGCGGTCGCATCTGGATCCTTGAACGCCCAGCGGTCGACGCAGTTGTAAGAGGCGTTGAGACCGCCTTCGGGGAACCAGACGATATCGCCTGTGGTGAACCCTCCTGAACGTACAGTCTTGAAGGGCCTGTCCCAGTGGAGAGTGCGTTCTGCGATGTCGGCCCACCATGCGTCAGAGTGTCCTCCTACCGTCTTGGCGTGGGCTTCATGGTAGTCGTCGATGTGTGGACCGACGTGGGGAACCTTTGTGCCCTGCTTGAGACGGGGAGCGATGGGGTGTTTCTCTACGATGATTTCGTCTGCCATTATCGATGGAGGAGATGGGAGAGATGGACGCGTTATATTTTATTTTGATGTAGTTGCCTTTTATGGCTTGGCGGAGTTAAGGTGTGTCCCTCTATCGGATTTACGCTGATCGTAGACCACCTCAAATCTACCTCCACCCCAAAAAAGGAAACCCACAAGGCGGTGTTCCGCACCACATGCAGGTGATTCATCGATCTTGTCTCCAATCTATCCATCCGATCTAGTTCGTTCCTCGTTTTCGTTCCTCCAAATCCAAATCCTCTCCTTGGCGTGCAATGTGGGCGTGTGGCGTGATGAAAACTGGGAAGAGGGAATTCGAGATGGGTCTAGGGTATTCCACATATATCGCCTCCCCTCTAGATAATCTAGTTTCAGTCGGGGACGCGTTCATCTGGGACCTAAGACGCGACGTGACGGTACGTCGGTAACCCATGGGGAAGGCGCGTAGGCCAAGACTTTTGCCGTTTTAGCCGTGGCCTGACGTCTGGTCAGTGTTCATCCCGCTCGCCGTCTATTCTTTGCACCTGGATACAACGGAGGTGCCGAGGCGGGTGGAAGTTGAAGCTTGCATGCCGTGCTGGCGATGACGAATGTCGATGAGCAAGGAGATGTAGGGTCCAGGTAGATTGTAACGTACCGACGAGCGATACGAGCACGGCGAGTCCAGGAACTCCCTATTACATTCTAGTAAGATATCGACGTCCCGAAAGTAGCTTAGGGCGTAACGCGAACTCTTGGCATTCATTCTTGAAATTGACAACCGGAATGAGAGATAATCATCGGATGCAAGACTGAACTTGGGGCTCATTATTCCGGACTCGGTCTGGTCTTTTATCGCTGGATAATGAACACGTCATTAAACGCCGCGTTCGACAGTTTCGACAGTGAGAATTGACGTTGACATGGATGATGAGTGGCATGGGAAGTGGAGATAAGACTTGTACATAGCAAGTACCTGTGACCTTCTATCTATATGACGAGTACAATTCCAAGCTACTGTACTCGAGGGAGGGCTTGTTGTTTTCGGCCGAAATGCGCGGGGATCCTCATACAACAAAGGAGGGGACCTCAATGGCGTTCAGGTTATTGGTATTCACCACGCATCACTTTTAACAATCAGAAGTCGAGAGATATCGACAAGGATATAGACTGGAACCGCGTGAACGTGCGCTAAATGTGTACAGTTGGAAAGCGCCCGTAATTTTTGACATCTCTGAGAGGTGCTACCGTAAGCGCCCGAGCCTTGAGGAGATGTCATTTTACCGAGTTATCCCAGTGTGATCAGCGACATCTAACCGAGAGGTTTCCATACATGCTCGCACAAACAAGCACGAGTTGTTCTATTCTTGATATCATGATGCCACACCTCGCGCACGTTTTCGAAGACACAGGCACGGCATGATACAAGCAAAAAAAAAATTCGCGTCATCGATTAGAAGGAGGGTTCTAGCTTCAGTGGAAGAAGGTGCAAGTTCTGAACATCTCTTTGGGATTGACACGTGGCTTTTGACTCGGAACACGAGGAGGCGGCCATGAAGTGATGAGCGTTCAACGAGCTCCAACAAGTCGTAACATGAGACTATTCTTCGGTTCATGCATACGGAGAGACAGATAGGAGGAAACTGATATGACCACTTAACCGGACTCGGAAATTCGTATGGTACCTGTGTACATTTCCTCGTGGTCAATTGACTGAGAGCTGTACCAAGTAGACGCCCGCATGAAGGGTAGATGGGGAGAATTACATTTGTGCTTTGCGGTAGACGTCGTTAGTGGGATCAGCACGTATCTGGAACCTCTCACGGGCAGGCACTTCGGGCCGACAGGCCATGCGGTCAGCTTGGCGATGGGCCCTGGGAAAAACTGAGCTACTCTAAGCCGCCTAGACCATGCCTTGACGAATCAGAACACTCGGATTTCTCAACGGCTAACCTCTAGCAAGCCCACATGTAGCTTGGGGCTGCTTGCGATGTACGACCTTGGGTCTCCTCGTCACTGCTACTGTATGCTGATCCTTGGCTAGAGCGGTTCAACCAAGCGAACGCTCACCCGGTGAGGAAGAAAGAGCCTCCTAGCCGCGGGGTGCCAACTCTACCGTGCTCGGTCCGGGAACCTGGGGACGAGAGGAGTGGGTAGGAGAGAGGGATCAGTCGGAAATGTGGCGTAACAAGAGAAGCTTCTGGATACAATGACGAACGTAATGTTGAATGAAAAAGAAATCTGAATGAAATACTCAGCTAGTTAATCTGTAACTGGCCGAGAAGGTGAGGATCCGTGTGATCCTCGATACTGAAGATGAAACTGAGGGTACGGTCACTGGTTGACCGTGAATCTGATTGTGGTGGTGAGGTGTAAGGAACCTAATCATTCCAAGACGCGCGACGCGCGCGAGAATACATGATCACGAGACTAAAAGAAGTACTACGGAAAAGGCAGGTCTACAGTCGGATAAGGCAATCACAATCCAATCTGCACCCGGGTGGCAAAGACTCGGGGAGATTCCACTCGCGTCGGCGCCCAACACTGCCTTTTACGTGTCCTAGGAGTGGATCTCGACCCTATGTCCACCAAGGTACTGATCTTCATGATCATACCCGCACCAGAAGTAGCCTGAAATGAAGAATAATAGTAAAATGAAATGTACTGTAATAAAGAAACAATAAACAGAAATGCGGCCTTGAAACCCTTCCCAATCCATCCCAGGGAGGGTGCGCGGCTTACACGGGGGAACCGGAATCTTGACGGTTCTGACGCACAACGAATGGAAATAGTTGACTGATCCCCGAAGGGATCTCTTGACAGTCTATGAACGAGCTCCGGAATCTTGAAGGAGAGCGAGTGAGAAACCATCTTGAAGGTCGGAAATCCGCGAGGAGAGTAGGATACCCTTCCACACCGGCCACATGGAGAGACGGTCAAAACGATCTGTACTTCGGTCCGAATCATATATGCTCTAGATCTCAAGTACACCTCTCTGTGGCTCCGTTAGTCGTAATTTTAATAGCATTGTTGCTCTTGCTCTTGCTAATGATCCAATCAATGAACGTTTGTCCGGTGAAAGGACTTGTTGCATGACAGTCTAAGCCACGGTTGTCATTCTGAACCTCAGAGTGCTACTTCAATTGAGCTTGGGCTCGACAACCTCGTGCCGTTGTTTCTGAAACCTTCATGGTCCAGTTTGAAACACACAGAACCTGGCATGATGTCGCGTTATCCACGCCGACGATACCTGATACCTTGGAGGAGCGAGCGATCGGGCGCTTCCAACTTCCAATATGTTTTCACAGTCTCCCAAGAAGCATCGACTCTTCGGGTCCTTAACTCTGTTCAGTGTCCACCTCGGGCGACTACTCTACGATTTTATGCTAATTGAATTTGCTTTCGTCGTTTTTTAACTATGACACTGATAATTCTTTCCATATGGCGTTGAAATGAGGTTGGAGGTCAGGTCGTGATTATGATCCGACCGACCTATGTCGACTTGGGATCGTCTCGATACCGTTCTTTCACTTTGGCCGACCTTTTCGAAAGATGGGGTGACAGAATTGTAGGATTTTGCTTCATAGAAGTGTACTAGGATGTGACGATACGCTGCGTTTGCACTCCTGTATAGGACTTGAAATTAATTGGAACGTCCCTCCGTGATAGTGTGCGCTTCTCCCATTGATTCGTTCCGGTACGTATAGCTTCCTCCGGCGATCCAAATCAGACATGGGCTTCGAGCGTTCCCTCTCACGGCAATCACTCTGTAGCGTGAATTTGGAACGTCGAGGCTCGAAAATTAAGGTTAAATGGACGGGCCCATCGGACACCCTTCAGAATTTAATTAGCCACCTTCAGTGACGTCTTGGCTCATAGATTCTACGCCTATTCCTTGTAAAGGCATGGGCGGTGAAGCTCTGAGTTGGACGATAAAGTCGTATAGAATACACAATGTCCTCTCCTTTTACTCGGAATCTGACGCCTCTTACATCACTTTTCGCCTCTTCTAGGGCTCCGGAGTGGTTAGGGTCCAACAGTACGGAAGATGGAACGTTCCTGATGTCACCTGGACGGTGTATAACTGGTCGGTGTCATCACGCTCAGAGTTCCAGGTGGAGCTCAAATGACGGCGTGGTTGGACCCAATCCATTTGTTCGAGATAATAGCAATAGTATATTCCACCTCTCATCAAAGAGGCCCATCTGGAGAATGTAGCTCGGCCTAATCACATCCCAAATGGTTCTAATTTGGTTCCGGATCTAGTTACGTATGCATCCTGGACCAAACTCTCGCACGTCACCTCCACATTGCGCCGAGATTCCTGAGCTGTTAGCTCTTCAGCAAGAGAAAGTCGGCATGAGCATCGAGATCGAACATCTACATGCGAAAAGACTCGACGTAGCTCCTCTAAGTCTATCTTTGATAGCGACAGAGCATTGACTGCGAATCTTCCTTCAATGAGCGCTTGACGAATCCCAATCTTAGCTCCGAGCTGCGTCCCTGGTGGCCTCGCTAACGAACTTAATATCCAGCGCCTATCTTCGTCGAGCTCGATTGATTGCCATTGCCGTTATAATGGGTTTAGAGCACACTAGTTGAGACTCTCATCGAATCAGAAGCTCGTTGCATTGGGTGGGTCCTGGTAATGTTTTTCTCTCGGATTCCGCTGCGTTTCGACCGAAGTGACGTTCTAGTGCATCCACACATCATTTCCGCTCTTGCCCGACGGTCCTACTTTGGCCGGTGGAATGGAAAACTATCATTATGGACTGGTTCTGGCTTCGAGAAAACTTGGAAAGAGCGTGTTTCTTTGCTCTTCATTGGCTTGTTCTGATATCCAACGTCGCCACCTGACGTCATAACTGCACAACTGCTCATCCAAGGGGATTAATTCATTCATTTTGTCTCCTTTCTCCTTGAAGCCGCGGGAGGCGTACATCATTCCTGCTCCCGACCCCCCTTGCTCCCTATGAGTGTTCTTGGAAGCATCAGGCGTTGGTACGGTACCGCAGATCATTCAGGTTCAGGTCCTAAACATGCCGTTCCCACGTGGTCGTGACGCGCGCATAACGGATTCAGGTATAAATCAACTTGGTGCCTTCACGTCTTCGTTCTTTGACTTTCGTCTAATCCCCCATCATGACACAACCCGAACGCCTACCTGACTCTGACCCTCTTAGTCGTGATGACCTCTGGATGTCATTCTCAGCCGTAAGGGGCCCGAAAACCTGTTCTCAGATGCCGTTATATATCCTCTCCGTCATATTTGACAATTACGCTTGGAAGAATATCACGAATGCTCGGTTGACAATTCTGAGAAAACCACGCGATGGAGATCCTGAACTCGTGAGAGAATACATTTTCTTGACGATCCCGCATGTTATTCAATGACATAAAACTTCAGCATCTGGTAGACTGTCAAACGCCAGAGCCTTTTACAAAGTGGGCAGTGTATCACCTGCACCCTCCTCGCGACCTTCCTATACCACCCATTACGACAAGCGTCTACTCCAAACTGGCTAGTCGCAAAGCTGCGAGGGTATCTCAGCCTGAGTCCCTCTCATGTTCAGACACCAAAACTCTCTCGATCGTCCTCGAGTATTCCGCTGGAATCGATCGACAGGATTACGCGCTGTACACCTTTCGTCCAGTAAGGGTAGCTCACTTGTCCAGCATGTCTCCGAAACTTCGAGTTCTCTATGACCGAACGTTCGATATCTCTGGCGATGATCACGCTATCCTTCTATTCCTCACCTCCACACATCTGAGGACAAACGACCATAAGATGTATCACGGTGTTAGTATGCTGAACCACTACTCTGTTCGCATCCAGTCTAAACTCAAGGATCGGCCAAGTCCCATTGCTCTCCTTTCACCAACACTCATTACCCGCATCATAACCCACGCGCTCGACCATTACCAATCGTCATGGGCCTCGGATCTACTGAGATATGGCCTCGTCCAGAAGTCTTGGGTCCATGTTCTCGAGCTCTTCTGGGCGGAAATAGGCCATGGTTCTGGATACATTGCGAATCCGGTGGGCGTAGCTCGTGCGATTACCCGGCGACCAGACATGGGAAAATACATCGTTCGACTTAGCTCCGACCTTATTTCCGATTATTCAATCTCAAAGGAGCATTATCAACTGGCCCATATTTCGCTCGTCAGAGCTGCAACCACTCTCAGGGAACTACACCTCAATGCACGCTGCTTTGTGGCATTGAAGGACGAACTACCCTTCCTGCAAAGCGTCGTCAAGCTGGAGTGCTACTTCTACGACAAGCGAGACCAGGCCCTGCATCCGATGCATTCTCTTCAACGTATAATATCGGGTTGGAGGAACCTAGAGGAATTCTTCCTTTCGTTCTCAGAACGATCGCGGAATCAAGACAGGTACGACCTGACTTTCGGAAACGTAACTTGCTCTGATTGTAACTATCCTAGCTCGGAGACCCTGAAGGTTAGTTCGAGAACACTTGCTTCTGAGTCACGCTCGCTCAGATGGCTTAGGATCTCCCACCACCCCTTTACTCCCTCAAGACGTTTGTTTCCGGGACGGGTGCCTTAACGGGAACCCGTCTACTCCATTTCTTCTCGAACCCACACCAGCGTCTATCGCGCCTTCGGATTTACGGCGTAGACGGCCTAAGTAATGGCGACTTCAGTCGGCTTTTGGCTCTGACCGCACCGACCTTGACGTCAGTCCATATCGAACTCTGTCTCCTCACAGACAAGGATGTTCCCTCAGATCGGGCCTTGGACCTTCATATCTCTGACATGACATCCATTGAAGACATCAATATTCAAGGAGATCTCGCCACGCCATTGTCTATATCTCGCAAGCCTGGTCCACGCTCCGGTAAAATCAGTATTCTCAACCCAAATCCGGAGGTTTTCCTGGATGCCACTGTTGGTGGAATGCGCCTTCCCGGAGTGATATCGACTTCCCATTGGTCCAGGGTGGACATGAAGTTCATGAGCAGCGTTCCCCGAACGACGTTCGAAACATTCTGGATCGCGTTGAAATTACTGACGGGGACGATAGGAGTTCAACTCGAGATTGTAAGCGCCAAACGCTGTCATAAATTGCAACCGCTAACGAATATTTCTCATAGGCGACAAAGCCGATAGCTACCCACCCAGAGATCAGAGTTCACTTATCAGATCTTAACGTCGGGATCTGCGCTGATTATGACGGTGCCATCTCAAAGAACTAGCTTTTACCTTGTCATGACGTTCCGGGATAAGGCCGTTACGAAAGTGTGAGGTGCAGAAGAATTAACTCTCTGTGATTACAGAACCCATTAGAGTACGCAAAACCCTTTTGACATTGTCCCTGCTATTTGGAAAGAACGAACAAAACATTCGTGTGGCCTTCTAATATTCATTGGGGAGCTCTGATAGATAACACCGAGGAGAGGCAATGGCGGATTTTTCCCAGGGTTGGTCCTTCTCCGAATTCCGGTGATTTCTTCCAATTCTGAATCGATCAGATGACAGTTGAGTTCTTCTTAGGAGATTGGTCGAAACTGTCGGTATCTCAACGTGATCATGACATGATGGGATTTATCTTGGCTGGAGGATCTGCTCTTGGTCGTCCCTGTTTAGGTGCCTCTTAAGTGTTTAGGTCCCGCTTCTTGCGGACTTGGATATGACCAGGATGACACGATCATTCCATCGTTCTCGCTCATCTGTTCCGTACGAGACGTGTATACGGATTTATGTCACTCCTTTCCTAAACAAAGTCACATTCCAGGGATCATGCGACATACTACATATCACTCATACTGACATGATTGATGATAGATTTGTTCGACATTTCCCATTGAAACTGATGTCGACTGACCACTTGCTAGTATTTAACCAGTGAGACTTGCAATCCTTCACGTTCATGGCCGGCGACGTTTCCACCATTAATGGATTTCCAGGGCTGGGCTTCAGTGGATTCGACCTGGCCATCCTGATAATCTCGTCGATTACTATAGGTGATTGAAGATTGTCCAGGATCCATTCTTTCCAAGGCTGACGGAATCGGCATAGGCGTGGCCCTGGTCATTTTTGTTATCGGAAGCATAACTGTCAGGTGCGAAAGGACTGATCTTACAAAGTCCTTCAATATCTCTAGTTCTAATTTTGTGTTTGCAGAAAACGGGGTCGGGTTTTCTGCAACGCCAATCTGTGGATTGCGATTGCGTCAACGCTCAGCCTATCCCTCTTGGTATTGCTTTCGATAGTCCAGATATGCCTCTTGCGAAACAAGATGTTATGGAATTGGTGCTTTGCCTCTTTGAAGGCAAAAAACTCCTCGGATCCGTTCAACAACGTTCTTTGTACGGACTATGGCCAGCCACCAGAGCGCCTACTGGATACGCCACTGGAACTCATAATAGCCGCGACACGATTCTTCCTGGTACGAAAATGGCTCGATGATCTTGTTCTTCATGATCTATTCATGAACTGATATTTATATATGTAGACCCTACTAGGAGACTACATCATAGCATATAGAGCTGCTGCGATGTATCCTAGCCGGAAAAATGTCTTTATATGTGCGTTTCTACCATGGGCATTATGCGTTGGTATGGTAGTGAATCTCCTCCCCGAATACCAAAAGCTAACTCCTAGATATATAGGATGTGCCCTCGCCGAGATTGTGTTACTTTTTCGATGGGGCCCTGGTTTGCCCAATACCTTTTTTGACACCGCTGTGTCGTGGCTGCCGTTCACTTTTACCGGATTATCTGCCCTCACAAACTTCATTGCAAGTTACTTGATCGTTTCTCGCCTATGGTTTGTGAAATTCCATCCGTTTGGAGCTCTCTGAGTGAGAAATGACTTTTGTTAGGTCGTATCGTCGCTGCCTCTCGAGTGAAAGCCGTAGCTCAACGTCAAGGAAATCCGAAACTCAGAGAGTTTTCATAATCACCGTCGAGTCCGGGTGCGCATATTGCATGGTTCAGGTGCGAGACAAACACATTATGTTCGGACTGATCTCTCAGACCCGTTCCAGATGTTTTTCTTTATCTATGCGCTCGTCACGGCCCCACAGTTCAAACTGGGGGTACCGATGCCAATACAATTCATACAATGCATCGTTTACACGATAACGGTGAGTCAGCTGCCCCAACGCTGAACGTTGGAACACCTCATAAAGCTGTTTGTAGGGTCTATACCCTGTCGCTTTATATATCATCATCAACGTGCAGCACCTTTCCAAAAGTGAATATACCCACATAGAGATGACCAGCTACGTCTCAGTGTGAATTATATTACGGGTGTAGGCTCTTCGAGCCAACGCTTGCTCAGCATGATATAGAGCTACTGAATAAATTTTCTGAGACAGGAGCAACGAGGTGGTCTGGTAATGTCCATAAATTATTTTAGACCCATTATAGGAAAGTAAGGGATGAAATCTGATGGTACAAATAAATACATTGATAAGTAGAGGTTCCTCGGTCTGGAGAAATCCAAGTCACGAAGAGGAGTCCATCTAGCATTTTGGTGGGACAGTCACATTCAGCGCATTATAGGCATCGGGAGGATACGTGCATCCAGCTATCGGCGTGGGTGCTCCAGCGGTATCCTTCGCATTGTACCACCCACCCACGCCTATGCTCTTCGTGGGTTGAGGCGTAAAAGTAGGTGGTGGCAGCGAGACAATAGGTCCCGTAGCGGTGTAGGTGGGCAACTGGTCGACAGGAACATTGATGTTGGCAAGCGTCGGTGGTGGCCACGGGAAAGCAGTGGTAGCAGTTGGTGCGATCGTCCCAGCGCCAGGACCTCCTGTTTGCCATGGCTGGAATATACCGTCAAAAGTGGGTGTCGTAACTCCAAGGACTTTACAGGTCCCATTTGCTGTGCGTGGGTCTGTCGGCATCCAGCCGTTTTCGAGCCCGAGTTGATATGACCACAAAGGTGATTCGACAATTCCCCGCTGAGAAGGTCCAATCTACATATCAATTAATCGTTAGTCGACGCCCGAAGTTCAGAGGTCTCGGTTGGATGATCTCACCTTCCACGTCCAGAAGAACCAATCCCCGAGGGCGTCCATGCTGGCCTTCGCAAATTGCTCCAATCCAACCTTTGTTCCCGGACTCCAGTTCGTGGAGTCGGTCCAGTCGTTACAGTTGCCGCCGTAGGTGACGCCGGTGTATTGCGGACCACGAAGGAATAAGCTGCAGTCATTGATAGCATTACTGAACTCGCCAGCGACGGTGACGCCAAAGTTCATTCGACTATTTGATAAAGTAACGTTAGTATATACAACAGCGTGGTGAGAGAGGGAGGTGGTTACCTGGTGACCATGTCGGTGGCCCATCGGGTACAAGCTGCGGCGGGCCACTTCCCTCCTGGATTCGGTCCAACACCAGTATCAATAGGGTCAAGGGCAGGAGAGTTGTCGAAAGCCATGTAAGGATGACTATCGATAACGATGCGGTCCGATCCTGGTAAATAGTTGGCCCATTGGGAGAGTGGGTCGAATCCATTGCCGATGACAATGTAGGGACCATTGCCTTCTCCGAAACCAGTGATAGCACGTATCATGTTGTGAGCCTCGATGTAGCTATGGACAAAGATAGTAAGCATTAGGGGATTGGGTTTGGCATGGTTGACCTCACAAGCTCGTCAACGCGTCCTTGCCAATAGTGCTCTGGAGAGGTTCGTTCATGATGCAGAACATCGGGACGAGATTCTTGTACTCGGGTTGCGAAATGAACTCCGTGATGACTCGGATGTATTCCAATGCACGTTGGGCGTTGGCAATGCCCATAACGCCGTTGAGAATATTGGCGACCCCAAGTTTACCAGAATGGTTAAGACCTGTAATCGGCATGAGGACAATAATGGGACAGGGTCAATATTTGACTGACCATTCTGAGAGCCCGGGAGGGTATGAAGGTCGAGATTGACCCGAATTCCGTATTTCCGACACCATCCCAACAAGCGCAAGATATATCTATATCGGCAGGCATTAGTATCGCCCAGAGGATAACAAATAGGTGTACCCACTTCCAGCTGACTTTCTCAAGGAATGGTTCACCCGGCCAGGTTTCTATGGCCCAGAAAGGTATCGGAAGCCGTATCCAATTTAGGCCTGCACCAGCAATCTGGGCAATGTCCTTCTCAGTCTAGGGATGCCGTTAGCCACAAGTGCCCAAGGCAGCTAATGGGTATACTCACAATGAAGGTCTTGCAATGATCCTCAAGTTGACCTATCCCTCCACTCGCAGTATCAGCGGCCATCAGTTGACTGAGGGTCCATTCGTCCACGGCATCCGGGTATTTCTGGAAGAACGTGGGCGTGATGAATGGTTCTATGACAAAAAGGCCACCAAGGTTGACGCTGCGTTTAGGTATGAATTAAGAAGGTGTTCGTGGTAAGGACGGGGAGCAACTCACCCGCTGACGTGGTCGCGACCCCATTTCCAGGTCTGATTTAGAGGAGGCGTCCATGAGTTCGGCTGAGCACTATCGTTGAGTGGGTCATTTGGATCGTACACCCCTAACGGCTCAGAATTCAGCAGATGTTTGAGACTAAAGGAAAGAAAACGCACAGAATCCACCAAATGTGTTATTGTATAAGAATGTGTCACCGTCCTCCGTAACTATCTTCGACCCATCCCCACCAGTCACTGTAGCTTGGGTGTTCGTGTTCGGGTTGCTGGTGCTGTTGCCGTTGCTGGTATCGGAGGAAGTGGAAGTCGAGTGATTGTCCTTGTGTTTGATGACGAAGAAGTATAGTGGGATGATGACTGCCAGCGCTACAAGCAAAATTCCACCAAGAGTCACCCACAAAGGCCATCTGCGTCTCTGCTTCGCCGTCTGCTGCGAGAATCCGTCATTTGCAAGCGGCGATTCCTCATGCCACCTTGGGTTCTGGGCCGTATAGGGAGAGGGCTCGTGCCACCGAGAATCCTGGGGAGTTATGGGTGATTGACCGTGGAATAGGGAGGTTGAACTTCCATTGGCTGAGTCCACCCTATGATAGGTCGCCATTGAGGCGGAAGGGAGAGGAGGGAGAAAAATCTTGATCCATGTTCGTTGGTAAGTTCAACAGGTTTAACAGGGGTGGGCGCAACTGCCCGTAACAGATAGATTCGTCGATCAATCCCCACAACGGAACGTCCCTAGTTCGGCTAAGTACTCCTGAAATAAACTTGGTGATTTTCTCCATCATGTGCCCGTCGAGCAGGAAACGGTAAGTTATGGCCGAGTGCGGGGAATGAGCTTCAAAACGAGGCATTATTTAGATTGCTAGTTGCAAGTCGGGCTATCAAGATTACTGGATAAGCGTTTGAACCTGAGAGCACTAGTCGCGTAGAAGTCAACTGTTGATGGACCTTGGAAGTCAAAATGAATTTGTATGGCAACAGAACCTGGACTAACCCCATTTTGATCGCGGCGCGACTGCCGCCATCATCTGACATTGAAAATACCCCCGGCTGATGCCTTGGCTTTACAGCCAGCATCATTTCGTCAGGTTTCGACGATATCCAGCAAGCTGCCGAATTGTATGCTCACTGGATATCAGCGATAGCGTATATTAGAGGTAAATATTATAGCTTATGTGGTAGTCTCCGGTATACTACATTCGGTACTTAACCAACCTTAATCAACCAACGGATTGCAAGTTTGCGAGTATGGATTAGATTATGTGAATGACGCGTTCTTATACAATATACACTGCTTAGAATGCTACAAGAACCTAGATAAGAGATACGACTTATCCTTTCAGCAAGCTTAACTTATCGGGGAAGACTTGGATTGACGCACTCGGAGGTATCATGATGTGATACTGAGATGTGAACTGTAATGAATGTGACGGAGATCGCATTGCTACCACGCCGGTCTCAATACCGAGGTAACTTCGCAGGTTATCACAATCGGAAGTTGCAAGTCAAGAAAATCCGCACCTATCACAACTATCACTCTCAGCAGGCCCTCATTGCTTGAACTCAGGAGGTAATGAGTATCTAATTCGTTGGATTTAAGCAAGATACCGAGGAAAACAAATGTGAACCAAAATCCGACGTATTTGAAGCCCGTTGAGAGGTCAGAATACCTGGGAAATAATGAACGCTATGAGAAGGGCGGTCCGAATCGCAAAATAAGGGTTGTACATGAGGAAGCAATCGGATAGCTCTAGCTCTCGAAATTGATAAAGAGTCTTCCGGACTCGGAGTATTTGGGAAAACGGCGGCGGCTGGTAACTGGCTTCTTCCATCTTGAAACCGGTGTTCTCAAAATCTTCGCCTGGAATTCGTGTGTCTCCTAAAATGAGGTTCTTGTCTTTCAGCGTCAGATTTTGTGTAGCAGATTATACTATCATGGAAAAGGCTAGAACCAAACAAGGGTCCGATGGATTCAACGCGCTCTGAATCCACCTTCATTCAAGTTGGACTGTGTACATCTGCCTCAGTGCCATTTGTTGCTGAAATCGTAGCATTGTTCTTCTGATGTTGTCAAACTGATTCAAGTGAGACTTTGTTTCCAAGCGTGGATATTAATACATCTTTTCTCCAGTCATGATAAATGACGTTTTCCGAACTGGGATTTGACTTTACTTGTCTAATCCAATAAGAGGGCGTCTCGATATCGTTTGGTTATGATCGTACGAGCGGCAGGCAGTCAGCCGCGGTAGGAATTTGGTCGCTCTCTTGTCTGTAAGCTGAATTCGGCGCCTATAATGGAAGTTAGATACACGTAGTAGTGGTATGTAGTGGCTATAGTACATCCAATGACTTTATACACCCGCTAGCTCATCGTATAAGCAGAAAATCACCGGCCGATAACTGCATTATAAAGCCAAGGGCACGCCGGCTCGAAATCTCGACCTTTAGGGACGCATTTGAGCCCGCCGTTATCTAAATTCTCTTTAACAACTCTGAGAAACTTTGATAAAGCCATCGCCTAGGGCACGGTGCCTCCCAAAGCGTCGTACTTGCGTTCTAATAGCCTCAAGACGATGAGGCAGGCTATAGTGGGAGGCTGATGGCCGTGATGCCGACCCATCAAATATCTTTACAAGGATCTTGGACGGTTTCTTAGAATTTCCGCTTCCGGGACTTTCTGGGTTCTGTTGCCATAAATTTGCTTCGGAAGCGGACTTGGGCACGAGATGTTCGGATCTCGGATCAAAGACCGCCAGCTTGGTAATATGTGTAGAAGCTTAGAACCTAATAGACCACAACATATTCGGCTATTACCATTGGAAAATCTTCGCTCTGGAGTCGGTCTTCACAGGACTGGACAGCAAACTATGTTGATCATCCAATTCAATACAAAATATAAAACAAGATACCGAAACTCCCAATCCTCACTACTATCCCCTAGGTCGTACACAAGGTCGTACAAATCTACATCAGCCGTTTCAGACGTCTTGACCCGATCCGCCTACTTTTTCTTCTACTTCTTCTCGTTTACCAGGCTATTTACTCCACTTCCTCCTGCCTCCCTTGGCGAGTCCACTTCAGGAAACTCTGCCTTTATGAATGCATCGATCTCTGCGGGAGATAGCTCCTTTTTGTTCTTCATCCTCTCGGCTCGAATGCCTGCCACGAACTTCTGGAGGGAGATGATTCTGATGCTCATGCTCAGCCCGACCGAAGAAAATTCTTCTTCTTTCAACTCATTCTTCTCGACTAGAACGCGAAGAGCCGGTAAAATCCACTGATTGACTGTATACATGAGCGCCAACGTGAGTAACTCGAGGCCACCGTTCTTGCCAGCCAGAGCAGCCTCCAGGTGCTGGATCGCGATATCACGGACCTTCTCAAACTTCCACTGCGTGGACAATTTGAGAACGGAGACCCATTGTGCCGGTGTTAACACCTCCCCGCCAAAATTACTGCCGAGAACATGAATAAGCATTCTGAGCCTCGGGCGGCCAACTGGGTTATGCTCACCGTGGATAGAGAACCCTGAGCAACTGCTGAAACTCTGGAACGCTGGTGTCGTCTAGGCGGTGTATCCGACTTTCTCTCACTGTGCTTCCACCTGGGCTTGCCAACTCAGACGCTCCCTGTGCTTGATCAAAGATCTCCCTGAAATGAGGAGAATCGTCGAAGTGATGCCTCGGAACCTTGAAGAGGATCTTGCCGACCTAGGGGGCAATTGAGTCTGTTGGCCTCATGACGGCTATACGGTGCTCTTACGACGATGTATACGATTTCGAAGTAGTGAAACTTGTCGGGTTCGCAGGAGGATAGGTCAAACGAGGAGGTAGAGCCCATGATTCTTGATTCGCGAGGGATTGTGATGGCCCTGTTTCTTTCGCAGAACGAGGCTTTAAGGGTGCCCTACGGTAGTGCAATAGCAGAGGATCGTCAGTTGTCCGTAGTTGGTAACAAAAACTACACGAGGCTGCACAAAAAGGCGGTGAGGCGGTGGAGACGCAACAGCTGATCGTATTGATAACGGATAATCCACCTCCTTGAATGGCGTCTTTGAAAGCTTGTGCGCGTATTATACATAGCTGTTATTGGCCCGATACTCCTGGGCCGGCCTAAAGTATTCGATTCCCATCCATGCCTATTGCAAGGTCGATTAGCTGGTGTGCCGACAGCTGAGCCTTAAGATTCTCTGGCTGGGTGGTCAGGTGAATTGCAAATGCGAAGTAACAGCTATGCCTCATGTCTGGACCCACACATCATCATGGGAACGCCGCAAGGCAGATTGGCGCGCTTTCGATTCTTTCTACTCCTTGTAGCCTAATTGCTGCCTATACTCAATCACGAGCAATAGCTATAGCCATATGGGACCTTGTTCTGTCAGGTAGAATAGGATCGGAGCCAGAGGAGGTGGGTTTGAACTTAATAGCTAGCTGGATGTATCACGTAGTTCAAGAGGCTGTTCTGTCAGGCGTGCCAGCAGAAGCAGATCTCTTACGTCTTGTTTTCCGGTACGTGTTGAGCGCGACAAGAGCCCAACCCAGTATGGCGCATTGGTTCAATTAGCGCCCATTTCCAGGGTTTCGATAGGTGAAAAGACTTCTAAATGAGGATCAACGTATGTATCTACATTTAATCTTTTACATGCAATGTACCAGAGGCAATCGTTCCTTTCACCGTATCTCTCGATCTGTGACAATGGAACCCGATCCTCGTAGTCAAAGACACCACCTGACCATTTCGACGCTATTCAAGTGGGGGGAAACCAACCTGGGACCTTCCTCGTAAGATGTTTGCACCCGATGTACGTATCTTCGCAGTCTGAGTTGTATACTTGCTTACCCCTGCGGATCCTCTAAAAATAGTCGGACCTGTCATATTGACGTCTTGGGCGCTTCCGTTCGGCTTCATCTTCTGAGTTTTCTTCGTCCGCTGTTTCGTCCTCCTCTTCGCCCTCAATTTCCTCCTCTGATTTAAACGGCACTGGCCAAGGGAAGCCCTCGTCGACTGAGACTCCCCTATCCCTATAATAATCCAGTAGATCAGCGCGTGAGGATTATATACGTTCCTAAAGGCCGTGAACCAGAACCTCCATATTGACTGCGCACAATTGACCGGTGGAGGAAGCCTTTGTACAAGCCTTTGCTACCCGGCCGTCCATTTTTACAGTGTTAGTGGGAGAGTTAAGGAGATAGTGAGGTTCGACGAAGTCCCTCGTTTCGTAATAGTACCCTCCTGGACAGTGGTCAATTGTGATGTTGAAGGTCACAACCCTAGGACGATAAGCATCGTTCTGCAATTTCGGCAATTAGATCGAGGTGCTCATAGCTTCTATCAATATCGTCAGTCTTATGAAAATGGGCCCGGACGGTGAGGAAGCGAAGGTTTGGAAATTCCGCCTCTAGGGTTTCCTACGTGCAATTGAGTATCCCTGAGAAAAGCAAATAATCAAATTTATTTACCACTGCATAGATAGGGCAGGCTTCGGGGCTGTATATCCACGTGAGGCATGTCAATGTGGATGCACAACCCGATAGGAGACTCCACAGCATCTCCCCTATGTCCACGTCTTTGAAGACGACTTGGGTCAACTGACTGAAGTCGAGTCGGAAGTCCTGCCGATCAAAGTAGTATTCGAGAATACTACACGCTTCACCTCCAATCGCAATGCTATTCAGCGTCGTGAGACTCTCTGCCGGTTCACGAATCCCTGGGGTAGGCGGGCGCTCGGTCTGACCTCTCCGACGGTTTGATTTCCGTCGCTTCAACAGGGAACAAGAGCCTGAAAATTCCAGGTGTTTGAGTGGGGAATATCCTATGATCTCTGCGGGGAGTTGGCGACGGACATGATGGAGCCGCGAACAGCTGTAATCCTAGGGCACCTGAAAACAGCTTCAACAGCCACTCGAAGTGGGTCAGAGAAGCTGTACCAGTGAGAGCATCGCCCGTGTGGGCAGTGCATGGACCACAATATGGACCTTAGCTGTTTCGTTTTCGCCGGAGCCTGGTGGATCTCGGGGAATTTGGAGTTGTAGATCACCCAAATCCCATATACGTGAATGATCTGGACGTATCCCAGCCATTCGTCATTCGCTCTTATCGTCTCTAGTAGGTGTTCGAGTGGTTCAAGTTGTGTGGTAGGGGATGAAGACGATTTCCTTCGGGATTTCCTAGCACAATTTTGCGCAGCAATCTCTTCGGAGCTGGCGCAGTCCAGGCTTTACATAATAACGAGCAGGCATCCAGGTCCCACTGAACCTCGTGCTTGGGATCTACTGGATTGTTTGCAACTTCGTCCACGATAGCCGATATGATCGTGAGCGGACGGGTGAACCTGCCGATATGAGGTAGTTGACCACTCGGAGCGGTGATATCGTCCGCCTCGTGATGATGTGCTGCTCGGGACCAGTTGTTGACACGGCGCTGCCGCGGTTAACCGTATATTTACGCGAAATGTAACATTTCCGTACAATAAAAATGTCATTTTCCTACCTAATACAAGTGGTTCTACTATGAAATATCAGCTTACGCTTGTGCGAGGACGCATTCTATGATACCCATGAATACCAGAATGTGGAGGATTCTACGAGATTGTGGCAGTGCGATATTGATGGTTTGATGATCCGCGAGATATCTCGAGCGCTCATTGGTCCGGCAGTCCCAGTGTCGATGCCGATCCGGCAAAACCTAACATTTCGCGACAAAGTTCAATCGAGAAGTTCTCCTGAAATTTGTGATAGATTTCAGAGAAACCGCATGGTGACTATGGCTGTCGGGATACTCTACCGAGTTTCCGAAGGTCTCCCGACCGATCCTACCGGACATCATTACCATAAACGGGCTCATATCCTCATGTTCGCGTGAATCACATTACTCTCAAAGATCGAGAACTTGTCATCCTCATCGCGTTTGCATTCTCTACCCTAAAATTTACATGTTTTCTTACAAATAGATAGCCTTGGCAGTAGTGCACAGACCACGTAATTTTAGGTATAAAAAGCTCCTGTATTTCGTAGGTAAAATCCCAAGTAATTGACGGCTTGTTGCTCGGAGACCAACTGAGGGTGGTTCTCTCAGGCTTCAGTTGTGCGATTCTTCGACGTGGAAACTGCGGGTTCCATCGTCTATTTGGTTTGGGTCATCGTGAGCGAGGCCCGTTTGATTTAATTTGGAATACATTGGATTGATTGAACTACAACTACTATACATCACCGGAACGCTGTCTACAGCATTCGCGAGGTGTTTAAGTGTGTGTTGATCGTCTAAAAGCCCCAAGAACTCGAGGTTTGTGGGTTGTGGTTGGGTTTTGGTTAGTTTAGTGCGATTCCGATCGCATTTGAGCTCACCTTTTCCCTTTCATTACCCGCGCGCCTCTTCATTGTGTTCTGGAAATCGTCTGTGTAGGCCACGTTTCGGGGGGACAAACTCGCTCCCTGCATTTCTAACTGGCGCTTCCTATCCTCCTCCTTCACTTAAAACTTGGGCTTTATACCATCTTACTCTTTGACTTCAACCTTGAGGTCCACCTCCCATTCTTCCTTTACCTCCAACTTTGGCTTTACATCCTCTTCCTATTTGACCTTAACCTTTAGCTGTCCGTTCTCTTGCTTCAAGGCGGAGCCTTCGATCTTGACCGGCAGGCCATGAGTTGGAGTTAAAGCCTTTATAGCATGAGATCGCGTCGTTAGAGGCATAGTCGTCGGGTGTATACGTTCCGGTTCAAACGGATGAAGCGAGCAAGGGGTTGAAAAGGGTGAGAAGAGCTCACTTGATGCACCCTAGATGTGGTCGGAATTCACGACAGCCTGAGGATGATATCGCACTGGGACATTGATTCGAAGTTTATCAAATCCTTCCATCCTGAACTTGCCATCGGCATGCTGAGAAACATGATAATGGCGAATTGGAGGTACGGGCAAATACCGAGCGTGATGGTGACAGGGCGTGTTATTTGAGTCAGAGTTTACAGACAAGCAAGTAACGTCATTAATATTATCTAACCCCATCTTCAGGATCTTGGGACTCTGGACCTGAAGTCAGTCTGGAACTGTATCGTAGCATGACACGCCTTCGGAACTCAAAAAGCTCAACGTATTGACAGACTTAACGAGAGCGCATTAACCGCCACATTTCCCTTTCCAGGTACCTTCGGGAAACCCAATCCCGTTCATATTCTAATGGACTCTTCTTCACCCATGCGATCATAAGGCCTGGAAGTCATTTCATTCCTTGATTCAATCAGTGTGTAGAATCCTACAGGTCATAAAACCGTTCACGCAGGATTTAACCCCACGATACCACCTCAACCATTGAACCTCCACCCCACAACACCTTCATACAGTAGCTATGTCCGATGCAAAGCTCCCAGTAGGGCTCTATACAATCAAGAGCTGCCTCACACACGGCTGGGTTGGACGCTACATGGTGGAGGACTTGTCCCTCCTTCCCAAGCGAATCTTGGCTTACAGCGAGGCTATGAGCCACTCAGTTCACCCTCCTCGGGTATGGCATTTCTCCACCTCCTACCACAGTCTCAGATCGAGGACCTACTGACAAACATCTCCACCACTTTATAGTGGGTCATCAAAAATCATCGCGACGACGAAACCAAGTATCGACTGGAGGCCTTGGGTGCTCCAGTTGCACCCCTCCGTGGTAATGTCGACGCCTATTTGATGCCGGATATGGCGGATAATGAGGGCGGGATACCCAAGTGGCAAATCAAGGAGTATCAGGTCGGAGGCAAGACGGTTTATACGTGAGCTATTCCACCTGTTCAGTTTACCCTGTCAATAACCGAGGGAGGTTTAGTATCTCCTCTGCCGGGAACAGCGAAGGCTGGGTCGCCAGGCTGCCCACCGGCGACGATGTTGATGATCTTTCTCCTGTGAGGCCTTTGTGACGTTAGGTGAACATAGAACGCTGATAGCACTCATTCTCGAAGATCCAATACAAACCACTCACTACGCAAGATGGAAATAACCCCGCCGAGACGTTCGAGATTGTACGTATTGACCGTGGCCATTGAGAACCAAGAGAGTGGGTTAGTGATAGTTTGGAAACATATTTCAATTTGCGACGTTCTTCAGTAGAATCAATACTACGAATGATGGTATATGTCCTACTTAACGACACAGAGCCAACCACTAAATCGCCTACGCCCGACCTAAGTGCAGAAAGCAGACCCCGCACCAATTCCGTAATACTATCAGGAATCAATCAGCGCACGGAAAGATTGAGCATGATCACGGCAACGACGGAATACTCACATAGAGATGTTGGGTGTTCAGCCCACCTGAGGGTAGGAACCCCGAACATGTAGGATCTTCGCCGCTCGAGTTGCATTGCTTCGTAGTAGCAGCGGAAGACGGGTCAGAATAAGTCCAATATTCGGTCGCTGAATAAGGTCCCCATAAGATTGAGAACTGTGGTTAGCTGAACGGGCAGGCGTACCGTGGTGTTGGTATCCAAGCGTTACGGGTAGAAGAGTAGGAGCACTAGCACGACGGTCAGACAAAAGGCCCAGTAGAGGGGATCATCCGAGGAGGGAGTACCCATCTGAGGTGTGAACGGCTAAGGTCAAACGATATGTCAGCACAACGAACGACATTCAAGACCAAAAGGGCTTCGCAGGACCTACCCCTGAAGATGTTCCCGACCCCCACTTGCTGATTAACGAAGCTTGCGTAAAATGCATTCCCTATCCTATTGTATAGCCGTAATTAGACATCTGAACTACCTCGTCTGAGATAACACCAACGTACCTGGGCTGGCCATACGTATACAGACGCAATTTGCTGAGCGACAAAAGCGGCCAGTTAGTACCATTATAATGCGAGTCGTGCAAATCCTAGACCGTACCTGTCAGGGAAGTTCTGCTTCAACGAGATTCCCGCAAGACTCGATAAAGAGCCTCCAAGGGAATGACCTGATGTGACGATCGTATATCCTGGATAAGCTGCAAGTTGAGACCGAACCGCAGATATCACGGTGCTGGCGACTGCGTTGTAGCTGTATCAAGCCATGGTTAGAGCTCACATCGAAATCTACGAACAGGGAGAACGTACGCAGTAAGGAATCCGGTGTGAACCAAGGTGCCGACTTATTACGTTCGGTTAAAAGAAGGAACGAAGAGAAGTCGTCAAGTGATCACGTACGTGGGGCTTTTACGCCGGGGGATAAGAATGCCGTCAAGTAAAGGTTCGAGTCGAGGAGGAAGTCTGTGGCGGAAGTACTAGGTAAAAACAACTTGTTCAAGGACAAACAAGAAAGAATAGGGCAAAAGGAACAGACCTTCCACGAAACACGACGACAATCTCTTTTCTGGCGTCATCCCTTGCAATATAGCCCTGTGTATCATAAAATGGGTTGTCGATCTGTGAGGTGAGCAGGTGTGTGTTAGAAGATGACCAGTTTAGCAGATAAACGATAGGAACGAGACGCACCCTCGTCACTAACGTATTCCCGTTCGGCTTGGCACACGAGGAAGGGTATGCGGACGAAGCATCTACGGCGCTATCATTAGACTCAGAACATGAGGGTGACGAGGGGAGAAGAAGAGTACATTGGTAATAAAAGACAAGATCGTTGTACAAGCCTGTAATAGAGGCAGAGAAGTCAGCAGTGACATCGCCTGCAGATGGGAGAACGCACTCGTTGAGACAGATGAGGCCCTCTTGGAGAAGGCTGCGTCAGAATTATCGGAAGTGAAACCGAGGGGAGAGCCAAAAGCTGTTACAGCCAGAAGAAGGGGTAGCAGAATGGCAAGTCTTTTCATATTGGACAACCGACGAATCAAGGAGGGCTGGCTACAGGCATCAAGACCTTTTATAACGAAAACATTCAGTGCTGGAGATTTTAGAGGTCAGATGAGCACGTACAGCGTGCTTGGGGTCTGCATATGATAGATCGCGCCGGTTCTGAATGGGCGAAGGTCAGGATCCTGCTCTGTTTTGACATCCTTGACAGGCTTCTTGCGGATTCGTCATGTGGTTCACCCCACTGCTTGGATGTCAAGGTTATGGTGGAAGCTGGTAGAAATAGCTCGGCCAGGAGCGCCTAGATATGAACGATTCATGGGCATGAGGTGAACTGGTCCTAGGCTAGCAGTGGCGGAGACAAGTCGAGGGTAGGACTTGTCACTAGTCACTGAGGGACTCGGAGCAGCCAAGTAGAGCCAAGAACGATTGGTCAGCCGTGGCGATAAGCGCTAGATGAGCGCTTAACATATTCAAACGATCAGCGTCTGGTGTTCACCTCAGCTCCCTGAGTGTAGAGGGAATTACTCTGGAACATTTCAGATCAACTAGGTACTCTGATCGCTTTCCGAAGAGCCTTGATTCTGCGATAGAGATCGACGTTGCCGCAACCCAGCGATTCTGACCGATTCTCAAAGCCTATAGGCCGACCTGGCTATTCCCTATCCATATGGCGGGTTTCCTAATTATACGCGGACCTACTGACCTGGAATAACTTTGTTCATCCCTTCCAAATCGAACGGGGAATTGACGGAGTGAGTGTGGTGAAGGTGACGTTAAAAGAAACATTGGCATTAGCACGACGCCTTGTCCTTTTCTCTAAAAAAGCACCTTGAGGACCTCTGGATCGTGGGTTCATGGCTCAATCAATTTGGGGGCTTGTTACGGATAATTACCTCCGCTTCTGAGAAATTTTTTGGTCTTCTTTGGCCCGTGTTGCATGCACAGGTGTGTCGGTCTTCCTGCTCAGCGTACTTTAATACGCCCTTGACACCCAAGTAGACCATGATGTCGACGACGCTGCAGCGTATCTCTGAATTCATGACCTCATTCTTTGACTGGCCCTGTCTTCTCGGAGTACAGAAAGATTAATATCACTGGAAAACGTCAAACCGCTGCATAATTGGTACCTGGGAGGCTGATGTAAATCTCTCGTTTCGTAATTGACGCTACATGGGTACCCCTGTCCCATTCGGTTAACGCGGATATCCGGAAGATCCACCAATGAGAATGAAGAATGAACCGCCTATCTCTGAGGAATGCCCATAGAAGGAAGACAAATTATGACCTTGGCGATGTTTTCGCTGACGATGCAGCAGGCGACCGCAGTCATGACAGTCAGCATTCTCTATTTAATGAGCCTTCACTTTTGAGCTACGCCATTCAACTAGTCTCCTCATATTGACGCACCCATGGCTCTGAAAGAAGATCACCAGATTCCCCCCGACGCCATCACCATTGAAAAAGCGGCCAAAGCAACTGTCCTCAACCATAAAGGCGAGAAAGTTGGCTTTGGCACTCTATTCGAGGGTCAGAAGACCTTAGTCGTCTTTATTCGTCACTTCTTCTGCGGTGCCTGCCAGTTGTACGTCTCAGAGCTCGCTATAATACCTCCTAGCGCCTTTGAAGAGGCGGGAATCAAGCTCATCGTTGTCGGGTGCGGTGACTGGCAGCCTATCGACTCCTACAAGGGTAAGTATCCATTCGCTTGAATATTTCTCGCTAACGAAATAACACTCCTTCACAGAAACTACGTCGTTCTCGCACGAGATTTATGCAGATCCTTCCCGATCACTTCACGAAATCCTCTCAATGGCCTCTTCATTCATACACAGGCCACCCGGAGAAGAGGCTGCTCAATATCTAAAGGGTACTACGAAATACAAGCGCATCCTGACCAGCTCGATAAAGTTCATGACGAACCCGATATTAAGCTTAACTGGCAAAGGCGGTGACATGAAGCAGAACGGGGGTGAATTCATCTTTGGACCTGGTAGACGGTGCGGGTTTGCAAATCGCATGAGGCACATAGAAGATCGTGAGTAGTTAAATCTGACAGTTCCGACTTGAACCTAACGTCAGAATCAGACACTGAGGTGGAGGACTTGATGAAGGCTGCCGGTGTTAAAGTTAAGAACGTAGCATGAATGCGTTGCGTCAGGGCTTCGCTCGGGACTCAAGGCTGTAGGCCTGCACAACTCCCAACTTACAATACCCATATCTCTTCTTCACTCCATGTATCTTATTTCCGGTGCAATCAGAATAGAGATCAAAAACCGACATATATTCAAGGTATGTCACAGTTATAGAAAAAAGAACAATATAAAAACCAGTCGACTTTAGGTAGACTACTCCCGACTTAAGGGCAGAAAGTGAGAGTATAGTCGGCGTTCTTGTTGGTGGGGCAAGTCCAGAGAGCAGTGCCGCTCGATTCATCGTAAGCGTAGGCGTAAGAGTTGGGGCAGTTGTTTTTGAAGTAGCTGTAGTAGGCGACGCCTATCATCGGGTATATGTTAGCATAATGATACGCTTCTCGGAATGAGGTTCCGTCTCTTACCGGAGGGAGGGCATGTAGCAGGGGTATTGTGGGAGCCAGAGCAGCAGTTGGCAGAGTCGGCTAAACAGAGGAATGAGTACGACGACCAAGGGCAGATTGGGAGGATACTTACCCTGATTACCATCGAGATTGGCGAAGCATGCGCTCTTGCAGCCAACGGGGAAGCCACTCGAGTCGTAAGGGCCTTTCAATGGGGCGGGGCCTGGACGACGACAAAACACGGTTAATGATGCTCTGAAATGGCGACAGACTTATCTCACAGTTTGGCCCAAGGTCGACAGCGCAGTCAGCGACGGGGCATCCTGCGTTGTTGTTGATCCTCATGGGCAAGTTATATCCATCAACGAGAGAGACTGAAAGGTTAAATGAGCTTTCTCGGCCATCAAATAGAAGAGCGAGGCATCGCACCATCGTAGTAGTCGTTTCCATCTGGGGTAGACAAAGTCCATTCGGCGACGGTTGCAGGAGGTACACCCTGCGGAACGGAAGATTAAGACTGAGCTAACATCGCGTATACGCTTACTTACAGTTCCAGTGTTGAGATCGCAAACCAGACCGCCGTTGCAGCCACCATCCAAGCAGGAGTTAGGGCCGGGGTTGGAAGAGAAGTCGCAGTTCCTCCTGCCCTATTGGCGGAGGTGTGAGCAATCGACTATGAAAACGTCTAAGATCGGCTCGTACCCAGATACGTCCAGCCTTCCAGTCATTCGGGACGTTGAAGGTGACCTTGGTGTAGGCACCAGCTTCCCAACTAGAAAAGGACGTTCATTAGCTACGTGTCTTCGTGTACAGTTCTCAATATACTTACCCCGTAACATGGTCAGGCTTGCTAGGAGAGACTTGAAGGTTGGTGAATAGCTGGATGAACGAGGTCAGCATCAATGTTATCTATACTAGTAGGTAGTTGAAAGCTTACAGCAGGCCTATAGGAATTCGTCAGAAAACTCCTTCGCTGGTTGGACGATAATGGTTACTTACCAGATAGTGAACGGGCAGGCGTTGTAGACCTAAAAATGGGCTAGTGATCAACATTCGCATATCGGTTGGGTATGTGTTCTCCTACCGTGAAGGTACGGGCGGAAACGCCGGAAAGAGCACCGAGAGCACCGAGAGCGAGGAGCTTCATGTTGGATAGAAGTTTTGAGTTAGAAGGTGTAAGAGCTGGATGGTTCTCGACGAAGAAATGTCGTCTCTTCAGCCTCCCTTATATAGCTCTCCTGTACGTACGGTCAAGTGAGATCATCATTTTGAAAATGCAACGAAAATAGGTGTACAGACCACGGATGGCTGTTCCATATGATTCAGAAGAGACACATGGTCTCGACGCGATATGCAAATGGTGAAGTCCACACTAAAGTTGTCAGAATTGGGTCAGGCTACCATGAACGCATCAGGTACGCGAACATCAGCCTCTCCGGATCCGGGCGAAGAGCAGCACTGGGAAATCCGATTTTGACTTGATTGATGGTCGCCGAAGGCTCGTCATATGTGGATTCGATGGTCATAAACACATACTTGTTCCCAAAAATGAACTGAGCTGAGTTGTTCGGAGATAGCGATGCGAACCTCCGTGCACCCCTCAAGAGCTGCGAGTGAAAGAGGATGACCAGTCGTCAGAGAGTCTGGCGGAAAACCTGGCCAAAAGACTCGACTGGGTACCCAGGTGACCGATAAGATCATGCTCGGCCCAAGAATAGCAACGATCGGATGCATATGATGTTGCCAGAGTATGCTCACACATGGCGAGAGCGCTAACGTAGATAGCAATTACTATGGTGAAGGATATTCGGCGCATATTCTAAGCCTATAAAGAGGCGATATGGGAACACAACAAAGAGACTCGAGGAAAGTAGACGCATGGATGTTGTCATTGAAGTATAAAGTCGACCTCGGTTAGGGTGCCAAGAATAGCCAGAGAGACAAAATCAGCTCTTCCGAGCTCCACAAACACACGGACTGATGTGTTTCATCATAGAACAGCAAATAGTATGAGTTCAGGTAGCCTCGCGTGATTAAGAGGCCTTGCTGTCGGGATAGCAGCAGGGCGGTCAGATGAATGCATTTCATTCGAAATCTTCGTGGCGCACTGCCGTCGCCAAGCACAGAGTCGGCCGATGGGTGGGTCAAACGTTGAACTCTGATTTTAGCGAGCTTGAGACTGGACTCGTCCAGCCACATGACCTGCAGAGGTGTAATGTCGACGTTAGGGGAGGTGCGAATCGTCAGGATCTGACGGCCGCCCGACGATTGTGCAGAGCAAAGATTGTTCAGACTCAGGTAAGACGCCGTTCGGGGGAAGTCCCAGAGATCAGTGGGGTGTGGAGCACGGAAACGAAAATGATCATCGCTTGATCATCTTGCATCTTCTATGGAGAAATGTCGGATGAGTAGAAAAATAACTGAACAACATCCCAATCGTTAGAATCGAAGCACAGAACTGTCACCAGGAACTGTCGTACTTTAAGGTCAAGGGAATTAGGATGCCGTTGGCCACATTTGTGGGTCGGCAGCCAAGAGGCGGGTACCTGAACACGTAAAACGAATGAGGTAATTCGGACATGTGTGATACCCGAATCAGGCGGTGATGATTGAAATAATACAGCGAAACAACTCGACACAGCAGAGGACGGACACCAACAGCTGCTTGAGCAACGAGGAAACTAAACTTCAAATCGTTCAGCAGGTATTCACGCTGCCCAATTCCTGGAATTTAACCTCTACACGATGTCCTAACTTCTGCTTCATGGTCTTGTCGAACACTTCGAAGAAGGGCAGTACTATGGATGGCAATGAATCGGCTTAACCTGAGACTTGACCGACCCCCAAAGTATGAGCAGTTGCAAAATTGGGAATAAATGATTCTTACGGACTATGTGTGTATCCAAATTTCTGACTATCCAAAGCGTAACCTCTGGTGATGAAGCCCTTTTACGCGGACGGCCACTTGTTCAAAGTTGGACCCGACCTTCGGCTTCACCCCAGATGTCCAAATATCGCTTCTCCATATCTTCGACTTCAACTGCGCTCAAGAAGCGCTGTCAGGCTTGGCAGCGAATACCGTGCCGCAAGGGATACAGGAAAACGAAGCCGGGCGGCTTTGTTAAATACCTGGGCGGCTTCTGGGCATTGGTATGTTCTGTTCCCACCCGCTAATCCGGAATACTGTCTGAACATTGTGATGGTAGATACTGGTTTCTATTCGACGGCCGATTCTTCCCCGCATTCGAACTGAGGAGCAAACCCATTCATTTGACCTCGATGCATGGCGTGTAAGAAGTCAAGAGGTGTGCTGTGAAACGTCCCACTGTTCCCAGTCGTTAGGTCCGTCATACCTTTTCGTGTCTACCGGCCCTTCCTGAGTCCTCTTCTCGGAGTCTTTTCCGAAAGAGACGAACACATTATGTCGACCTATCGGCGCGTTTCGATCACCTAATGCGGCCGGTGTGGCACCGGGCTTCTGTCCTTCTGGTGGCGGATGATGAAGATTAACCCACCCACGCCGTTCATCATGACTAGCTATCCTACGTGTAGTCCTCTAATTCCCACCTATTATAATCGTGGTCTGATATCGCCTCCAACAGCCAACCCGGGGCGTTTATTGCCTATACCTTCCTTCATTGCATACGGGACTATGGACAATTCAGTCACGGATAAAGCACCACCGAGTGACTACCGACGGCGGATGTAGCTTCAACGCGTACTCCTCTTCCGTGTCATCTTAGCAGTGTGCCGTTGTGCCGCTAGGCGTCCTACAGCACCAATGTTGGAGAGCGAGAGCGGAAGCTGGGAAACGTGTGGCAACTCGGCCCAACGCTCCGCGGCATCTCCTGGAGTGTTACGACTGACGGTCCTGAAATCGAGGGACATGACGTGGTGTACCCATTGGGCTGAACCAAGGGCGTCCGTCTATGAGACCTTTTGGGTACTACTTGATGGAAAAAGTCGTCATGTGTAAATCCTGTGACATGCTAGTATATAATGTATAAATGCCAGGCTTTAATCGAACAGAGGTGGATTATAACATTCGTATTTGGAGAGAAATTCAAAAGAGGCTATGACATGACAACGCCGGATTAAAAGTACGTGAGCCGTGAAAATTCAAGCGCTTCATGTACACGCAAAGAATACTACGGGAGGTTGGCAAAATGAAAAGTATCTCCAAACAGGAAAGTGTCCACGATATGTGAAATGTCCGTCAAGTCCGTAAACCGGGCGATAGGAAGATGTACAAAATACGAGGAGCAATAAGAACATTGACCATAGTGGGAAGCTCGTAAAGCAAGGGAAATCCCGGGTAGGCAATTATCGAATAGTAGTGTTGGGATTCGTGCCTTCAAAGCTGCCGCTGCGTGCGGTGAGGCAGCGATGAGAAAGGATGAGAAGCCATCGTGCTGCTAGGGACTTGCCGCTGAAGTTCGTGCAATGCCGTCGGAGGAGGCGGAATTTGGATATACGACTCCGAGAAACGAGAGCGATCATGCGAGGAAATTAAGCTGAATCTTGAAGAGAAGTACGCCAGGAGCCAGCGTTCCCAACGGCTGCGTCCTCTCCGTATAGTCTATGACTGGCTGGTTCGACGGCGGGTGGAGTTGAAGGTGCAACTTCAGGCGGAAAGAGCGGCAGGGCGGGGGTCCATTTACCGGTGACGATGGGAAGAAGGAGTTGTGGTTACAGTTTTCGCCCTTCAGGTGCCGTTTCCCCCAGAGTAAGGTATCCCAGGTAGGCCAATGGCCGACAACGCCATTACGTCGACATCTCCGCTGCTCAGCACCTCCCCCTCCGCCGGATGCTGAGCCACCCAGGCACCTCAACGGCGCACCGGCCTCGCGACTATATTGTATTAGGGACCTCAGGGATTTCGTTCTGTGGGATACTGTAAGTAAGGAGAAGTATGGACGAAGTGACGACCCGTACCTGTTCTGGTCGAAACTTCAAAAAGAAGAAATTTGAGCCCAAGGTTGGAGCAAAGGGGCGATGCAAGGTGGCATTTAGGCGCCCAAAGCAGTGTCAGCAGCGTGCTTGAACAAGTCGTACAGGATACGCGATCGTTGGCCGCAACGAGGTTCGCAGATGGGTTCAGGGGGAATGACACGAGGCAACCGGAGTCCCAGAAGCAGGCGTCCTCACAGGATAGGAAGACGGCTATAAGCATTGGGAGGTACAGTCAGTACAAGGGGGACCGTGCATGAATCCGACGAACATACCGGAATCCTTTGAACTGTGGACATGGAGAACTCGCCATTCCATCTGGTAGGCGTCACGTAGAAGAGATGGGCCCTGGTGGAGAGGATCAGAGAAGATTCATCTTCATTGCTGTGTTTTAGGCAGAAGAGGATCCCAGGGAGATATACGCCAAAGGTTGGGAATATTCAGAACGACGAATGGAGGTCAAATCTGAAGAGGTTGCGCATTACTAAGCAACAATGTTAGGCTGTGATGCCGTCTCTGGCTTTGCGGTTCCGCCTCACTCGTCCACTAAACCCCAGTTTTTCTTAGTAAATATCCCCCCAATTTACCATTGGACTCTAGATAAACCTACTCTTGACAGTGTAGACCCAGTTCTTGGCCTTATGATTTCAAGTGCGGTTCCTTGGACAGATCTATCAAATTGAGTTCGAGTTACGCACTTTAAAAAGGTCAAACGATTCGTGTGAGATGCTATAATATGAAAATTATATACATGTAGAAGCTAGAAAAGCTATTAATCGTTATCGGGGGAGCCCATGGGAGCTTTAACCCAACTAAGCAACGGATTAGTCCAACTGACGACCCTGATGACGACTCCCTCCAGTAAATTCTTGATCCGCAGAGCAAAGGAGTTATCGAAGAGGCGTCCCGAGCAGATCCGGTAACGATGTTGGCGCCATCCACAGGCAAAAAAAAGGAGTATATGTCTCTCAAGGGAGTCTAAAACCGTATCAGTTCTCGGAGCTGCATAGAGGGATGAATGTCTCACTCTTTCCAACTTCTCAGCTAAGAGGTCAGTCTTATTGAATACCAGAACGACGGGAGTATCGCCAGCCCGCTCTATGATAGAGCTCCACAGATCCGAAGTCGGTCTGTCGTTTCCTGTGCGTATAGTATTACGGTCAATCCTTCAATTACTTCAATTGCCGCAAAGGCTTATTCACCGTGTCATCGTACGCGTGGATGGGTAGACAAACGATGGTTACACTTGGAGTTGCCTCCCTTGTGGCATCCCATTCACAGTACTGGTAGGTCAAATCCACCGATACTTCATGCACCCGGATTCTGATATGTTGTTTTTCAGCTGCGTATGAGACGAGATAGCAGGGCCTACCTGCTCTGGCCTAAATTCAGATGATGCTCAACCTGGAACTTAGCGTGGTTCCTGGTCATCCAGCTATGAAAGATGTCTTGCAGGGCCGAGACGTATTCAGGATGTCCAATTCTATGAATATGGTCTAGCTCCAATGACTGACCCAAACGAGTTTGTTGTTCAGAACGTCCTAGGCAAGCTAACAGCCCTTTCGCGACTTTTATGATATTGCCGAGAATCTGATTTTGTACTGGGTAAGGTCCTGTGAGGAGAAAGTTTCTCCCGAGAAGTGCTTGAGCCGTTGAAGCAGCGTTGTCTTCCCTGCATTCCGAGGACCTAACAGAAACAAGGTCAACAAAAGTTCGGAAACCTTCAGGAGTGGAGTGCAAAGCGGAGAGAGCGATTTTAGTCTTATATACTTGTGGCGGGGTTAGGAAGACGGTATGGACAATGGTGACCAACCAACGAAGAGTAAGGAGCAATGATGCTCCTGCGACACTATACCGGGATACAGTTCCGCCAAAATTTGTTGGATTTGCTGGAGGGTAAAAGTAGTGGAAGCTTGGAGGGTGTCTGACATGTCTACCAAGATGAGACGTATAAGCCTGAGAATAGGTTTGAGCTGGCAGTCGAGGCTAGCAAGGAGAATTTCGTTAAATGCAGGCTTTCCAACACCTCATGCCTAATTCGCAATGCTGAGGTAAAGAACATTGCTGGCAGTTTGCCACTGATTCGTCAAATCCCTGTCGCTCGATGTCACTTCATAACGGGTCATAGAAAACTAGAGAGAGAGGGGCATACGGCGGAGAGCGATTTATTGGCTGGTCAGTTACTCTGCAGAACGTCTCCTTGACTCGATCTTGACAATCCATCATCATTGCAGAGATTCATCTTGGGTTAACCCGGTGTTTGCTTTCTTGAACGACCCCAACAATTCAGTAAAATTGGGACAAGCACTCTCGAAATTTTTATTTCTTCCTTCACCCTAGTTGACGCGACCCCGCCCCGCTCCATTCACGGGGCCGACACCCTACTTGTCCCGTGGCCACCACTCCAACACTTACACTAGCAGGTCGAACAGTACCGTTTAAATCGATTCTACCCGCAAAATCTCATCTCTTTTGGGTTGAGCTCCTCGACCACTTTATCCGCAGTAGGTTAAGCGGAAGGAAATTTCCCATCTCGGTTGAGGATGTGCATTCGACAAGGACCACCTCTTGAGCTCGTAAACCCATTTCTATTCGCCATGGTAGCTATGGCTCACCCTCCAAAGGATCTTCTCTTATCCAGACAGAACAGCGGGGATGGACAATGTAATCGGAGCTAGCCAGACTACCATTACAATTGCTCCTACGTGCGCCAACCTGTGGTATAGACATCGCACATTGGGCCCACCTATATCCTGAACAGTATATCGACCCCATTTTGGAGACTTCCAAACCTTAAGGAAGAGCGCTGCTGGAGAGGAAGGGACGATCAAACCAATCGAGAGTGATTCGTCCTGGCAAACATGACACTCTGGTGAGATTTCGTGGTCGAAAAATTCGGACCATTCGGTTAACTCAAGGCCATGGGAACACCTTTTGTACAGCCTATTTAAGTACTTCAAGGTGATCAGTACCACTGTGTCTACCCTCTACGCGTCTCCAGGAAAGAGGCACCTGGCACCGCCGCAATCAAATTCCTGCTGATCGACAGGCTGTGTTTTTCAGAAGTTTTCTGTTGTTCTCAAACTGGTACGTAGACTAGCCGGATTCTGAGCGCCTGACCATCAGTAACACTCTGACATAACAGGATACCTTCACTTCTCTGGTTGTCACTTTTGTGGCACAAATGCTAGGAGACTACAAGATGTCTTTGTTCCTGACAGGTTGAAGTTTGGTGCTTCGGGCATCCAAAGCGATGATTATCAGTCGATCGTTTCTAATCATCTTTGATGATAGCTCTGCTGGTCATTTCAGCCGCTCTAATCGACGCTGCCTGAACCTGTCTGAGCGGTATCGGGGCCATTACCATCATTCCTTGTGATTCGGGCGACTGGAGATCCTACTTTGCACCGGAAATTTATCATCCACTCGTTAGTTCCTGAATGATCCCATCGGAGGTTTCCTCCCTCTAGTGTTCTTAAAGACCTGGGATTCACTGCCGCCTATGTCGCCTAGCTACCGCTTTTCCGCAGCTATTTCTCGAGCTTCCTTCCAACATGTCGAGCTCAGATGAACTGGCAAGCTGGCTGATCAATAACATTCTGTCGGTGAGCCGAAGGCTCTATATCCAAGTGAGATGGTGACTGATTTTCCTTCACCAACAGTGTGCAGATAGTAGGCTTTCTAGCCCATGAAACCTGTCCTCGCTAAATTGACTGTATCTAACCCTTAGCTGGCTGTCTGGCTGCGACGGTGAGTACCCGCTCCTTAATCTTGACTGAAGATTACATTCCGAATACGGTCAAAGGTGTACGATATTTGTTGTATGTTTTCCGAGGAGATCACTCTAGTCTGGGAATCAGCGTGGACCTTGGCGAAGGTTCTGTATCTTCTTTCTCGTTATTCTCCAATCGTAATCTATATCCTATATTTCACCTTCTGTGGGTACCGTATTCCTCCTTTCCGAGGCCCGCCAGGATCTGATGGCTACAGTGGACCATAAACTCCTTCCAAAAAGGTCCAGCGACAAGCAAACGCAGAAGCTAATAAATCATAATAATGAGGGGTTAATGCAGACAGGTATTTTCATCACCCGGAGTTATATCGTTGCAAAGGTGCTCACGAGTTGTTTCAGGACTCTTGTATTTGAACCTTTGCTTCATAGAAGGTATGTCACCTCGGATGGTCGCCATTTCGTATGATTCGCTAATCTTGTATACCTAGCTCTTCTCGCACTGCGGGTCCGGGCTTTGTGGCAGGGGAGCGGGCCGGTGACAATCCTCCTCCTGGCATCCTTCGTCGTAATCACTGGGGCGGTACTTGTGCTCTTCATAACTTCCTATATGGAAATAGTGAGGCTCTCAAGAGTACTCCCTGCTCTCGAGTATGGTCTATTCGCGGCCTTCTACGCGCGTAAGCTAGTTCGTAGGAATGCTCTTTTGGAATCTGACATGATCTTCCTAGTTGTTCTTAGTTTGACGTGCATTCGGGCGTGGCAAACGTGTAAGTCGACTTTCTTTCCCGAAGAGAATCCGACTAATACTTTCTGTAGTTTCAACGAAACGAGGAACATCCTTTGTACGTATGGTGTATACCCATGGTGAGTATGTCCGCGTTCAAAGTAGGGCAACATCTGACTTACTGCTCGCGTTAAGGAATCATGTACTACGCCGTTCTTCTGTGTCTCTCATGTCTGGAGATCTTTACGTCCCTCGCAAATCTCGACGGAGCCACTACCCTGTCTCAATGCATCCAACGGTGAGTCGACACAATCACGAATGCTTCTTTCACGAATTAACTGGCTCCGATCAGTATTATGCCATTCGTCTCGTCTGTGATTGCTGCTCGAATAACACTCTCCCTGAAGAAGGCATCAAGAGTTACGACAGTTGTGGGAGGATCGCTCGCGGCAGGTGCAACAGGTGCGCCTGGTGCCAGTGGCACAGACTGCACGCAGATAAATACACTCGTGTTCGCCACACGGGGAACAGATACAACAAGTACGCAATTTAGTTCGTGCCAAGGGAACGGTATAGATGAAGTACAGAGGGAAGGCGAATCGGTCGAACTGCAAGAGTCGTTGACTAGGTATCGTCGTACAATAAATACAACGGAGAATAGGAATGAAAGTCCATGCTAGACCATTTGGTCGTGTACGTAGTGGGAATGAGGAAAGTAGAAGTATTCGTAGCGTCAAAAAGGATGTCAGGCGAAAACGGGAAGCGACAGTACAATCATGCTCAGCCATCCAATGATGGTAAGCATCGGTGTTGGCTCGTCTTGACTTCTGGCCTGGACGGTGCCAGGTTGCATCTTGGGAGTCGCCGAACGGAAGCCAAGCTTTTGACCAACTTCGGGGTGTAGGACTTGCTGAAGACGCGGTTGGGGAAGGGGTAAAGCATGGTGGATATGCTCGACATGGCGGGAGCTTCGAATTGAGCGTCGGCTTGACCACACGGGTTTGGTGGGTTTGGTGTGCTGGAACCCGAGCGCGTCACGCGACGGCTTCGTTGCAGGTGGAGACGCCAAATACGTTCCTCATTTCGTCGGAGAAGGAGCAGGAGTTCAGCAGGTATGACGTGAGGGCCTTTTCAAGGTTCTGCGGAGGCCGAGCTTCGGGTTGGGGGATGAGTGCTTTGCTGCTGGCAGAATATGGTGGCAACCGCCAGTTGCGGCGTGTGGGGTGAGACGAATTCTTGGGCCAAATGCTTCGGTTTTGGTCACGGGGCTGGACTGGTACCGGCGCAATCGGTGACTACTTGTGCAATTATTTCCCAACCCCGCCCCCCCCCCCCCCCACACACACACACATCCACGGGGTACAGCTTCTCGTGGTGATTGGAAGAAAATATGGGCGAGGCTGAATGGATAGCGGTGGACGGAGTTCCATGGTGTCAAGGGTGTTGGGATGAGTCCGCCCAAAGGCCAGGAGATTGACCAAATCTCGCCTAGCCAAAGGAAGATATTCCACAAGCCATCCAAGACCTGACAGAGCCCTGCAAAGACGGAATTCAGTCCGTGAAACTCGCAAGAAACCCGCAGACATACCTGTCACTGTCCTTGTGTCAACATCGCTTCCGTCGACCCAGGCTTAATTGTTGCCGAGCTCGGTCGCCAGCAGAGAGGTATAGCAGGTCTGTGCTGCCAAAAGCAGGGTTTGGCAAGGGCCGGTCATGTCTAGATGGCGGCAAAGGCAGTTTTCAACTACCAGCCACCTTGACGTGAGATGGCAAAGTTGTCGAGATGTAGAAGCACGACAAAGCGCACATATGCACAGGTCGCCTTCTGGGCCTAAGAGAAGGTATGAGCAGGTTAAAAACGGCCAGGATTTCTCGGGAACATACCAAACTACATCGCAGGTCAGGAAAGTAGGGCAGCCAATAAATGTTGTCGCAAAATCCATGCTAGCGTTTCTTTGGCGGCTCCTTTTTACAGGGTGTCATCCGCATCGTTCCCCGTTCGCTACTGCTGGACAGGGGAAGGCACAGTGACTTGAACTACGAGTGCAAAAATGTGGTGTGCATGGTGGTCGAGGTTGAAGAGAAACCGCTGACTAAGCTTCAAATTCAATGAACCAAATCGAGTTCGTCCGTTCATGCTCAATACATTTCTTTTCCTCTTTCGTTCTAGGAAAAGCCACGCCACCCGGATCCCCGGGTTGACACTCGAAGTGGGCGGAGGAAATATACATATATGCATAATGATCAATAACAATAAACTAAGTAGAATTGTCCGCTGCTTCTGAGTTTAACCTATCTATCAAATTGTACGGCTTTGAAGGAGGTTATTACTGGCCCTTAGTAGTCGCTGGAGTCGAGAGCGTCGTAGGTGGGGCAAAGCTGATCCCAAGCAGCTGTGATGATTTCGGTAAGCCCAACTCTATCAATAGGGCCAGAAATACGTACTGGTCGGAGTTTCAGTAGCGAGAGTGTCCACGTCCTCGGCGAAAACGACGGCTAGGCCGCTGAGGGTAAAGTTAGCGTATGCATCGCTAACCCTCGAAGGGAGCCGCTCACATTTCCAAATGCCAATCAATGTGGCTGAGAACAGGATTCGTCAGCTGAAGGCTTGTCTGAACAGAGGAAAATAAACGAACCAATGCATGATCCACGGTCCAGCGTTGTCAGTCTGGAACCTGATAGTCGTGTTGTCGGAGGTGGAAGTGCCTGTGTTAACAACGTCGCGGCGAACAGGGTTGTCGTAGTTGTAAGTAGTGCTCCCAGCGCTGCGAACAACATCAAAGGTGTGCTTGAGATGTATTCAGTTTCTAGAATTCTTGCAAAAGAGCACGAAATGACTTACGCCGTGAAGATGGATTGGGTGCTATAGGACGTCATCAGTATGCTTCTGGAAACAAGCGAAGAGATGGAACTCACGGGAGCACCAACTGAGCCACCGATCATGCTAATCTCAACGATCGAGTTGGGAGGGAGAACATAAACGCTACCAGAGGGCAGAAGTTCCGCGGCTGTCCTAGCACCACTCATGATCTGCAACAGCACAGGTGCTGTGGGAGGTGCGAAGGTCGCGCCGTTGACCGTGAACTTCAAGTCTGTCGAGAAGCCAAATACCATGTTGATAGAGACATCAGCTGCGGCCGATCCACCAGGTGCTCCCGGATTTTCCAGAGGGTGAAGGCTCGTCTCGACCAGAGCGTTTGATGTGGAGGAGGAGGTGGTGGGATCAGTCGTGGTGTTAGCGCCAGAGTAACGGAGGATGGCAGAGTTGATGCCACCATCAAATCCAACTGTCCCGACGTTGGGGTTGGCACGGATCCAGTAGTTGTCGACGGCCTGGTTTGCGTTGAGGATGAAAGAGTATCGTTGGCCGGCATAAATTTGAATCGAGTCGACTTCGAGGGATTCATGATTGACACCATCAACTTCGATGATCGTCTAGTAAGATATCTCTGGTGTCAATAAAGTAGTAAAAGGAAGGAGCAGAACACCAACCATCGTGTGTCCGTCAATAGAGAAGACATAGTTAGGGTCGCATGAGATGCTAACGAGGCGGAAACGATAACGTTTGCCTTGTTCTACGTTGATGACTGCGAGCTCGGTGGTATTTCCACCGGCTTGGCGACCGAGACCATTGATCAGTGTGGCGTCAGCCACGGGAACCAAGCCTGCAGAAGGCGCAGGGGTGTGATACCTAAAGAAGAACGACCGTTAAATCAGAGGATCACGCTTCATATTCTACGAGCTCCTTACCAATCAGCGAGTGTGATGATTGTTGACTCTGTAAGGTGTATCAACGATCTGGACATAAAAGACGAGTCGGTGAATCTACTGACCATCATCGACGTCGTAGTCGGACAAGTAGGGGTCACTGGGATCATACACGACCATGGCGCCGCGAAGGCCATCGCAATATTGGGTGGCTGGGTTCATCGGATTAGTTGGAATTCATAGACCACGCCATGATAATGAATTAGAGTACTCACAATAATGCGAATGGTACCAAAACGTACCCGCTTGAGTACCCGACTCAAACTGGTACAAGAAGGAATCACCGGGCGCAATAGGGCATTGATTAACGCCGACAGGACCATCAGCCCAGCTAGTGTTCTTCTGGAAGAATCCATGCCAATGCTATTCGGCGCCATCAGATTTAGTATCCAGTCGAAGGAGGAAAAACGTACGATGGAAGTACTCTTGAGCATAGTGCCGTCGCTGAGATTATCAACGACATTTATCGCAAAGGTATCTCCCTAACTTGAAGTCAGCAGGATACAGCGGGAGCAGTTCGTGATTGCTGACTTTGTTTCCTGTGATCACAGGACCGGGGAAGGTCAAAGAACTAGTGGAATCTCCGGCCAAGACAGCTCTGAAGATAATACCTCAACGAAAAGCATCCAGTGAAATATAAATGGGACTTACGAGCGAGTGAAGCCGTCAGGTGCAATGTCACTATTCCCGATGTAAAGATTGGTGCTAGAACCGATGGTTACACCATAGACGCCGGTACCAAGGCCAAGAAGCGCGAGAGGTGAGAAGAACATGATAAAGTCCCGAGACTACTAAAGAGGCCTTGAGAGATAGAAGTAGGAGATGGGTCGACGAGACATTTCCAGTGAGCCTTTTATTGCTGAAATGGATTCGCCCGAAAGAGCCACCTTCGCGCAAAGTTCACCGGGTTCTCAGAGGCTCTCACAATTAGAGATTACGCATCCTGCGCAGTAGGCACGAATGCGATGGCTCGCTCGAGATACGAGTAACATTATACTGAGGATTTCCTAAGGGGTCTGTAAGGACTTGACGAAATCTCTGCCGCTTGATGGAAGTGAGAATAGAGCCTGCGGACGACGGCTACAAAGTTATTTTTGGTCGAATATAGCCTCAGGCGAGGCACAGACAGGCTGTACCTTGGAGATGACGAGGTAGCTGGCCGAAGGCCGCCCCAACTTGTCGCCAGGTCTAATGCTCCGTCGGAACGGAAGAAGGGAACTAAAACATATCAAGCGAATTCAATTATCATTCCATCCATTCCAATGCGAGTGTTCGGTGTGTTGAAAATAGTAGAGTGACTGCGGCCCTCGTTAACAAAACGAATAAGAACCGGTGAAGAGAACGAACCCTATTCACAAGAACAAGTCATCGAAACACCTCCCTATAACTATGCGCTTCATCTCCCTCTTCGTCTCACTGGCCACTCTTACTGCTAGTTTAGCAGCGGTAAGTCGTTGTTCTTTCAGTCGCCGATCGGTCGATTGATTACCTGACTAGCCCCAGGATGGTGGGAGTTCTGAGCCGGCGGCACCGATGCCTATCTTCACCGTCAAACGCGTGTACCACACCATCGTTAACACCTCGCCCTTCTTAATCGACAGAACTTCGACTGTGGTATGGACGTGGGTATTGCTTTCACGCTAAACACACTTGAGAACTTACTGGTTTACGATAGCCAAAGCCCTAGTGAAACGGCGACTGCCACTGAGGTTTCCGCTACAACTTAGGCTAGATATTTGGGCATATGATTTGGTATATCGATAGAACGGACGCGTACAATATGCTGCTATGCCCTTAGCAAAGTTTAAACTCCTTGGTTTGGTTAATACATGTGTTTCGTGAGATTTTGAGGCAAACACACTGAATTTGGGTGAAGGGTGCTCTTCAATTAGTCACTGGTAATCTGTGACGGAAATACGCTGTTCGGACGTAAGGAAGCCTGGTGATATCCGCCACGCAGGCCATGATACTCGAGGCTTGAGAACCTCGGAGTCGTGGTCGCCTATTGCTTACGAATTCGGGCCACGTTGTTGGTTGATTAGATGTTATCAGATCTCGACAACCAGCGTCTCCAACAAGCGCCCAAGTTTCTTCGATCGATCGATGGAACTGAAAATCTGTCAGTGACAGGATGGCAACGGCGCATGCATTGAGTGCAAATTCAAGCATTATTACTAGGTCAGTTTTATGGGACGTAATCGATCAATCCCTCGAATCCATGTTCATGGGCAAAGAGTGATGCACCCTACTTAATGGCATCCGGTGGCACCTTTTTAGGCACCACATTGCCGGTAAACGACCGGACCGAATCCCGCCAATTGTAGCGAACGTCCATTTGCCCTGGAAGCTGCTATCAGATCATCCTGTTTGAGCGTTGAAACGTTGACACCTTCAATCTCCAATAGTATCTGACAGTTAGCTGTTCGTTCTTAAAAGGCCTCTCCCCCATATTTCACGACATGCTAGGCGAATTCTTAGAGAATCCGCCCCAACATGGCCTTGTAAGCATAGGACTCTACACCATTTCAAAAGTCTCGTATGGTGGCGTTCTGTCCAAATAAGCGGGAAGCATAAGTGTGGCCTACCTCTTGCTGCATCTAGAACCAAGGTTAAGGAAAAATCAGTGCGCCTTCAGACGCTGGGCGGCTACTTACTGGGCACCGGCTCAGGGGTAACCGGTTCTGCACGTGACGCAATCAGTCAATTAGACGCGACAAAAATGTTTTCCCAGTTCGACAAACCGTCACCTCAATGCACGTCTATGGAATCAACATTGCCATTTGGACCGGCCTACCCACCACCGGAGGGGGAGTAATGCCATCACCTCCCGGAAATTCAAGATCCCGACATCCAACCCGAAGAACTCAGCGATTTCGGAAGATATACGAGGAGAATCTTGCAGGGTCGTATCGCATCTCCTCCTTCCGCGCCTCCAACAGCACTACCGTACAAAGCAGCATCCCAGTATATATGCCCCGCCCTCACTTTCTCATTTTCTGCACCACAACATCAAATGGTGAACCCTACATCGGAAGAGAATACGCGGACCCCAAGATCTCGAGCGCAAAGGGGTAACACCTGCTACAATTGCCGGTAAGAAAAAGCCTCCTTTCCTTGTCGCCGATCCACTCTAACGCATCTATTTCAGGCGTAGGCGAATTGTGAGTCTCCCTGCCTACGTAGAGACGGTGGCTCACTCCCTTCTGTCGGCAGAAATGTAATGGCGTTCAACCTAGTTGCACCAATTGCATCAAGGGCGGCAGCCAGTTTGAGGACTGTGAATACCCAATCCAAGGATATGCATCTCAGGCGTCAATATTGGAGGATATGATTGCTAGCGTGAAGAACCGCATTCGAGTCCTGGAAGACCCCAACCAAAGAGATCAAATCGCACTGCACCATCCATATGATTCCGACGAGACTCTAGTTGACCTGGGAAACCTCAGTGCGGGCGGCGTGTATTCCAGCTCCCCATCTTTTTCTTGTCTGACAGATATTTTCGTTAGACTTGAACCGTTCTGAGGCAAGCACTTCAACTGGTCTATCTTCCTCAAGCACCGAATGGGATGCCTTGTGAGTCGTAACTGATCCTTGTCCACTTTGTCATTAAGGCTTCGTTTTCTTCAAGGCTTCGCATAGTTGTCTCCAATCCCCATCGTATAGGATTTTTCCTATCGCCTGATCGTTTACAGCCACAGACTGTGCTGGATAATCTCCTAGGCACCGTTTGTGAGCACTTAACGCCAGCGCTACGAGAGGTGATGTCACTCTGGAATATACGGCTCTCAAGGCCTCGGCTTGACGCAGAGTCGGCACACCTGAGCGCCACGTTGGATCGGCTTTCCGAGGAACTGGATTTAGGACCACGTCGAAACATTATCCAACTCATTCAAGTCGAAGTCATGCTGGGGTACTATTTCCTCCACGACGGAAAACTCCTCCAGGCTTTGCATCATGTGGATTCGGCGCTCTCCACCACCCTGGCCGCTGGCTTGTGTCGATCAAAAACACCAGTTTCAACCTCTCCTTTTCAAGAAGCTCTTGAAGAAGTGAACGGCTTCTGGTCTGTCGTTGCATTAAGTAACCTTTGCGCTACCGTGTTTGGCGTCGTATCGACGGTTCACCCAATTCCAATAACCGGTGTGGGTGCACGGGTTGCGGGTTCCATGCAGGTTGGTGTGATCAAATCAGAGTTCTCGTGAACAAGCCAATGCTGAACTTTCGAACTTCAAGGCCGAATTTAGCAGCGCTCGGGAAACTACACTTCAAGAGGCGGATGTCTCCAATAACGCCCCGGTTTCACCGTATACCATGGCCACCGTCCTCCTCGAGCGGGTATCTGCCATACCGAAACATTCCAGTGAGTATTTCTGTCGACAGCGACCAGAAGAAGCGTTCAATCGCATTAGCATCTCCCCATCTCATGCCGTGGAGCGAGGTGATACGGCTAGAGAAACTTCTTAACGACATTATGACGGCGACACTAGCCATCGACCTTCCGTCGAATTCGCACTCGCCGCCAAGCGTAAACCGACAAGCTAACATAACGCAGCTCATCTTACACACCACGATGATTCGACTTCATCTCCCATACGTACAAGGCTTGGAGCAATCACGAAGGCATTGCCGTACAGCGGCTATTGCTACTGCCGACTCTGTCGTAGTTGTTGAAGGAGATCTTTGGAAGGCCGGTATTTCAGAGCCTTCCCTTGGCGTTAGTTTCCCTTTTCTAAATGCGAATGACTTTCTAATCGAAGTTTTTAGGCAATATGGCCCGCTGCATGCGAAGCCCTAACTCGCGATATTATTTCTGGGCAACTAAACGAAGTTAATCATCAGAAGTCGATATCTGCTTTAGCGACAATTTACGGGACGTGGAATCGGTTCTCTTCTGAAAGTCAATATTTCGGTGAGAGGTCTTGAACAACGTAGCTTGCGTTGGAATCTAACTTCGTGCATAAGCATTATGTCTTTCGAAATTTGAGCAGGGACTCGGTATGCGTATTCAAGACGTTTTGAGCGGAACCAAGCCGTAAAATAGATTTCGTATATCATAGCCTTTGAAAGCAACGAAGCTGGGGTTGTTAAATTCGAAATATCGAACGCAATTGGTACACTTTGACTATACTACATTTTGTAAGGACATGCATACGAAGAAAAGAAAATTTGTACAAGAGACAATGTACGAACTACAATGGGAGTAAAGGAGGTTGGTCTCAACGGTATAATGAAGACGAAATTTGGCCACCCGTTCTTTCCGAGGCACGACGTCTTACTTCTTCATCATTCTCCGTCCCTCTTCAACCATCTGTTGATTATTCCCGATTTTCCCACCAATGACCTTCGCCTCGCCTTTGAGTTTGTCCATCAGCTTGGCTTTGCCTAGTAGATCGTGAGTGTGATTAGTCCCAACCGAAGCGTCTACTAACCCATCGGTTGACTCCTCTCATCAGGACACAGCACTACAGCACTTTCATTAGGCGTGCCTGGAAGTATCCCGACGCCCCCGCTACCCAAACTTCCACCCCTTGCCCTGACTCGACCGGGATCCCAGTCGTGACTAGGCATTCCCTCTGTTCGCCTCTCTTCAGGAAGCTTTGCGACAGATTCTTCGGAGATGCTGCCGGGCAACGAACCAACACCAACCGAGGAGGTCGAGGGGATTTCCGAAGACGGGAGCGTAGTGGGCATGTGAGTCCACGTTGAGGTAGTAGGTGATGTACTTGGAGATCCCGCTAGCGTGGAATGATGAGTGTACATGAACTGTCCTCGTGAAGAAAAAAAGGATACGTGCGCGCAGCAGCCGCGTTGAGAGCGTGAGCACCCGCCTGGCCTTCGATAGGGTCAAGATCATGCGTAACAGTATTCGTCGTGGTGTGAATAGGGGTAGGGTTTATCCCGGTTGCCATTGTTGAGAAGTAAAAGATTTTTTTTTTTTCTTAGGTTCAGTCGAGACTGCAGTAGGAGGGGGTTATTTCAAGAAAAAAAACCATCGACAGCGTATATATGTTGTCGAGTGACACGATGACGTCGAGAATTGAAGTTGTCAATAGGGGTACGCAGGGATAAACAGCAGATGAGTGTGTCCAATGAAAGGCGGAGATCCTCGAAAAGACAATGAAGTCAGCTGCTCCTCGATCATTCCTCAAGAGTCTGCTCCATTCGCTGGAACCGCCGATAGAGCGTGCGATGAGTATGGGCTACCATTCAATGGGCTGGGGCTAGTAGGGGTCGACACGAGGAAGGTGTTGCCATTTCAAATGTGAGTCCTGTAAGATAAGCAATCTAAAAGCCACCGTGGTACCATTGTGAAGGCAGAGATTCCCATGCCTTCTGGCGATGGATACACGGCGGATCACGGCCGGTTCAGGGCAGGCCCACCTTATCCGATGGTGGCCAAACTCGTCGAAAAAGTGTCAGGCGCCCTTGAATTTGCATCTTTATCCCCTTACGAAGGCAAAACCCTCTGTATCCATTCGCTACCTCACGCAGAGGGGTGGCCCAGTTCATGGAGCTCCAGACCCTTGCGAAGGGTGGAGGAACCTAGGCACCGGTATTTGCCGTAATAAGCCACATGAAACGGCACTAAGACCTGTTCGACGCTTTTGGTGATTGGCTCGCCGAGGATGACCATGTCAAAACTAACGACTTCTAGAGCAATATTCGAATCTATCAGTCGAATTTTGCCTACAATTCGCAGAGCCACAGCCGTCGCCAGTTTCTTGGGTCTACGAGCTTAACCTCGCCTTATGTGGCTCAATTACATCCCACTATCACTATCAAGTATGCACCAGGGTCGTTCTTGAGCACGTTGGTGACAGCCTGACAGCAACTAAAGGCCCATCCTAGCCCCGAAAGCATAAAACATACTGTCGTCGAGATCATATATAACATAATTGGGTGAGAATTATGCCTGTCATGCTCCCTCACCTCGTTCCCCCGCTCCCTCCGAATCGTGGTGTATATGATAGTCGACCCATATGACTTTGGCGCGGCTACGACAAGCGCTGAACATTTGTGAGCACAACACCCTGTCTTGAGAAGAATCGCGACATCTGAAGGATTTGTATGAACAGGCGCTTGAACAAATGCTTCCAACTCGCTGCGATTGTCATCCTTCTCTACGACCATGGTTAGTTTCCCACTTCATCCACTACCTCTTGTCACTCAGGCTTCGACAAATAGCTATCACATTCTCTGAAGAAGTGTGTTCTATTTCCAATATTACGCAGTTTCCAGCCACTAATACACGTCAGGTTGAGCGAATTTGGTCTAAAAGGGTGACCGGCGTTACCGTTCTGTTCTGCCTCAATCGTTATCTGTCGCCACTCCTCATGTCTGTGGACTTGGCAGGTGATTCTCCCTCTAACATCCCCAGCACGAAGGTCCTGACCTTGGCTACAGCGTATCATGATCCACGATTTATGGGAAATGTGCGTGGCACCTTTTTATACATTTCCTGTGACGCTAAAGATCTACTGGTAGATGTTGGTGTTGGTCTCTTCATGGCTACCGGTGGTCTAAATGGTGCTGCAGCTGTACTCGATTCGTCAAGTTTGAAGGATTTGCAGCTGTCGCTATCATCGCAGGTGTGTTGGTAGCTCTATCCCTGAAAAGCCTCGCTCATCACTATCCAGTCTGTGAAAGTCAGTACCTCGAATTGCGTATGCCGGTCGTTTTGCTGATATTCATGAAGTGACGATGATTCTCCGGGTGGTCGCTTTCTACAATCGCTCGCTACTCATATTCGTTCTCTTGATAACACTCTGGTGTGCACAAGTCAGCATCTCTATCGCTGGTTTCTTAGGTGGATTCGGTGAGTTCTATTCAAGTCGCACATACACTCGGCTGACGTCGACCAGCGGCTCAATGGCCTAGTCCGGACTTCATTGGTGCGGCATGGCCAATTCCGTTGTCCGATTCTGCCTAAATTGTGTATAGGATGTGTCTTTGTAGGAGATGGACCTCTTTTCGGTGCGTACACTGCCCTCCTTCGTTAGTCGTGTTGGGGGCTTACCTTTCGTTCTAGCCTCGCTCTGGATAGCGTGCCTCATAACGAACACAATCATGTTCTTGCTGACCTTCTGTCGTTCCGGGGACATAAGATTACCTGGGCGCCGTACACCGTGAGTTCGACCCAACTTGGGGCATATTGTGCTCATTGAGTTCCATGCTAGAACCTTACGCGTCTTCATGAGAGACGGTGCAATGTACTTTGCGGTCATTTTCTGCGCAAACGCCATAAACGCCCTGATTTACTTCGTACGTGATGTCATTTGCTGTGTCCTTTCTCGTCTAATTTACGTCGCGTACAGCTTGCTTCCCCTGATCTGAAGGCACTGAGCGCGCCTCTTACCCTCTTGATTACGTCGGTCATAGTATCTCGGCTAGTACTCAATCTGCGTTCGGCCTCGACATCAAGGTTCACCTCCAGCTACTGGAATGGGAGGCAAACTCTCCCGTTCAGTTTTCTGGATCGAACCTTCGGAAACATTGGGGAGGAATTCGAACCTCACTCTGATGCCTCTATAGACGTACAGATGGATGAACTCTGCGAAGGAAACAAGGGCACGGATACAGTGTAGCAGTTCAATCTCGTGGCCTAGTAGTCCTTTTGCCAAATTTGACCTCACTACAGTGACAGCCGTTCCCTTTCCACTACTTATGAGGTTAGGTCCCAACAATGTGCCCTCGGCTGTGTCGGCCGGGCTCTATGAGTCCTTGGCGGCGTACAAGAGATTGGAGATTGGAGCTCGATGTCAAGGCGATCACCATCAAATTTACTCAAACAATCGAAGCTCCACAAGCCGGCATCAAAGCGCCGATATGATATAGGGAGTTAAAAGCACTAACTGAATCGCTAGCTGAGCCTTCCATGGCCTCGAGCAACGGGCGGTGGGTAGTCGTCGATGATAGCGACCCACAGATTCAATACTCGAAAGATGGCTGGCTATTGGATAACGGGGCTCAAGATAGATTCGGCGACTATGGACCAACTTTCCAACACACGCTACATGGGAATAAGGCAAATGGTAGTTTTTCGTTCACGTTTCGAGGTAAGTACGCTCGCCCTTGGGCTAAACAATCAGTGTATTGAGGTCATGGCAGGAACCGGCGTCAATGTCATCGGTACAATAAACCCTTTGCCGTTGAATGGTGCACAACAAGGACTATACGACCCCAGCTGGAATTGCTACGTGGACCAAAAATCGATATCAAGGACGAACCCGACCACTGATCGACGGAACAACTACCTCATGTGCGAAACGGGCTCTCTGTCGGACGATGTTCATGTGTTGACCGTCAATGTCACGTCGGTGACTGGTCGCCCATTCTGGCTCGACAGCATCCGCTATCGGCCTTCCGGAAACGACACTTCTAGCTTTCCTTCACTCCATATTCCAAACGACGACCCAGCAATCGAGTATGGAGACGGGTGGGCTGACTTGCCGCGGCCAGACCTTGCAAGATACACGCAAAGCTCAAACGCCGCTTCGACTTTGCGTTTCAACTTTACAGGTTTGGTATTCGTTAGCAATACTTTTCGCCCCTGTGATCTGACTATGTCATCCCCGCCGCTCAGGAACTGGCATATCATACCGTGGCGAGATTCCCTCGAGCTTTCCTCATGCTCCGACGTCGGGCTCGTATTCCATAGACGGAGGTGTAGAAACCGCCTTCCCTCTATACGGCTTGGGCGAGAAAAATGCGACGAATAAATACCATCAAGCATTCTTTTCGACTCCCACTCTTCCCCCGGGCCAGCACTCCCTCGTCGTTAGATATCATGGCGACTCCGGCAAGACGCCTCTCACACTTGGCTATTTCTATCTCTTCCGGTCAACGTCAGGACCCACAAGTGGTAACGATGATCCCGGATCTCCACAATCGCACAAACCACCGATAGGCATAATTGTTGGGGCTGTCGTGGGTTCCGTTGCCCTGCTGGGTTTCCTTGCGTTGATATTGTGGCTACGTCGCAGACGAAGGCATTCCGGGAAGGCTTCTACCACCAACGGAATACCCCTGTCGCCATTCAGAGGCTTCGCCTCACGACCTTCAAATGGCCTTGAAAAGCCCAGCATACCACCCTACCCATCCGATTCTGCTTCAACGTCGTCATCCCACCTCACACTGTCTGGACCATCCATGGGTAGTCCACCTTCTACCAAGACTCACGCTTCACAGAGGGATCAAGTTGTCACAGATGTTAGCGAGCATGTCGTCCGACATCACGATAGCGGGATCAGGTTAAACCAGACAGGAGCGGTTCCACTGGTTGAAATACCACCGTTGTATACCGCGAGATAGCCGTATGAAGCGTTAATGTATGACTATTATAATACTATACAATACTATGATCACGATCGTGCGTAGTCCTCAATCTGCCTTACTGTTAGAAATGACATTTGAATCTGTCAAATGCAGCAATCAATTGAGACGATGGCTCAACCAGGTTTCAACCCATCCATGGCGCCGTCAAACTCTGACGCAAGAACTGCAATGTTCTAATGTCGTATACTTATCGAACACAAGACCGCCTATAGAAGGCTCTTGAATGATGTTCCTCCCAGGCCCAACTAAACCGGACCATCGTCAAGTTGCGTGCGAAGCAAACCGAAACTATTGGCTGGGTGCCGGCTCGGCATTAATAATAATATTCGCATTTGAATATGTAGCCTCGAAAAGCCGCCATCCCCATATCCGATGGCAACACCTGTCATGTCAGAGGAGACCGTCGTTCTTCGAGGACACGTTGGCAGATCCGGACATGCCAAGCGAGCCAAGCCGTGAAGAGGCCACCACAGATTGAACGGGCTGAGGCATGAGGTCGATTGTTGGATGTTGATGTTAACACCGGATCGAGTACATCAATTGTGGAAATCATCGGCGTAGATTTGAATGATAGTGAAGGGCAGAAATACTTTCGCTTTCCGGAATACGAATGCCACGACATCATACAACGAAGCAAGGCTCAAGCTGACCAGTATTTTAAGCAAGGGGATCGAAAAAGAGTGGTCGGTTAGAGCCGTACGAAGAGGTTTGACGAACAGAACTGCGCTTCCAGAACTAATGCGTAATTCTTGCGGTTATTCTAGTTTCTTGCGTCAAAAATGGTAGTGGTCTTGCGGAAGCTCGTCTACATCTTGGGCAGTGTCATATCATCGCCGAAAAGACCAAGTCGCGGATAGTGCTGTACCGCAGAACATAGCCAATTATCACCTCTGAGCGCTCTGAGGTCTTGGGACTACTGAGCTGAGGCCGAGACTGCCGAACCTAGACGAATGCCCACAGTTCTCGTCACATTAACGTGGTAAGAGTCAGCTCAAGTCCAGAGTGAAAATCCAGTACCATGACTCTGACATTTCGTTGCACAGGTTAATAAGAAGAAATGTGACATTGACTCGGATGCGGAGAAGCGGAGGGTCGAGGAAACAGCCCCGCTCAGGATCGACAGCAACACCTGGTAAAAAAAAGTACTCCAGGCAGATCCGTCGGTGAGAAATCTAAATATAATCATCTTCCGAAGTAATTCTGCGGAATGCGCAGTGAAGAGTGAAGCATCCGCCGTTTCGTCGTGCTCTATAGAACCGATATGTCCGACATGACGGAGAAAAAATTGACGTTGAATTGAAAATTTGGGCACTAGAAGTTTGCGATAAACGTAAAGCGTATGAGGAACGTGCTCTTGGTATTCAGGCACGCCGAGCCTAAATATAGCCAAACCGTGATTTTCTGAATTGGATTGGTTCGCCAGCTAGAGGCTCAGAGAAATCTGTAAGAGCTGCACTGCGGAACAGAGGGTCCAATAATTCAAAGGCTATTCACGTTTTGATTGAGATGGGCGTTGTCGAGAAATGCATTGCAACGGCCAGAAGCTGTGTGTTAATGGTTTGATTACATAATGGTCATAAAGATAACCCAATCGATGTTTTGATGAGAACGGTTCGTTTCCTGCTCTAGCAGAATGTCGACAACGCTTCCTCCTGTACCTCCACGTCCTTATAGTGCTCAGCAGTCAGGATCAACCTCAGGACCCCCTCCAATTCCTCCGTTACCCCCCGATTTCGGCTACCAGTCAGGCCCTCACTACGACGATCCATTAACGGCACCACGTCCAACTCGGATCGATCCTTCGATCCCTGAAAACGTGAGTAACGTCCCCCAATTTTCCTCGCTTCGTTTTCTTCCAAGTCTTCGTCATTAACTCCCGCCTTCGTCCTCCTTAGATCTCGAGAACGCTCGACGACCAGCTCAACCAGATGAATATCAACTACGACCCCGGCTTTGGCCAACCAAGAGGCCCTTCGCCAAATCCTCCGATGAATCATGGAGGTTGGTCGCCTTGGGTGCAACCACAGCAAGATCCTTACGGGGCTGGTGCTGGTGGTGGACTCGCCCCGCCCCAAGTACGACAGCGAACGTATTCGTCGCCGAACATGCCGCCAGCTCACGCCCAGCAACCCATCACGCCATCCTTCAATCAAGACTACACATTCGGCGGCGTTCCGCAAACTGCCCAACAACGTCCTGCACATGCGCCACGTCAGTCGACGTACGGACCCCTCCCAAAAGCCCCCTCTCCACCACCAGCAACGCCATCTCTTACTGCTCCCCTTCCTTCCCTCAACAACCTCCTTGGCGCCGTCCAAGCAATCCAAAATCCCAACCACGACCCCAATCTCAGGATATCGTGGTCCAGGGACGTCATCTTTCTCATCGACAAGCATCTTGGCACTGCTACCACCACCGATGCTCCCATCGGTCCTGCAGTGATCAGCGATCCTCAGCTGACACAGCTCCTGCAAGTCGCTGTGCCCACTATCCTCCAGCTGGCATCCGCTCCTGGCGTTCCACCCGCCATCTCTTCTGAAGCTGTCTACTGGCGTGCAACCTTTGCTGCCAGTGGAGCTTATCCGGAACACGTTCCCCATAATCCTCGTGGGGCATTTCGTGATTTCGAAGCTGCTGCCCGCGGAGGTTACGCCGCAGCATGGTTTAGGCTTGGAAGGGACTACGAGCAATTCAACGACATCTCCCATGCCAAGGACTGCTTCGAACGAGGCGTCAAATTCGGTGTCGAGAGCTGCGCCTACGTAAGTCGAATCACCTCTCCTCAACCATCTTGACGCTGATATCGACCTACAGCGTATGGGAATGGCCAATCTCATGGGCCAGCTTGGTGTTCCTGCAAATCCAACTCTTGCTATGCCTCTCCTCCACCGAGCAGCTACTATCGCCAGCGCTCGTGTACCTCAACCCGCATATATTTACGCGCTACTCCTACTCAACGAATTCCCGTCTCTTCCTGCCCCTCTTCCTGCCAATATATTCGCTCCCTTCATTCCTCAAGGCTCCAACCCGCTTCTCGAGGCTCGTAAGCATCTCGAACGTGCCGCATACCTCGGATTTGCACCTGCCCAGTACAAGCTTGGCCATGCCTACGAATTTGCGCAACCTCCATTCCCCTTCGACCCTCTCCTGAGCGTGCAGTACTACTCGCTCGCTAGTCAGCAAGGCGAGGTCGAGGCCGACATGGCTTTGTCGAAGTGGTTCCTATGCGGCTCGGGAACTGGTGAAGACGGAATACCAGACGAGGGAGGATTCGATAAAGATGAAGGGTTGGCATATACCTTCGCGGAGAAGGCTGCGAGGAAAGGACTCCCTAGCGCAGAGTTTGCTATGGGCTACTACGCCGAAGTTGGAGTCGGTGGACCCAAGGACTTGCAAGCTGCCATCAAGTGGTACACCAAGGTTGGTGCTTAACGTCTCCACTTCGTCATTGACACTAACAAACACATTACAGGCTCGGGACCATGGAAATTCGGATGCAGCTGACCGTCTAGGTGCACTTCAGCAACCTGACCCGGCTGCTCTCTCTCGTCAGGAGCACGACGCCATCACCGAGACCAAGCTCGTCAGGAAACGCACCCAGGCCAAGCAACGCTCATCCCAGACCCAGCAGCCTCAAATGCCACCCATGCCTGGTTATCCCCAGGCGGTTCCTGCTGGCGGTCCTTCTGTTGCTGGTCCTCCCCTGTCTGGTCCCGCCGGATACCCCCAAAACCCACGCAGACGTGACTCCCAACAAGTCGTCGACCTCGTCCGCAAGAACTCCATGGCGCAGCCTCCTCAGCAGGCACCGCTCACGCCTGCTCAGCAATATCAGCAACAATACCAGCACCAGCAGCAAGCTCAACCCGGTGGTCGTCTGCCTCCTCTCCATCACCAACAATCAGTGCCGATTCCTCGCCCTCAGCCAGACCGCCCGTACCCTCAAGCTCACAGGTACACGCTTACCGACGCTCCTTCACCGCCAGGCTCACGTCCTGGCAGCACGGGGCCTCCTCCTGGGTCCGGTCGCGGTCGTGGTCGTGGAGGTGGTCGCATGGGTGGCGGTCCTGGTCCTTTGCAAGACCTCCCTGCTAACGGAGCTGGTCCCGGACCTGCACCTATTCCAGAGGACACTCACGAGTCCGTCACCACGCCTGGTCTGGGTGGAGGTATCGTTTACGCTGCGAAACCTGGGAAGGGTCCGACGACATTTGCGGAGATGGGTTTCCAGGGAGCGAAGGCGGAGGATAAGGACTGTATCATCATGTGAAAGATTCTCATTGTAACACGGACGCTCCGGATTTCGTACGAACTTCATATTCATCGCTTTTACATTCCTTCTACTTGGCTACGATTCACCGGGCTCTAATTATTTAGATAGGATACACTGATTTTGTCGTAGTCTTTCATTCACACTTATACCCTATGTCTCAGTCACATAATATGATGAAGTATTGGTTCGGAAGCATGGATTGTCATTGATGGAAAAGGGTGTGGCTGTGTGCCATGATCACACTATGCCCACCGCTTTTACTACCCACCACCATGGTTGAAATCCACCTTCACCTTGATGATTCCTACATTTCCTTCCTTTCTATTCCTCCCAGTGACGTTAAGCGACTCTCTCTTCGCCCCTTAAAATGGATCCGGTTCGTCATGTTTAGCATCTGTGGAGCGCGAGGACACCTTTCTACGACGCCGAACGGCCCTCCTGTTGATTATGCCAGTATCGAGTTGACAGAAGCTCAATACTACTACAAACCTGAAGGTAATCTTTTTTTACTATATGCGCGGTCGGCCCCCATAACAAGACACGTTCTTTAGAGGATTGTATCTTTATAGATTATGAAGCATTGAACGAACGAATCACCTCTTCTGCCATCACACAACGCTCCGCCGACTTCAGAGCTGCAGTCATAAGACGAGATGGGGAGTGCTGCATTATCACAGGAGAGACCGCAAGTAATTGTGACGCAGCGCACCTAATCGCCAAATCCAAAGGCGACGAGGTAATATTCACCATCATTCTATGTGATTGTAGGATGTCATATTCTTCTGCTAGTACATCAACAAAGTCATCAAAGACCGTTGTGTTCGCTATGAACCCGCGTCATCGCTCTCAATTTCTGGGATAAATGCTGTGGAAAACGGGGTGCTCTTGTCCAAGGTCTTGCATAGTTCCCTCGGTCATGGAGACGTTGCGTTTTTAAAGGTATGGAACTCCATTGTTCCTCGCGCTCTTTGAAGAAGCCAGCCATTCTCTTTTAGACCCCAAATTTTGCACTCAACACAGAAGATGTTCCGAGATTCGAGCAAGGTCCCACACCCTCCACTCGCATCACCCTGCACCGCTTGAAGGCGTTGCCTAATTTCGACCTTGAGGAAGCCCAAAACTACCGCAACGGGCAAGTCAACGCTGGAAAATCTCCAAACCGCGCTTTCTGCTACCTCTTAGGGTTACAGGTGGATGCAGTGTTTCAGGGAGGAGGAGTTACAGAGCCCTTGCAACCCCCGGCGATCATCCTTGATTTTTTATACGGTGTGGAAATGAATTCCTCGGCCGCAGGGAGTGCACTTAGGGTTGATAGAGGAGCGTGAATTAATGTAGGCTAGAAGGACGAAGTTCAATAGAGGACTAACCCTGCTGGGCTGAAATGCGAATACTGGTGGGCCTGGGAGCGAATACTGCTGCAGCAGTATTCACCAGAATCGAACACTACTTGCTTAGAAACCAGCCCAGCTGCGGTTTAGGCCAGCAGGACTTGTAATCTTTCATACTCGTTGTACGTGCCTCCAATGGGCTGGTAAGGGGTTTAGGATAGAGTTTCACGACCTTGCTGGAAGGCCGGAGCGAAGCGTAGGTCTGGAAGCTTGGGAGTAGGCGTGTAAGGCGATGCGATGTCTGGAAAGTCCCAGAGGTTGATGAAACCACCTGGCCAGAACTTTCGCTGTTTATATACAGCTCATCAGTCCGTCGACATGTGTTTACCTGACACCACACGGTGCGCCGTCGTGCAACCGTGCGGGACTCCTTATCATGTGTTATACTTACTTAGCTTGGCGCGCTATTTTCGTTGTTGACTTGCTAAAGTCCGAGACGCGATGGAACGGCGAAACGTTAACATGACGAAATGCGAACATAACGAGATGTAACGAAACGGCTGAACTCGGGTCCTCGTGAGGCCACGATCGATGCGACACCTTCTAGACATTTCCCCTGTGGCACGGGGAAACCAGTGGAGTGGTGACGAACGATCATCTCAACGAGTGGATGTAGCGGAACTGCCCAAGGCGCATTGCATCATCCATACTAACGGCTATCTTGACGATATCCATCAAAACTACTCGTTAGCGATCAAGCGTTGGACTGAAGTAATCAAATCCAGTGTTAGTGTTCGGTTGTTACCTAGACGCGTGCGTAAACGGATGTCAACTAGACATCGTCGTGTCATACTCGACGCATTTGTATGGTATGTTGAGGTCTAAAGCCTGCCGAGTCGTTCCCCTTATGGGGGGATCAGTCCGGAGTTCGCGATAGTCCTTACCGTTTTAGCCGGTTTAGGTTTAGCTAACGGTGAACACAAGTAAGTAATAGTTCATCTACCAGAGAATCTCGATGAACCACGTACGGTTTAGGGTTTAGGGTAATGCGGGGAGTACTCTCCGTCCCTAGGTTGAATCCTGCGATGCCCAATATCGCTTGCAGAGGTGTAGCGACGCTCCCAATAAAGATGTCGTCACAATTTCCTGCATTACCATACGTTGATAAGTTGCCATAGTCTGCATAAGAGGTATATCCTTTCATACTAACTATTTCTTGTTACCCAGTTAGGCCCTTATATCTGTTGCTACGGGAGGGAATGAGATGTCGACTAAACGTGCACAGATCTCACCGTAGGAATTAGGGATCTTCGCTCGGGGAACGCCCGAGTACCAGAATCTAAACGCACAGATTTTAAGCGATGCGTCGAGGAACGAGATGACGACTTAACGTGAATCAGATCTGCCCGACGATTATCAGCGAAAACGCTATTAAGCGTGCTGATCGATGTTTACCCGAGACTGTAGCAGTTAACTCGGTACCTGGCGGGTAACAATAGTCTAATTAGACTACTTAGCGTATCATTGATCAAATATTATGATGGACATATTCCAGATCACCTGGCTCTGGACGGTTCCCTTGTCGGTACTGAGTCGCAGGCTGGGTATTCACCGTTTCAACTTCGGGTTCCTCTGGAACTATCTCGTCAATATGGTTTTCCCGTAATAGATTCTGATCAATGCGAGAGATTACTTGTTTTTTCCACGACGAAGATACGTCAAACAAATTTCGTGTTCGTTTTTTCGAAACGAGCACGCGGCGGTCTAGGATATCAAGTTTCCGGATATCCGGGAGTGACACATAGTGCTTGCTTTTGGCAAAGAACTGGTCTCGACATTCGAGGCCAGATTCCCAATCCTCTGGTTCGGGGTACGCGCTTCCCAGTTTACCTGAGTCGTACGCTTCCATGTACTCTTTCCAGTGACCATACATTAATCTCTCAACTTCTTTAGCGTTAAAGAAATCCCACGCACTGTTGAATTCGGATTTGAGAACGAGCAGCCCATGTGGTTCCTCTTCGTCTTTCCTCAAGGTGAGACGTTGTTTCCACCGCTCATCGATGTTATTCTTAATCCAAGCTCTAACGAGTGCTTCCGGATACCCACGACTGATGTACAACGCTTGCAATTGCGTTATTTGCTCGACGTAATCTGACTTACGAGAACATAGCGTGGCGATCCGGGCAACTTCACCATAAACAACGCCTCGTTTGACGATCGTAGGATGAAAACTGATCCAGGGTATTCTTTCTTGGTGGTTTCTAGCCTTCCTATACGGCTTCCATTGTAAATGATTGAATTCGTCTTTGAATATCAACATGTCTAAGAATGGAGCGCAGTGAAATGAGACTTCCCACACGATCTGGCAGTTGAAGAACTTAATCCTAGAGACACGGGAGAGTGCTTCTTCTGCTGACTTCGCGTAAACGAGGGCCAAGCAGTCATCTATGTATCTACCATAGAAGGGAACGTTAAGATCTTCGGTGATTTCGGCAATTCTTTCGTAGTATGCCCCGTATATGTTAGCCATATCGGGGGAGCATGCTACACCCATCGCCAAACCGATGAGTTGGAGGAAGAATTCGCCGTCGTACTGACAGACAAGGTTCTTGGAGGCGGTTTTTAGGCAAAGATCGATAAAATCATACCATTTTTTATCGTCTTCGTTGAGTTGAGATCTCAAGTTGTTAGGATCGCCGGTGACATAGTGACAATACGCTTGAACGAGTGCGTATCTGCATATTTTAATGCATTCGTCGAGATCTATGTTGGGATAGAAAGCGACGACGTCGCCGGTAACGATCCACCAACGTTCGCCTTTACGGAGTTGTTTTTGAACCTTACTCAATTTAATAGCCAAGTCTTTCGACCCGTGGATAATTGTTGGCTCCAGTTGTACAACTGGTTTGAGTAATTTAGATATAACTTTTGCCGCAGGGTTTTGGATGGCGCTATGACAAGGGATAATCGGTCTAACTTTGACCGGTTCCTTATGGATCTTAGGAATACCGTAGAACTCCGGGACATGATGATCCTCGAGGTATTTCTTAGTAAGTGGATCTTTCGGGGTACATTTCGATTTAAGGAACCCCGACACTTGATGTGCGGCATAGAGTTGACTAGGAACGTTATCGGACAATAGTTCCATAGTTTCATTTTTGGATTTACAAATAGAATTAACAACGAGTTTATGTATTTTTCGATAGCAGCGTCTATCGAGAAGTAAATCCTTGGTTTTCTGAATAAGCCAGTCTCTATCGGACACGGCTACACCTAGATTCTTGTCTGTAATAGAGACAACGTAATTATTGTCTAACAAGAACCTTCGAAGCTGGGAAACGCTAGGAGTGATAGAGTTATTAAAGTAGATATCCTTGCGTTTGACTTCATCGGTCTTAATGGCAACCTCCGACACTCGTGTCGAGACGTGCGTAACGTACTTGCGGGCCAGAGCGATACCAACATCGATATATTGTGGCAAATCTGGAAGTTCCCCTCGTTTCTTGGGAATTTCGTAATCTGGATCGAATTCAGATGGGTTATCGGGGTCCTCATTAAACGCGAAGAATAACTTATAGGTTAAACGTTCTTCGAAATCAGTCCAGGGTTTAGGGTTTAGGGTTAGGGTTTAGGGTTTAGGGTTTAGGGTTTAGGGTTTAGGGTTTAGGGTTTAGGGTTTAGGGTTTAGGGTTTAGGGTTTAGGGTTTAGGGTTTAGGGTTTAGGGTTTAGGGTTTAGGGTTTAGGGTTTAGGGTTTAGGTGCTGATGAGTTCTCGTAACAGGACGCAATTAACCTTAGCAATACGTAAC